>JALIGW010000001.1:291673361-292063361 GCA_023053685.1 Diadophis punctatus similis
TTTTAGGTATAGTGAAACAAATGCAATTTTATATTATGTCAATCAATGTACTGTTTCCAGATCATAGGAAGTAGGAAGTATAGTATAAAATCTATTGATCTGACAATGCATCCAGAATCTTGTTTAGTTTTGGGCATCATATTTTAAGAAGCAGATGCAGAGAAAGGTAGCACTGATTAAATTAAGTTGTATGAGAAAGACTAAGAAAACTGGGCATCCTTAAACTTTGGTAGGGGAAAAAATGACTACAGGGCAGTGCTTCTCAATTATTTTCTGTTACCCCCCCCCCCCCCAGGAAGAAGTAAACATTTCATGCCCCCCCAACTCTCCGCAAAGGGATCTCCTCAGCCCTGGCTTAACAGACATAGGGAGAGCAGGAAGAGGAGCGGGAGGGAAGCTGGATTCCCAGTCCCCTTTCCTGCCTCCTCTCTAGACGCAAAAGCGTTGCGAGGTTCTATGTTGTGAGAGAAGAAGTGGGGAGGAGAACAATCGGCCAAAGGGAAGCTGCTGGTGGTGATTGTTCCTCTGCCTGCCCGGATTTCCAAAAAGAAGAAATAAAAGACGTAGCGAAGCACTCCAAAAAGAGCTTGCTGGCTTGGCCCAGCTGTGGCAGGAGGGGGGAGAGAGACATAGAGAAGAGAGAGAGACATAGAGAAGATCACAGAGTGATACACAGAGTGGGTGAGAGAGACAGAAGAGACACACACAGTGATACACAGAGAGAGAGGAGGAGGAGATGGGGAGAGATAGATACAGAGAGAGGTCACACACACACCCTGGCATCGCTCCGGGCCCCCCCAGGGGGGCCCACCCCACTATTTGAGAAACACTGCTACAGGGGAATATGGTAGCACTTTTCAAGTCATACCAATGCAGCATGATAAAATCCTTTCCACATCTTTCATTCTATGATTTTATGAATCTGTTAATAATGTTAAGGAAAAACACTAATAATAAGAGGACATTGTCAATGGAAGAGTAGTCCTTCACTGAATCCCTTCAACTGGACCCCCAGTTGAAGGGATTCAGTGTTTTAACTTAAATTCCTTTGTGGAGGAGGAAAATGAATCAGTGGACTAATGCTGCAGTTCCAGCTTTATGATTGTGTGTACCTTTAGCAGAATTCAAGAAAAAAACGTTTTTTAAAAAGTTTTCATTTTTTTAAAAAAGTAAAATAGTAGTTAAGTTCACTTATTTATTTATATTCAAAATTCGCCATGAAATCTGACAGCTAAATGATGGGGACGAGCTGTGACTCAGAGCTAGAACCTACATAAACTTTTATATTCGGTCTCTGGCAGCTCCAATTAAAAGATCAAACTTAAATAATTTGGACACTGCCTGGACTTAGAAAACTGGGAAACAATTTGGGACTTTTCATTTTCCAATCTAACCTTTCCAACCAATAATAAATAGATCCAACCTAGCTTAGTTTTTTTAGATCAGCCAAATTTGGCTGGATGCTGCCTCAACCAAGGAAGCCCACAAAACCTGTCTCATAGCCAAAGTTTATCAATTTATATAATTTGCATAGTCATATAATTATCCAAGGTATGTAAATCAGATTTAACAGACATCTGAATTTAACACATAGTTCTTTCCTCCAAATAGTTTATTCAGTTGTAATTTATTGCACTGCCAAATAGAACTTAATATGGGATGCTATATTATCCATTATTTATTACCTTCATTCATTCATTTTATTTGTAACCAACATGCATTATTTTTACAAATAATTCAAGGTGGTGAACATATCCAACACACTTTCCTCCTCCTATTATCCCCAAAACAACAACCCTGTGATGTGGGTTGGGCTGAGAGAGAGTGACCAACCCAAGGTCACTCAGCTGACTTTCATGGCTAAGGTGGAACTAGAACTCATGATCTCCCACTTTCTAGCCTGGTGCTTTAACCACTAGACCAAACTGACTCTTATATTATGAAGAATTTGATTATATAGTTTAGAAATTGTATGTGATATTGTTACTTATGTTACTTACTTATTTATTTATTTTGTATGGCATACTGTTGCAGAGTAGTCCTGGCAGCTGAATTGCTGGTTTGTTCGGTTCCGCGCTTGTGTGCTTATCTACGGTGTACAACGGGGGCAAACTGGCTTGCACCAACTGGCTAGTGGCGTTTGGATTGATGACATCTTCTGGGGCCTCTTCTGCCAATCTCGCCTCATGTCCAAGCAGGTCCAGCAACTATTGTCCTCATGCAGCTAGACTTTCCCACTGGGTTGCTAGCTAGATAACTGGTAGCCATTTATCTACTTTCAATAATGCTTTCAAATTTCTGGGTGGGCAGGGCAGGAGCTGGAGGCAAGTGACAGGAGCTCACCCCATCCCATGGTGTTACCAGGGCTCGAACCACCAGAGTGTCGACCATTTCTGGTCAGCAGATCCAGCGTCCTTAGGCCATTGCGCCACTGCACTTCCCACTTATGTTATACTTCAGTTAGACAATATCCTTACCCTAGGTCTTTCATATCAAACCTCCATATTGAAGTTCCACAAAATAGTAGACAGGAACAGGACTTAGGGAGTAGGGCGGCATAGAAGAACCTCCAAATAAATAAAACATGGACTTCAAATTTTCTTTTCCTTGGCATGTTTTTTGCTTATTAATGGTAGGCATGCACTTGAGCATGGTTATGGACATTACTTCGTTTTAAGGGGTGAGTGAAATGGCTTCTGTTGGAAGTCATCTTTATAAAGTTTGCTTTGTATACAAATATAGGAGAAGCAAGCATGCAGCAAGGCAGTTTGAGCGTCTATTTCTCTTAGAGACCATCCTGTGCATAGGCAAACCAGAAGCCCTAGCACAGGCCGGCCCTGCCCTTACAGGCCCAAATGTATTTCCTTGTGCAGAAGAACTTTTCATTAGTGGCTCAGCATGTGTAGCCTTCTATATAACTCTTTTATGGGAGCGGAGGTGGAGACTACAAAAACAGACACTTTATATTTAAACACGCAAGGATATAATCGGAGGCTGGAGACTTTGTTAGAGAAAGGAGAATGCAGATTTTGGTAGCAGAGTTATTGGAACACTTGGAAAACGGGGGGAATACAGAGAGACCAATACTGAGATCTCTAGCCACAAAATCCAAGTCTGTAGTAAAAAAAAATTGTTTTAGCTTTGATGCCAGAAGGTAATATCATTTTCTTTCTTTCTTTCTTTCTTTCTTTTTTTTTAAGAGTCAGCGGGAATCCAGCAGTGGCATGAATAGTCTAATAAACCTCCAAAAATAGAGTCAATACAGATTAAGTTGCACAGCCCAGATAATCATCCTGAAAAAATGGCTTTTAACATAAAGAGCAGCTGGCAGAATATTTAGAAATGTTAAGTTAATTCACATTTGGCCAAGCACCAAGAGACCCATGCTGCCACTGTCATCATTTTCCACACTGACCACTTCACCACTGGCTCAGGGTTGCTGATGAGATTCAGGCCTCATAATTGCATGATTAAAGCTCAAATCGGTAGTTTTACTGGTCTGCAAATTCAAATGGAGTATGTAAAATTAATATCAATATTTACTGAAATTGTACAAGTAGGCACAAAATGTGTATCACTTAGTTTTATCTCTGTATCTCTTATATAGATATTAAACTTCAGTCTCTCTACTCTATGGCTGTAATAATACTTAATTAACACACAATAAGTATCCTATTAAATTTGACTCTTTACTTTGAGGAAGAAATTATTCATTTATGACATTTAATTGGAATTGCTACTACAGATCTGTATCTGTGGATGATAATATTTCTCCAGGAAAAAAATGCATAGTTCATGCATTGTAGGGTGAAGATTCAGCCAAGTGTGATTCTACCAGCTTGACTATAGAAGAAAATAAGGGGGCCTTGAATGTAATGTTGATAGATAAGGTGATAAACAATGGCATTGAATGCAGCTGAACAAATATTAATTAAAGGTGTTAAATAAGACAGAAGGTTGGTGAATATTTCTTTCTTTCAAGAAGGCCAAGCTGACAGTTTAGTCCAATGTATTCACAAATTAGCTTTGATTTCAGTGGCATTTTTTCCCTCTGTGTGTGTGTGTGTGTGTGTGTGTGTGTGTGTGTGTGTTTGAATATATGTTTGAATTTACAGCATTGAATCAAGTTTACCTTTATAGTGAAGAAGATGCTAGGGATACCCTTAAAATGTTTTTATAGAAATTGGGAACAAATTCCTTTGATCCACATTATAATGTACATTTTCTCAATTTTCCCTTTTCAAATCCATTGGCAAATTGAAATAAATACATTCCAATATTCACAATTACAAATATGGAAGAAAGAGAGAAAGAGAGAGAGATGATAGATGATAGATGATAGATGATAGATGATAGATAGATAGATAGATAGATAGATAGATAGATAGATAGATAGATAGATAGATAGATAGATAGATAGATAGAGATTGATTGATTGATTGATTGATTGATTGATTGATTGATTGATTTACCATTCCCAAATCCCAGTATATTTCATAATTTCTAAAAATTAAATCTGTAAAGGAACTTAAGATGCTTTCACTGATCTTTAAAATATAATTAATACAATTCTATTAAAATATATTTGTTAATTAAACTGATGACCTTCCTTTTTCTGTTTAAATAATCTATTCTTTGCTCTTCATCACATTACTCAGACTAATAATAAATTGTCCTTCTACACATGCAACATTTACAGACCATCACTCCTGCTTTCAGGGAGTTTGAGAAATCTGCTACCCTTACTAATGTCTCTAAGGATTGCCTGACACATAGCAGGTTTTTTTAAAGCAGTCAGCTTGCAAGAAATAATTCATACAACTGGCTATCATTTGCACTTATCCTCTTAATGCTTGAGGTGGAAGAAGAAGAAATAAGATTGGGAAGATTATTATCAATTTAAGAACTTTATTTGTCTCAATTTATCCTTTCCTGGGTGGATAGCAATCACCAGTTCCTACTTTCAATGGAATGGGTGAGTGGATAGAGCCAATGCCTGCTTCTGGAAAGCGGATGCAGCCTGTTTATTTTATGACTGCATATAAATGCAAACAAATAAAAGTTATTGTCTCCAAATAATCCTCCATATTCTGCTTTCCATTAAGCTTTCCCATTCAAATAATTCAAGGGTGTTAAACATTCTTTTACCCAAGAGACCTTAAAGAACGACACATGATTTTCATTATCAAATTAGATCTGTCATCATAGCGGGTTTGCTGAGGTCTGGCAAGATTTCTGTCAGAGCTTCACATAAAAAGTTAACTTTATCCAGCCTTGTAGTATCGTTCAGTCTGGGAATGGCTGCTGAAGACCTTTGACAGAACAACCATGCCTGGTAACAGAACCATTTCAGTAACCAATCCCACCCCTTAAAAACTCTTCCCTATCAGAAGGCATTCACATATATCACATCTACAAATATACAAGCTTCCATCAACAAAACTATCATGTAGTTGGTTGGAATATCATATACTGGCAACTATGGATAGGATGGTAACTAACATTGCATCAAATTCATCTAGGCTCCAGTAACAGGTAGGTATCGCTAGTCAAATTGCATATTCTAGTGAATCTCTAAGTGAACAGAAGGAGATGCAATCTTCTACACTACCAAGTTAAAGACGTCATCTTTCTGCAAATTCTGCTTACTATTTATGTGCAATTGTTTACTGTTTCAAAATAAGGAAACAGTGAATATGTCAAATGTATAACTGTGGACACCTTTTCAGTTGATTCTGTGCTATTTTTTTTAAACTGTAAAGTTGTTAATAAAGCCCACTGTTTTCTTATTTTGAATCTGTAAATTAGCATACATAAATAGTAAGCATGGTTTCAATTTTGTAGAAGGATGTGGTGTTTCACTGTGCTATGCAGAGAATGTGTTAGCTTCTCTTCACTTGACTGGGGTGCTTAAACGTTTGCATGCAATTGTATCAGCATTTCTATAAATACACAAAATGCTGCTTTAATTTTCATGGAAATATAATCCTATATCAATATCATAAAGAAAAAAGTGGAGCGGTACCTGCTCTGTTTACCAGCTACATGCTTCTTGTTGATGGGCAATCATTCTAATGATTCTTTATATCAAAATTGGATAGCCCTTGCCACTAAAATCCATGTTCTGTATGTTAATACATATGACCACTAGACACAGCACATAAAGTCTGGCAGAATTAGAATTAAAGCAAATCATATTCATTAGGATAGGGAATTCTCAAACAGAAGATAGTGTTTTTTAACTGCTTGGCATCAATATATAGTTTTCTCTCCACAATAGGCAGACCAACTAGTCTACTCCAATAATGGTATTTAGGTTAGCAATTCCTGAATATTGAATCAGCTAGTCATTAAAGACCAGCATCAGAGCTTACTCCTCAGTCTAAGCAGAAGATCTACTGTACAAAGATACTAACTAAACTCCTGTTTCCAGACCTGTGTTTTTCTTTATATGCCCCAGGTCTGGTTTTGAATGTTCAAAATACCTGCTTCCTCTCTATTGAGCTTTGATTGCTGTCCTAGAACTCAACCTCTTTCTAGTTGGACTCTGCTTTTGGCTCACTTGAGTGGATAACTACCGTATTTTTCCGTGTATAAGATGCTACTTTTTCTTAAAAATATTTACTTGAAAATTGAGGTGCGTCTTATACACAGGAGGTTGAGAAGAAGGCCGCACATGCAGGATGAGCCTCTATATTATATGCAGCTCTATCTTTCTTGTATCACATTGCCACTCTAGGTTTCATCTCTATTGTTCCTGTGATGCATTTCCTGTTCTTGTTGTATTACTCACCTTAACAAGATGGCTTCTGAACAGTGATGACTTATAGTGTGCTTACTACAAGAAACTACATGAAACATGGGGGCGTCTTATACATAGGGGTGTCTTATATACGGAAAAATATGGTAGTTCTCCTGGAAGGGAATTGTCTGGGGCTGAAAACCACAACAGCAATAGTCTTACGTTCTTGTCAAGCCCTATTGAAACATAATTTCATACCTCATAAGTCACATGCCTATATTTGCATCTTGGTTCCCCTTCAAAATGAAAACCAGTTAAAATGTGCACCGTTCCAAAATGATTGGATTGGTTTCAACATTTCAGCTCTATACCCTTTAGAAACACAAAATAAGAGTTAGTATTTTCAAAAGAAATATGTTCCTTATTCCCACCTAAACTCAACACAGCATCCTATGATTTGGGTTTGTTCTATTTCCTTTATTATTTAACAATGACTAAAGCACTGTAATTGCTGTAGCACTACTGCCAATGGCTATTAGTCTTGATGGTTGCATACCCAGGCAATAGATCTTAAATACCAGCTGCTGGGCACAAGATGGAAGAAAGTGATTGCCCTTCTCTCCTTGCTTGTGAACTTCCCGAACACATTGTGAGACTAGATAGGCTGCTCTAGCATGGATCATCTTATGCTCAGATCCTGAAAATGAATTGTTGTGATTGTTAAACACACACTGAATCCATAGGACAGGTATTGAATACAGAAAACAGAGCTCCTGTTGCTAGAATTCCCTAAACATGCCCGAAGAGCAGTGATCTCTTCATTGAGTTCCAAAGTTTGGAGGAGAGTTTTATTACTTCATAACAAGCAGGTTAATGTTGTTACACATCTGCAATATCTTCATTTCCATCAGGAGAGTAAGGTGGACATATTAGCAGAAAGCAAAATAACAAATTTATAGGCTAATATATATATAGGTCAAAGGCTTCATTATATAATATATATGCATACAGTTTATAATTCCAGTTATATCTTTCTTTTGAAGAAATGTTGCCAATCCTATTTGAGAGCTGTAAGACCTCTAGATAGATAGGGATCTATCACATATGTCCTGCTAAATCTCTCTTTTGTATTGCCACCTGGTCGAAAATACACTGTATACTAGAGACTTTCCCCTACTGCTGTGTTGAAATGGTCTCCACCCATCCTTGAGTTGGCCAAAAATTATACCAGCATGAAATTTGCAGCTTTCATTGTTGCCACTAAAATTCTAAGATTATTTGACGCAGAGCTGCCGACACTTTTTCCACCACTTTCTCCAAAAAAGGAAGATTGAAGAGAGAGCAAAAAGATGGAAATGATCAACAGTGCTGGAAGCCCAGAGAGGCCTTCTTTAAAAGAAGACACATAACTACCTATTTTGAATTAGGTGGCATTACTCTCTCCCTCAAATGGGTATTGACAATTTTCCTGATCTACAAATCACAACATAGTGGCCATGGAGGGTATAGATCCAGGCCACAGATACAGAACTCATGCCACAAAGAACCCTATCCATTTCCTTGGGTACATTTATAATCTGTTTCTTTGTTCTTCTTATTTTTCCTGGTTTTAAAAAATTGTAAATTACCCAGACTCATTTGAAATTGAGTGGCCTGTATTAAATAAATAGATACAAAAGGATAATAAAACTGAACCTCACTCATCTCACTAGATTCTGACATCTAACCTGTAGGAGATGTGTTTTATCTTCTAAGAAACATACAAAACCAGCTGATCAGATTGTAGGCCCTTATCCTGTCCATCCTCCTCCAAAAGTGTCTGAGTAATTCTCAGCAACTTTGCTGTGAGATTCCACAGATACAATACACTTGAGAAGAAATGATGCTTCATTTCACTTATCAACACTGTGTAGTGTCAGGCCTGTCTCCATTCAAAACCCAAGAAAGAAAACCCCTGACTCCATTGAAGTAGAGAAGAGGTACTTTTACTGAGTTGGAAATGATAGCAGTGAAAGAAAAGCAAGATCTGAGCCAAAAGGCGCAAAAGTTACATATTGAAAGTTTCCCCAAATCCCTCCTCCCAGGGACCCAGGCTGAATGTCCAATCCACATCCCACATAGTGTCATGTGGGGCACATCTTCAGGTGCTTTCATCCATCTGGAGTTCTAGGACGGTTGGCCTTGACTGGTTGTAAACAACTCAGAGGTGGGATTCTACCGGTTCTAACAGGTTCTCTAGAACTGGTTGTTAACTTTCTAAGCAGTTCGGAGAACCAGTTGTTAGAAGAAATCTTTTGGTTTTTTCCACTTTACAGGGTTAATCCTGTAAGGAATTACAACATTCTGGTGTTGTTTCTATAGCCTAATCTTTATTGCCCTGCTTACAGAAACTGCCTCTCCTTTAACCCTTATTACATTCTTGGCAGTACGCCTAGATTTACTGTCTCCGGAGGGTTTTTTTTTCTTTGTTGGTACTTTTTTTTTTCTTTGCTTGACTTTCATAGAGGAGAAGGGTTGTTTTAAGCTTTTTACACTGCTGTTGGGAGGAAATACTCCCCAGTTGGAGTTCTTCCAGCACAGAGCTGCCAGAAAGAAGCTTTTAATGACAAGGAACCAAGATGAGTGACATTCAGCAAGGCTTCTTGGCTAGCTAGAAAGATTGACATTCAAACGTGAGTTTACATACCCTTTCTGACTTTTGGTCTAAAACTGGTTTTTGGTGAAGTTTATTTCTGTGCTTGGTGATGTTTAATCCTGTGTTTATTGATGGGATAATTTTCCCTATTCAGCTTTGTTTGGAAGGAAAAATGTTAATCTTTGTTCCTGAAAAGAAACAGCTTCAGAAATTTGGCTAGTTCCTGTGTCTATTTGTTCTGGTAATTGGTTTAACAAGCAACAGCTACTGTGTTTGCTCCTTTGCTTCATTCTAGTTAGGCTTATCTCAAGTGCTTTTTTTATCTGGGGAGGGAGTCTTCCTTCACTGCTTTAGTGGTTCTTGGCACTGTCCTTTTGGGGTGTACTTCCAAGAGCCAGGATGCAACTTGGCACTGATTTTCTTACTGATCTTTCCTTAAATCTGGATGATTTCCTTAGGATATCTTATGAGGTGAGTGAGACCAGCTGGTCTCTTTAAGTGGTGCAAATGGATCTAAGGATTGCTTCTCCTGGGTGTGCTCTTTCTGGAGAGCTTAAATGACCTCTCTGCTACAGGGTTTCACTTTATGAGCAAGAGTTTGCTACTAATAATTATCATTGCATTTTAACTATTTTAATTCCTCAATGGCACTGAAAAAAGTGACTTATGACTGTTTTTAACACTTACGACCATTGCAGCATCCCACGGTCACAAGAGGCCAGGTGAGGAGAAGCGCCCCTCGATGTGAGTGACGTCAAGTTGGCCATGCCCACCCAGTCACATGACCACCTGGCCACCCGCCGGATGCACATAGGAACTACTCAGAAGGCTGAAAAAGTGATTTTTGACTGGCCCTCGCACTTACGACTGTCCTCACATTTTATATTTTGCACCCTATCTTGTCACTGTGATGAAGAGAAGCACCACAGTTGTGAAATGAGTGACACGGTTGTTAAGAATGCTGCGAGGACCGGTCATAAGTGCAAGGCCGATCATAATTCACTTTTTTCAGCCCTCTGAGTAGTCCCTATGACCAGCTAGCCATGCCCCCAAATAAGCCATGCCCACAGAACCAGTTGTTAAAAAAAATACCACTGAAACAACTCCATTCAGCAGTGCAGTAATTCTGGAGAGCAAACCTCCCTTTTAGTTCACATAGGTCTTCATCACACCAGCACACTTCCCAAACCCCAATGCCATGCCTCCCCCCCCCCCGTTACTATGGCAGCCAATAGCAAGCAAGCATCAAAGGGAAAACCCATGCTGGAGATCCGGCTGACATGTATTCTCAAAAATTGACTCTTACCAGTGTTCAGTCTTATTCCCTTCTACTTTGCTGTCATCTTCATTTTAGGAGTATATTCAATTGCTTCCTCTTCCTATGCTCTTCAATAAAGCAGGAAGTCACTTAGAATTGATATTGGACAGAAAAATTGTGGCAGCAATCTCACCCAATCTTCTTAGGGTTTTTGTATTCCACACATCCATCAGGTACAAGGTAGTGTATTCAGTTTCAGTAAATTAACATTTAAAAAAATAAATGTAACTAAGGAAGAAATTGCTTGATTTGAATATAATTCTAAGATTATGCATGATCAAACTTCCCATTTATTTCTTATTGACACCATTAAATCCTTTAAAGCAGGAAAAACTTCTGGTGTGCATGTTATCCCATGTAGTGGAATAAGGTTTATATTTTCTTTGTACTGATATTTTAATTATGCCATTTTAACCTCCTTTAGGAAAGCTTATATATCCTGCTATCCTGCCATTTCCTTGTTAAATATTGATGCAAAAGTATTAATGATAACTATAGTATGCAGATTACAGATGATACTAACTTTGATTTTCCATCCTGCACAATCCGGTTTTATAAAAGTCTGGCCAATATCAAATAATAGTACTAGTTAACATTCTGGCTTTATAATCACAAAATCGAAATCAAAAGTGATGGTTGCATTGAAGTGGAAAAGGCCTTTGATATAGTAAAGGTTTTAAGAAAGTTTTTAATCTAAATCTTGATTTTTTTCCTCATTAATGAATTGGACAAAAATGTGGTATTCTACGTCTTCTGCTAAAATGATTACAAGTGGGATTTGCGTTTATCAAAATGTCTTGTGGAACCTATCATGAGTTTATAATTTCATATTGAAATCATTGGCTCATTGTTAGACAAATGGAAGACATTTGGGACATAAAAGCCATTAAAGTTGAATACAAGTAGTTAGTAGTTGATAATTATGTTTTTCTGTATCAAAATTGACTGATACTGTGCGAGACTTTGGAAATTTATCTGATTGCTCTATTAATTGTATTTAATGCTCAAATACTTCTGATAGGTGCTAATACATCAATGGAAATGTGTGAAAATGATGTTTTCCTTGTTATGTGAATTATTTTAAATTTCTAAGAATAATTTTTCTAAGGAAACATTCTTCATTGGTGGATCTCAAAATATCAGATTGCTTATCTCAGAAAAAAAATTGACAAGGTAGGAGTATATTATAGAAAGAAAAGTGTCATGCTATAATTTTAGAGGAAGAGATAAATTCATAATTGTACTTTACAATTATGTTGTAAAGAAGATCGGAAGCCACTTCTTTGTTCTTGTTTTCTTTTCTCGTTTTAACATAGAATAACATAGAATAATAAGATTGGAAGGACCTTGGAGATCTTCTAATCCAATCCCCTACTCAAGCAGGAGACCTTATACTATTCCAGATGAAGTCTTGAAAACTTCTGGTGATGAAGCACCTACAATTTCTGGAGGCAAGCCATTCCAGTGATTAATTGTTCATACTGTCAGAAATGTTTCCTTAGTTCTAAATTGGATCTCTCTTTAATGATCTTCCACCTGTTACTTCTGTTACTTCTTGTCCTGCCCTGAGGAGCTTTGGAGAATAGGTTAACCCCCTAATCTGAGTTTTTGAAGAAAGATAAATGTTGTAAAAATAAATATTTAATTAAACCTCTTATATTTACTTTTAAATTATTTTGAACAGATTGATAATATACCATATTTTTCAGAGTATAAGACGGACCATAGTATAAGACGCACCTTAGTTTTGGGGGAGGAAAATAGGGGGGGAAATCTGCCTACCAGGTATTCATCTGGCTAGTGTCCTTAGTCTGGTCAGTTTCAGCACATTATTTTATCCCCTGGTTAGGGCTTAAAAAAACCTTATTCGGAAGGAGTAGCTATGAAAATGTCTGCAAGCCGGTAAGAGCCGGTAAGATCGTTAGCACCTCGTTAGGGCTGAAAAAAACATTCTTCAAAGGGAGTAGCAAAGAAAAAAAGCCTGCAAAGACTTAGGGCTGGAAAAAATCTTCGGAGGAAGTAGCAATGAAAACGTCTGCAAGCCGGTAAGAGCCGGGAAGATCGTTAGCACCTATTAGTTTTTGTATTATTTTGATTTATATTATGAATAATTTGTTCACAAGTAACTCATGTCAGTCCTAGTCTCCACCCTCTCTCCAGCTAAGATTAGGAAACAGAACATAGAACAACTCAAAGAAATACTGCAAGATCGGAAGATGTGAAGAGACTTGGCCCAAAGAATTGCTGAGAGTCAGACACAACTGAATGGATACCACCACTACCACCATCATCATCAAATTGAAAATCATAAGTGTGTGCATTAATGGCTCATCATCATACTGATTTAGGTATCAAGTAGGTGCTACCAAGTTCAGTCCTAGGATACAGCATTTTTATTAATAACCTCTGACAGTTGCCTTTCCTAATCTTAGCTGGAGAGAGGGTGGAGACTAGGACTGACATGAGTTACTTGTGAACAAATTATTCATAATATAAATCAAAATAATACAAAAACTAATATATAAGATCCTTGCATGAGTGTTGTTGAACCGCCTGACTGACTATCTGGAACAAGATTTATTACCCGAGACACAGTGTGTTTTCCGCAAAAAGGGTGGAACTGTGGACATGATCTTTGCAGCCCGACAGCTCCAAGAGAAGTGTCAAGAGCAGAATCGTGAATTCTACACCACCTTCATGGATCTCACCAAGGCTTTTGACACTCTCAGTCACGAAGGTCTGCGGCGCATTATGTCAAAGTTTGGGTGCCCTGATAGTACATCAGTTCCACAATGGCATGATAACTCGTGTTCTGGATGATGGACAAGCTTCAAAGGCCTTTCCCATCACAAACGGCATCAAGCAAGGGTGCATGCTCGCACCGACCCTGTTCAGCATAATGTTTTCAGCCATGCCTTCCAGAAGAGAACAGTTCCTTGGGAGTCAGCCTGAGATACAGAACCAATGGAAGACTGTTCAACCTGTGAAGACTCCAGGCTGTCACCAAGATAAAGGAGACTGTGCTATGAGACCTCCTTTTTGCTGACGACTGTGCCCTGAATGCTGGATCAGAGCAGGAAATGCAACCCAGTGTGGACAAATTCGCAGCAGCATGCAACAACTTTGGCCTCCTCGTCAACACAAAGACCGAAGTGATGCACCAGCCAGTTATGAATGCCCAACACCAAGAGCCCATCATCACAATGAAGGGACACTGCCAGCAGTGTACTAATTTACCTACCGTGGCAGCACCCTCTCCCGCGCAGTGACAATTGACATCGAGGTCAACTGCAGAATCGCCAAGGCAAGCTCTGCATTTGGTAGACTACTGACCAACGTGTGGGACTGCCATGGACTTTGCTACAAAGTTCAAAGTCTACCGAGCATTAGTGCTAACTACCCTGATGTATGCCAGTGAGACTTGGACTGTATACAGGAGGCACGCTAGGCAATTGAACCACTTCCACACAATCTGCTGCCACAGACTTCTGAGGATCCGGTGGCAGGACAAGATGCCAGACACAGATGCCTCTCCTGAGCAGGCCTGCCATCAGTTTACACCCTGCTGATTAAAGCCCAGACACACTGTGCAGGCCATGTTGCAAGGATGCCAGACCACCGCATCCCCAAACAGCTCCTCTATGGTGAGCTGTCTCAAGGAAAGCGATCGCACAGGTGACAAAGGAAGTGATACAAAGACATGCTGAAAGCCTCTCTCAAGTCCCTGGATATTGATACCAGCTCCTGGGAACCCTGGCACAAGATCAATCGACATGGCGCACGTTGATCCACCAAGGCTGCCAGACATTTGAAGACAGAAGGACAACCATAGCACAAGAGAAGCATCCACTCCACAAAGCCAGAGCTGCAAATGTTGCAATAGTGGTGCCCATACATGTCTGCTGGACATGTGTCAAAACATTCCGTGCCCATATAGGCCTTATCAGCCACCTGCGGACACACCGTGGACAGCCCACAACCCATTAGATGTCAAGGTCTCTTCGAAAATGTTGGACGAACATCATCAAATGACTTAGATGAGGGAATAGAAAGGGAACTCATCAATTTGCAGATGACACTAAGCTGGCAGGAATAGACCATATCCCAGAAGACAAGCTCAGGATCCAAAAAGATCTTGACAGACTTGAACAATAGGCCCTATCCAACAACATGAAATTTAATGGGGAGGAAAAACAAGGTTTTACACCTAGGCAGGAAAAACACATTAGGTGAAACCTGGCTCAAAAACAGTAACTGTGAGAGGGACCTTGGAGTCCTAGTGGATGATCACTTAAACATGAGCCAGCAGTATGTGGCAGCAGCCAAAAAAGCTAATACAATCTTTGGTTGTATACACAGAGGCATAGAATCAAAATCATGTCAAGTATTAGTACAACTTTATAAAACTTTAGTAAGGCCACAACTGAAATACTGCATCCAGTTTTGGTCACAGTACAAAAAAGATGTTGAGGCTTTGGAAAAAGTGCAAAGAAGAGCAACTAAGATGATTAAATGCTGGAGACTAAAACATATGAAGAAAGGTTGCAGGATTTGAGTTTGGCTGGTCTAGAAAAAAGAAGGACTAGGGCGGACATGATAGCAGTATTCCAGTATTTGAGGGGCCACCACAAAGAAGAGCGGGTCAACTTATTTTCCAAAGCACCAGAGGGCAGGACAAGAAACAATGGACGGAAACTAATGAAGGAGAGTTGCTACCTGGAATTAAGGAGAAACTTCCTAACAGTGAGAACAATTAACCATTGGAACGGCTTGCCTTCAGAAGTTGTAGGTGCTGCATCACTGGAGGGTTTTAAGAAGAAACTGGACAGCCACTTGTATGAAATGGTATAGGGTCTCCTACTTGTGCAGTGGGTTGGACTAGAAGACCTCCAAGGTCCCTTCCAGCTCTTCTATTCTATTCTATTCTATTCTATTCTGTTCTATTCTATTCTATTCTATTCTATTCTATTCTAATCTATATAGATGTAAGTCTCCTAATGCAGCTTTCTCAACTAGATGCACTCAAGATCTGTTAATAATTTAAATCTCAGAATTACTAACTAGAGTGGGTAGCTGAGGAATTCTGGGATTTACAGTCCCAACAGATCTGGAGGACATTTAGTTGGTGGGAGACTACCCCAAAGAAAGCAGTTCTTCAGAAGAACTTATCTGTATAAATTGTTTTTTAATTAAAAGAAATTGGGAGCTCATGAGAAAACAGGAGTGCCCTGAATCGGGATGAATCTCCCTCTCTCTTATTCTCTACCCCAACTTTCCTTACCTTCTTTCTCTTTTGCACATTTTTTTAAAGCTGCTAATCAATTCATTCCATCATACAAATCAGATAAAACCACCAGCTACAAGGGAGAACACATGAAATGTGACATGCCAGCATCTGCTCTTCTTAAGCACAGGGCTCTTCAGGTTTGATCTGGGAGGGAGGAAAATAATAACATAAGAAAATTAACGAACTCTCTGTCAATAGCAAGCTATCAAAAAGCAGATATAAATCACATACTGCTATTCTCAAATCAGGCTTAAATAGTTTTCCTATGCCGATAGCATCAGAAAGATAAAGAATGAACAATTAGGTTGGTTCAATCGTAATTAAAATTCTGCGCTTGGAGGACAGTAGCTATACATAAAACACAAGGTCCTGGTGATAAAAGTGCTGCTCCTAAATACAGACCATTGAGTCAATTAATGTTTACTGAAAACGCTTGTCATCCAAAGAAGGAGCTGAGAAAAATGATCAACATCACCAAAAGATTGTGACACCAATTTGCATCCAGTTCCAAGTGCATGTTTTATTTATTTTCAATCAGGACCAATCAGAAGAGAAAATAATCAATGAAGTCGCAGTCATGAGTAGTCTGCAGCCATCTGGGGGCCCCTAATATTTCTCGGCCTGCATCGGAGGAAAAGGAGATTCTTTTTCCAAGAGCACGGAGGAGCTCCATATGGTTGAGATCAAAGGTGTTGCTGGGTGCATGGTTCTGCTTTATTGCCAGGCACTGCTGTTAATTAGAAAACAAGATCAGAGGCAGTATTAAAATCCAATTAAATTGATATGAACAGATTGCCAAGTGATGTTCACTAATGTATAATTGAGCACCATGCAAATTTCGGTGGCTGGCTTTTGTTTTCTCCCTCACTCTGGAATGAATGATGAAGCTATGAAGTTTTTTTTTCTTCCCTTTTCCCTCGTAAAAGATAAACAAGTTAATGCACTGATCTAGGGGGTATTGCTTCAGTGATTGATGAAGATGAGCATGCAATATTAAAGCATGACTTTTGGGGGCTTCTTTTGTAATCTTATTTCATTTGATGTCCTTCCCCCTCCCCTCCCCACCCCTTCTTTCTCTTTCTGCATCCACACATACCAGTCAGGGGGCATGTTTAGACTATTCCACATTCCATCATTTCTGAAACAGGACATTCCTTTGTAGAAGGAGATTTGATTCGTACAATTTCAAGCGTACGAGTATTTCCGATGATGATGATGATGTTACCAGCAGTTATGGTCACTTCCTCCTCTCTAGCATACATAGACTAGGCTGTATATAGCAATAGCACTTAGACTTATATACCGCTTCACAGTGCTTTACAGCCCTCTCTAAGCGGTTTACAGAGTTCAGCCTATTGCCCCCAATAATCTGGGTCCTCATTTTACCGACCTCAGAAGGATGGAAGGCTGAGTCAACCTTGAGCCTGGTGAGATTTGAACAGCTGAACTGCTGAACTAGCAGTCAGCTGGAGTAGCCTGCACTTTAACCACTGCGCCACCTCAGCTCTATCACCTCGGTATATCCTTCATTAGAAGCAGAGTCCACTCTTAAATTTAATTACTTATCTGTGTAGATTTATATCGGAATAGCTTCAAGCAAGACTAATATATAATTACTTTCCCCTGTGGTTTGCCTAGTTGAGGTGCATTGTTAAGGTGCAGCTAAAGTAAAGAAAGTATATTTAACTAACCAAATAGGATATATGAAGTTCACTGATGTTGGAGTTAAAGATGAAACAGGCATTTACAAATATCTTAATTATTTTATTCTTCTAAGTCAGGCATGCATAAGGGCCAAAGGGCCATTAATTCAACTATCTCTTCCATGACTATAGGTTTTTCATTTTAATATTATTTCAAGCAGCTTTAGAATATGGGAAATTTACTGATTTCCATTCTGGATCTTTCTGTCCTTCCCCCTTCCCCCAACTTTTAAGTACATACACGATAAAGAACTTTGAATGAGCACTGGTAACTAAAAAAATAAAAAGTGGTTCAGCTCGAGAAATATTTATCATTCTTTTTAATAGTTGGCCATATCTAGCTAAAATTTGGCATTAGGATGATGGGCAAACCCAAAAGACAAAAGTATGCACTTTGTATTTCGTTCTAATGATCTCTTGTGACTTCCGTCTGATCTAGCCAACCACTTCAGGCCATCCCAAAGGACTGGAAGAACTCACCCAGTTATGAGGAATAATATTATTCAGTGACAAGGAATCTTAGCTTTTCTGGCTACTTTCTGCTATAGGGTTAAATTTGTGTCTTCTCATATTGCTCAAAGTATCTAGCCACTGTTCAACTACATTATGTTTGACTGCTCTTCTACAGTATAGTTAACCTGTTTGCTTACAAGGTTGGTCAATTGAAGATTCTGCTCTCTTAATTGGATGCTAATGTTACTTGAGAATCAATCACCAAAAGCAGATAGTGGGCAACAATAATGTCCACTAACACAGTTGAAGAGGCTTCTAAAGGACTGTGAAAAAAAGTGACACATAGGAGAGAAGCAGGCCTAAGTCACATGGCTTAAGCAGAACAATTGGTTGCATTGCTAACCCAAAAAGATATGCCAAAGAAGATTGGGTGCCACAAAGAAACCATAAAGAGCTTCTTTCTCTTGTTTTCTAGTGTATGGAGATTTTGCTTACACTATGCTTGCTATATGGACAAGACAGTTATATTATCTGCAATTTATACATGAGATTATGGAACTATTCGCCCTTATCATGATAAATTGCCAAAATAAGCATCTTAGCCAAAGGACATTTTTCTCCTGACATTATCATGTCAATAATAGCTATCAGCCTAGTCCAGATCCTAAACATGGCCATCTGTCCTGAATAAACATAATGAAATCCAATACAATAACTGACATTTAAAGAAAGGTACAGTCCTTTCTAAATTCACCTTCCATCTGTTCATTCTTGGAGGGGGGGTTCCCTTTTTTCAATTACATGATTCTATAGTCACTAAAAGATATCCTTGCAAATGGCTGCAACATTAACAAAATAATATTCAAGTTTAAACCAGTGTGAAATCTCAGTAGAAGAAATGAATAATTATGTATAAACATTATTGGGTTATTAAAAAGAAAATCAAAATTGAAAGTTCAGAATCTGAAATGCAAACATTGGATGTTCACGGATTTAGATTTTTCTGACATTTGTCTAGAAATAAAACCCAGGATAGCTAACGAAGTCATGAGAAATGAGGTGCAACTTTCATTCTTGAAAATAAATGCAATTAATATTATAAGACATGTCGATAGAATTTCAGGCTATCAGTATGGTTTGAGACAAAGTGAAAAGTACTGTAGCTGGCCTATCAGTGTATTCTGTCCATTTTCATTTTTAACTCTTATCACATAGGGTGGCATCCTGATCCTCTTGCCACTAGGGGACTGTGAGTTTGCTCAAGGGATGCTTAAATTAGTGTAACAGGAGAGACATGTTTTCCTATTTTCCATTTTCACCTGCCCCACACATGCACACGCACATATACACAGAGCAAAACGAAGAAGAACACCCTATAATTTGAGAAGAGAGAATCAGCATGATTTACCTGTCCCCACATCCTCCCTCCTCATTCCACCAGCAAGATTTTCTACAGTAACACAAACTTTATTATGAATGGACATAGATGATTTTATTTAAATTTATTGCGCACCCAATTCTGGTGTACTCTGGGCAGTGTACAAAAAATATAAAAAGAGCTAAAAACATAAAATCAGACAGACAGCCCAGGATTGCTGTTCAAGATTGTATGGGCTGTGACCGAGAAGGCCTGCTTCCTAGATCCCATAAAATGACGGTATTTAATCTAGGGGACCTGAAGCACACACACTCTGCTGGAATATACAGAGTTGGCAGAAATGATAGGAGATAAGCAAAACTCAGATCTCCAGACTTTATTCCATATCAAATAGATCTTCCATTTATGTGACAAAAATCAGAATCCAAGCCATAAAATAAAAAATCATTAGTTTATTAGCAAATAGTATTTCATAGTTTCAGCACAACACCTTTAGCATCTCTCTCTCTCTCTCTCTCTCTCTCTCTCTCTCTCTCTCTCTCTCTCTCTCTCTCTCTCTCTCCCTCTCCCTCTCCCTCTCCCTCTCCCTCTCTCCCTCTCTCTGTATCTCATAAGTTTGTATAACTACCAATCTCAACATATGACTCTGTGCTAGGATTATTAAATATACAAGAGCATCACATAAATGTTGAATCATCCTGAGATAATTGAGATATTTACAGTTACAATAAAGTGAAATATCAAGGAGGCAAAATGCTTTTTCTAAAGTAGCCAATAAATGGGCTACCAAAGACTGACTTAAGCTACTTAAAGCAGGAGTGCAAAAACTATTTTCAGACCAAAGGTACCCTTTACAACATAGACATGGATACTTGCATCTCAGTGTTTGATGAAGGTACAAGAGTTGTGAAGATTTCTTGCATCACTTTCGTTACTTGTCCCCTTTTGCCATCCTGCTGATGCCCAGGCCTTGCAACTAAACAGCAGTGTCTGCAGCTGCCCTAAAAAACAGGGATGGAAGAACAGGATATTCTAGTGAAAAATATAACTAATATTCTTAAACAAGAAGAAAACAAAACAAAGGCAAAAATCAGTATTAGATTTTTTTTAAAAAAAATGAAACGGTTATATAGTTGAAAAGGTTACCACAAGACTTGGCACAGACATGAGGGAGACACTGCAATATATTACAGATTTATAGGGGGATGTTCAGGTGTCCCATGGATTATAGGTTACCAGTCTTTGATCTGAAGTATTTTCAAGGATATGTCTTTATTTATTCATTTAAACCATCTCCCCAAAGTGATTTTAGACAGTCTATAAGAGTTAAAACCACACCAATTATACTTTTAACAAAAGCAAATGTCCAAGGCTGTAAACGCAATCCAACTCATAAGGAATAAAATAACCACATTAATGAGGAGAATTAACCTAACCTAACCTAACCTCACTTCACCTAACAACACACCCCAAACACACTGGGGAAGAACCAAGTTTTTAATATCTTATGAAAGGCTAACATAATTTAACTATAATTTTATCTTAATTGGGATTTTCATTTTTATTGTTTTAGAGATATTTTTTGTTAGGATTTTAATGTTTTAATGTTGAAAACTCCCCAGAGCCATTTTGTTATGAGATGGATGGCAAATAAATTCAATAAATAAAATAAACACGGTTAGGGCCATTTTACTCTCCAAAGATTGCTGCTCCACAGGGAATGCACCACCACAGAGAAGGCACAATTCCTATATCCAGCAAGATTACACTGTTTAATGGAAGGGATCTATTAAGATCTGGTGGGGCAAGAAGAGACCATGGGGGATAAGCAGTCCCCACAAATAAATGGCCTTATGCCATGTAAGGCTTTCTAAGTATTCCTTGAATTTCACCCAGAAATCTATTTGTAGTCAATATAGTTCACAGAGCAGGGGTGTTATATGGACATAACAATAAATACCCAAAACTGTCCATGCTCCTGCATTCTGGATCAGGTGCTGCTTTCAAATGCTCTTAAATGCAGTCCCATTAGTCACCTCCTATTTGGATTACTGTGGTAAATACTCTTAGAACCTTTTACCATATTACAGTAATTCAATGGGGAGGTGACTAAGGCACAAATCACTGTAAGCAAGACCTCCTAATCCAAGGCCCAGTTGATGAACAAGAGCAACCCATACAACGGTCCCATGAAGCCATGACTGCCACTTGCTCTTCAAACAGAAGCCAAAAGAATAGGAGGACCTCCAAACTGCACACTAACTCTGACTGGAGAAATCTGCCCCCAAGCAGAATTAAGGCTGGAAAATGTACAGCACCAGGGTAGCCTTAATACTCCCAGCGATTTTGTCATGCCAGGTAAGACCCATCCATCTGGAAGTATATTTTGAAAAAAGCAAAACAGTTAGAAACAATCTTGAATATATCAAATACAACAAAGCAGGCTATTGAGAAAGGAGGCTTGAAAGCTGAATGAAGTCTCATTAAAGCATATTGATGCTTATTGTTGTATTTGAATTAGCTTCAAGGCCATCTTCAAGGTCAAGTGTTTCTCAAGGTGGTTCAGAACAATGAAGACCATACAGTTAATAAAACAGCAAACATTGTCACAATTTCAAACTGTTGCATTTAAAACTTTTTACCTAGAAGATAATAAAAATCAAAACATGAAAATAGCTAAAATCTAAAGCAGGACAATAAAACTTATTTGGGGAAACAAAACATCAACAAATAATTATTTTTCCTAGAAATTTATAGTGATGGTGATAGTGATAGTGATGGCTACATGACAATCCATTGTAGCAAAGATATATTAGATGGGTTTCAACTCCTGATCTTAAAATGTAGAGAGATTATTTATTTATTTATTTATTTATTTATTTATTTATTTATTTATTTATTTATTTATTTATTTATTTATTTATTTATTTATTTATTTATTTATTTATTTATTATTTATTTATTATTTATTTATTTATTTAGCGATTCTTATATGCCGCCCTACTCCCTGGGGACTCAGGGCGGCGTACAACATGTACAAGAACAGCTATAGCATAATAAAAAGCAACAATAAAACAGCAATTAAAAGAATAAAAAAACATCACAGCCTGGTTCCAAATATTTATTTAATAATATAATTAATATTTAAGGTTTTAAAGATTAAAATCAGCACTTTGAATCAGATTCACAAACATACTGAGAACCAGTAGAGTTGATTGCCTTCACCCACCAATACAATATGCTTCAGATTAAGTTCTCAAACTATTCTAAAAGCAGCTCTATGTAAAGTACATTACATTGCTCCAGCCTAGGTATTATTAATACATAAACAAGTGAAACAAGAGCTCATATCTGTAGATACAATAACAGCCATTGCAACTCCGTATATTAGCACAGAGCCCAGAAAGTCTCTGTTATTACTTTTTTTGAGAAATGTAAAGGCATGTAAATGTAGAGTGCAGTGGTGGCGCAGTGGTTAAATGCAGCACTGCAGGCTACTGTAGTTCAGCAGTTCAGCTGTTCAAATCTCACGGGCTCAAGGTTGATCCTTCTGAGGTCGGTAAAATGAGGACCCAGATTGTTGGGGGAAATATGCTGAACTCTGTAAACCGCTTAGAGAGGGCTGTAAAGCACTATGAAGCGGTATATAAGTCTAAGTGCTATTGCTATTGCTATTGCTATCTAAAACCAACTGCATTCTTTCTCCATTTATTTTTAAATCTCAAACCAGGCTGTGGTTGTATGGTTGACATGGACGTCATAAAAGTTGTTCATTGAGTGACTTTGTTAAATAATTAGCTCTGAGGTTTAACATCACAGTCGAAACGAAATGAAATGAAATGAAATTTACAGATCCAAACCTTCAGCATCCAACTATTAAGACAAACGTATTATGGTGTATTGTTTCTAATTTTTTAATAGACTGGATTAAATTTCCATTTATAGTATTTCCTATTGAGAGAACAAAACCTGCACAATTCCACATAAACGAACATGTTTAAGCTAAACTGCTTAAATTGTTGTTTTGAAAAACTGAAGTGTCTCTAACTTTTTCTTTATGTTTAAACAATACTGTATTAGGTGACATTTACAACAATATTTTTTACAACTTTGCTAAATTTGAGAGTAAGACTCTCCATCTCACTAGCCTTTTTGTACAAGAAATATTTGTAGACACATTTAGCAGAGGTTAACCACTGCCATTGGCACTAACAACAACCTGACATCTAGCATAGTTGTGTAACAAAGAGAAACATATAGTAATAACCGGCATTATTAAGATTACCAGAGGTACACTGCAGAAATCCAGATGGCCACCAAGGGCAGTAAAGAGAAAAAAAGGAATCTGCTGTCTTGCCATCTAGTGGTCATCTAAACTTTTGCAGCCCATTAGACAAACTTCTGGTGGGGGGGAGGAATTACATCCTAATATTTTATTTCTCTGAATCAAACTCAATTTAAAAAGATATCGTAGAAGAGATGTTGGCTTAAAATTGCTTTTTGACAGAAGGCTAACTGCTGCTCATCTTCCAAAACAGAACCCAAGAAGCTATCCATTGAGTTCGAAACCAGTTATTGTTTTCTGGTCTGAAACGACTCTGGAAAATTAAGGGCAACATTTTGAAGACAGAAAAATCATTGGTTTGTTTTTTTATGGTCTGCTATTGAATGCAAGCCTATTCATTGCCATCTCTATCATTAGCATCTAAGGAAAAAGCCTCCAGACTCAATGTCAGGTTTGCAGCTTTTCATTTGCCTAATACAAAAAGTATCCTAGGAGAATGGTGTCTCTAAATTATATTACAGTTGAGAACAGCTTGCATATTGGTACAAAGTTGACCTAATCTTAACACAGTATCAATCACAGACGGAAAAGGTAGCCATTAAGTATCCAAAGCTATAAAATATGTGATAGGACGCAGCCTTCACATATTCATCAGGTGCCTACCAGTTATTTTAAAAGGCTTTATCCATATTTTAACTTTCAACATACATTTAGCAAGCAACACAGAATTAATAGTCTTTTTTAGCTGGCATCTCTTCCTATTCAGGATACATTCCAAATGACAGTTTCTCACTTATGATTAGATGCTATGATGAACATTGTCCCAGAGAAAGACTGGTTCACATAACCGAGTAAATACTCAATATCTCAAACAGAGGAAAGTATTTCTCATGTTCTTCTGTCTTACCCATTTAATTGTGGTAGACATCTCATTTCACTTTTGTAGTAGACAGAAACTGGGGACCAAGATGGAGACCACAGGTCAGTGGCCTACATGTCAGAGACTTATTCCCCAGCAGGAGTATAAATAGAGTACTCTGAGCTTCACGCTGTACCTGTCAGATGGCACCCCTCAATAGCAAAAGAAAACTCAATTAATACTTTCATGGTCTTGAGGCCAAGAGAGGAAAATGAGGAAAGGAAGAAAAAGAGGATCACATAGCTATTTCTTTTGTGGGGCCTGGTCCCACAAAGACTTTCCCCCAACTTCCCAATCACTGTAAAATATTCCCTCCCAAATAAGGAATGGAAGAAGATGCAACAAACCCTCCAAATATGTTGTGGAAGGAATGGCATAAGAAATCAATGAAAGGAGAACCTGTCCCCTATGTAGCTATGAGTCCTATTGGAGTCATCTTTCCTGTCATCATTTTTTGACATGCGCCTGCTTGATTGTTCACCCGTTTGGACACAGCCTGGCCAAAAGAAGTCCAATGACTGCAAAACAGTGTCCTCAAGGCCCAGTACTGCCCAATGATCCAAACACATACTAAATGTATAAATTATCTTGGTCAACAACTTAATGCAAATGTTAAACAGCATGGAAGTTAAAATGGAATCTTGTAGATCTCCATCATGGAGTTGACCATAAATCCTCAATACCACCTTCTGTAGATTACTATCTCCTTACTATCCAAGGATCAACCTAATTCCCACAAATCTACCCGCACCTAACTTGGCTCAGGGTTAAAATTAGGGCGAGAGTTGAGTCACTAAAGAGCTGATTGTTACTAGCTGAGGCACGAAATCACCTCAGAATGGCTTCTATGATCACGTTAGCGGTTTTCAATAGTGCCGCAGAGACGTGGGAATCATATATCAACCGCTTTGAATGTTTCCTGATGGCCAACGATTACATGGGACTATCGAGCAGCAGGAAAACAGCGTGTTTTCTTAATTTATGTGGCACAGAGATGTTTAATATAATAAAACGCTCTTCGCACCTCAGGCAGTGCATGAAGTTCCCTGGGACATTTTAATGTCCAAGCTGAAGAGTCACTATGTGCCTGCCCCATCCGGAGTATCCCGCCGTCATGCTTTTCACCATCGTTATCAACAGGAGGGCAAATCTATTAAGAATTATGTGTCCGCCCTCACGGCAGCCGCCCTGTACTGTGAGTTTCATGATCTTGACAAGGTTTTGTTAGACCAGATTGTCTCCAGAGTCAAGGATCTCCGCATACAGTGCTGCATCCTGGCGAAAGCAGATCTGACACTCAAGTCTGCCCTTGACGAGGCCAGGGCTATGGAGCTGTCCAATAAGTCCACGGAAGAAATGCAGATCAGAAGTCCTCCGCAAGCACCTGGAAAGCCTGCCAGTGTCCATTATGAGGAAGCTAGCCCTGAAGACACCCCAGATGATGACACTGAGGTGCACCAGCTGAAGCCAGGTCATGGCAGAGGTTGGCTGTGTAAGCAGGTTTTGGGGAAGCCTACCTGTGCAGAGTGTGGAGGAAAGCATGCTGGGGCGGACTGCCGATTCAAGACCACAACCTGTCTCAGGTGCGGTAAAAGAGGCCACATTGCTAAGGTCTGTAGAGGGTCGCAGACAGACAACAGCCCCCCAGTTGACAGGCGCTATCGGAAAAGGCAGACCCAAAGCAGGGAGAGGATTGTTTCACAGTATGGAATGATCTGATAGAGACAGTGGTAGATCAAATTGCCTATCACCAGGATAAAATATTCTTGACAGTTCACATTGAGGGAAATCCATGTACTATGGAAATAGACACAGGGTCATCTGTGCAGTGGCGGTTGCTGTCTTACCGGTGCCAGTGCGCTGCGCACGCATCTCCAAGTTTCGGGGGGGCACGCTCGCTACGCGCGTGCGCCACCTCGTGTGATTTTGCTGCTGCGCATGCATGGAAGCAAAATTGCACCGAAATCTTGTGAGGGGATGCGTGTGCGCACGTCCTCTCGTGAGATTTCAGGACGATTTTGCTTCCGCGCATGCGTAGAAGCAAAATCGGCCGAAAATTAATGAAAAAAATGGCAACGCGCGGTGGACCGGCAGAGAGGGCTCCAGAGCGGTTGCTCAATCAGCCACTCCCTACCGGAGCTGCTCACCAGGCAGCTCCAGCAGGAACCCACCTCTGCATCTGTGTCTATTTTATCCTGGGTTACTGTAAAAAAATTAATGCCTAAGCTATCAAAAAATTGGTTGAAACCCTGTCTGTTAAGGTTAAAGGATTTTCAGGGAAACCCCATTCCAGTACTGGGAAGTTATAAATTCATTTAAGCAGTTCAGGGGAAAGCTTTCATTGATCATAGTAGATGGTCCCAGACCTAGTTTATTGGGGTTAGATTGGTTTGAGTCCTTAGGCCTGGGAATTAAAGGGATAGATCACATTAACAGCAGCCCCAAAATGGAACTGTTGGCCAAGGAATTCCCTGAAGTTTTTGATGGGGCTCTGGGGGCATATAAGGGGACACCCATTTCATTCAGTATGGACCCCAGCATAGCTCCCAGATGGCTTAAACCATGGAGAGTGCCGTTTGCACTTCAGCCAAACCTGTTAGCTACTTGTATTAAATAAAAAGAGCTGTTAGCACAGAAGCCTGGTTCGCCTCAGTCATTGACCCACCGTTCCGGGATTGGAACAAGTGGCCAAGTGGCCAAAATGTGATCATGTCACCACAGGGAGTTTTATGTGTAGGTAGCCATTTCCAAACTAAAACAGGTATATTTTTTGCTTCCAAAAAATTATAACCCAATATTATCACATTAGAATCTGAAGAGAATAATTACTCAGAGGAAAGCTTAATTAAGTTCTAAGCATAGTTTCCATGAGACAAATCTCATTGTTTTCAGTAGGATTTCTGGGTAAGAATGCCTATATTGTTCAAATTGTTAATTTTTTTTCTCTAAATCTTGGGGAAATGACAAACAACATGTAAGATAAGTTAATATGAAAGAATCATAAATCATTTTGTGTTAGAAACATTTCATATGTACTGGATCACGGCCACTGTTGTTTAAGGTTGATATTAATTTTTACCTGCAGATATAGAGCAAAATTAACTACTGCATTAATTAATGCCTTCTTTCTTTTATATTTGTCACTTTTACTCTGCCTATGAAGGAAAGTTTTACCAAAAAATGAAGCGAAGCCATTCAAACAACCTGATTCTCATTTCGTTACAAGGATTCAGCTTCCCTCCCATATATAACTCAGACAATAAGTTTCAGTTAACTGAAAGATGAAGAAATCACGTGACAAATCAGTGACCAAACTCAGTCTCTGGACTCAGTGCTTGCCAGCAGCATCTTTCTACCATTAGATACAATTAATTAATTTAATTTAATTTTTTGCTGTTAAATGCCAAATTAAATTGAGTGAAATATATCTGCCTGTATTTCCTGCTTAAGTCATTTGTCACTGCTTACTATTTGCCAATTTTACTTTCTTTCACCCCACCCCCCTGCTTCTAGCACTAAAGAATTACAAGCATAAACTATTTATGTCACCCTGCTTCTCAATGCATACTTACTTAAAGCATTTCTTAAACTGTTACTGATTTCATTTTGCTTGGTCCCTCATCAAAATTATTTCAATAACTTTCCAAAAACAACAACATTTACATTATTGGAGATTGGAAGTAAGGCCTACAAAATTTAGAAGTTTCCTTCAATAGAATCTGAGCAAGTGACATGTTTTACCTCAAGAAGCAGCTTCAATCATCCTATTTGGATTTTAAGCTCCCTATATATGTTGGAACACATGAAAGGGTGGTGGTATCATTTTTTTCCCCTTCACACGTCCATCGCTTCACTCAACTTTCCCTCATGTATTAGATACAGAACTTATCCTATGGGGAGTCAAGTCTACTCATACAGGTTCTCCATGAGTTGAAGAACTCTGGAGGTACAGTAGTTTTGCAGAGCCTATGCAGGTAAAAAAAATATATTCCCATTGCTGAGGTTACTTCTCCAACAAACACAATTGAATCATTCAAAGGGAATCAAAGAAAGAAAGACCTATGGCCATCCTGCCCTCTCCTTCAGGTGAACCTAAATTCGCTTCACTCAATTGACCTATCTTGTACAGGCCCTAAAAATCTCTCATTTTTAAGTGTGCACAGTCCTGGTTTCATCAGTATTGATATAATAAGAGAAAAGGATGAAGTATAAGACATAATGAAATTGTTTTATTATGTCTTACACTTTGTCCTATTCTGTTCCGGTATACTATTTGGAAATTATTTGAATGTTGATGTTTTTAAAATAACTAAATAAAGCAACATTTCTTCCTAGGGCTATGAGCCTTTGAAAATAATCCAAAAGTACAAATATCACGCAACTTCATTCCCAGTTAGATGCCGAGATCATTGCTGGTCCGGTGGAGGTTCCTGGGGCAGATTCTTGCCCTGTTATCTGGGAATGGTTTGACCCTGTTGCTCCTGAGGAAGTGGACAGGTAGTATGCGCAGAAGCACCTGTGTTTTAAACCCATGTCCCTCCTGGTTTGTGAAAGCTTCCCAGGAAGAGACATGTGGGATGGGTGGACTCTGGCAGTGGTTAATGCTTCCTTTACAGGAGGGGGTAGTGCCCCAGCAGTTTAAGGAGGTTGTAGTCTGCCCTCTTCTCAAGAAGCCATCACTGGATTCCATCCTTTGCAGAGGTGGTATTCAGCTGGTTCGGACCGGTTCGGGTAAACCGGTAGTGGCGACTATGGATGCTGCCCAGACATAATGCCGTCCTATTTAGCCATGTTTTCGAGGCCGGGCGCATGCATGGAAGGTGCACGTGCAAGTAAAGCACATGCATGGGTGGCTGTGCGCATGTGCAGTGGTGGCACGCACAAGCGAAGCAAGCTAGCTAGCGTGCAAGCGCGAGCACTCACATTTGCGAACCAGTAGGGAAGCTAAGTGAATACCATCTCTGATCCTTTGGATAATTTCTGACCTGTCTCCAATCTTCCCTTTTTGGGAAGATTGTTGAGAGGGTGGTTGTGTGGCAGCTCCAGAGGTTTCTGGATGAAACGGATTATCTAGACCGTTACCAGTCAGATTCAGGCCTGGATATGGGACAGAAATGGCATCGATTGTGCTTTTTTATGACCTCTGGTGTGAATGGGATGGGTTTATGCATCCATCCTTGCTCTACTTGCTCTCAGTGGCTTTTGATACCATTGACCATGGTATCCTTCTGGAGTGGCTTTGGAGGTTGGGGGGGCTGTGTGCTATCCTGGTTCACTTCCTTCCTCTCTGGTCACTCTCAGTTGGCATTAATAGGAGGTAAGAGATCCAGCCCTCACCCACTGCTTTGCAGGATCCTGCAGGGCTTGGTACTCTCTCTGCTCCTATTCAACATCCACATGAAGCTATTGTGTGAGATTATCCATCACTATGGACTGAGATATCAACAATACGCTGATGATACCCAGCTGTATAACTCAGACTGTGATGAGTTAAGTAATGCTGTGACCTCCCTCTCACAGTGCCTAGAGGCTGTTAGGGGCTGGATGGGGAGCAATGGTTTGAAATTTAACCCTGTCAAGACCGAGTGGCTCTGGATTTGGGGTTCTTTGGTCCATGGAGAATTGCCACCTTTGGTCTTGGATGGAGTGGCACTGCCCCAAACAGACCCTGCGTGTAATCTGGGGGTTCTGGACTTGTGACTCCTGCTTGAAGATCAGGTGGCAGTCATGACCAGGAGGGCCTTTGCACAACTGTGGGTTGTGCACCAATTATGCCCTTTCCTGGACCAATAATCCCTACTCACAGTCTCTTGTGCCCTAGTCACTTCCTGTCTTGAATAATGCAGTTTCAAGGCTTCCCTTGAAAACCATCTGGAAGTTCCAGTTGGTGCAAAATGCAGCAGCCCATATGGTTTTGTGCAGACCTCGGTATGAACATGTGTCACCTCTCATGAGTGAGCTGTATTGGTTACCGATTGGCTTCCGGGTTCAATCAAGGTTCTGATTGTTACCTTTAAAGCCCTTCATGGCTTGGGACCAGATTATCGATTACCATCTCTTGCCAGTCACATCCAGCCGACCCACTAGAGTGGGAAGGCAAGGAATGTTGTAGGGCCTGTGCCCTAAGGAGATACATTTGGCAGGACCCAGAAGAAAGGCCTTCTCTGTGGTGGTCTCTCCCTCTGGAACATCATCAGTCCATAAATTAGACTGCCCCCCCACTCTGACACTCTTTCAGAAGGCCCTGAAGACATGGTTCTGCCATGGTCCTGGGGACCCCGAACAGGATGTTAAATGGCTGGTAGGAGTATGTGTTGTTGCCAGGGTGGGGGGGATTATTTTATTATTTTAAATTTTTATTATTTTTATTTCTTTTATGTTGCGTTTTCATTTATTGTAAGCCACCTTGAGTTGCCGTGAGCGAGTAGGCAGTAATATAAATTTTCCAAATAAATAAATATTGAAGCTGACCTGAATTTGGATTCCATTACTTGACCAACACAATGTGACAAAATTAGTTCTGTTAATTTAATCTTCGTTTTTCTTTTGTCCTTCAAAAAAGCTTGCATTGTTTCTTAATGGCCTTTGTTGTAAAACAAAACAGCATGTTTATCTGCCAAAATCTGAAAAGATAAAAAGTTCTTTGGAATAGATAAGGCATGTCCTGATGAACCTGACGAAACAGTCAACAACCTAAATCCTACTCTACCAATTATTTATTTATTTATTATCTATTTTGTTATTCTTATATGCCGCCCAACTCCCGAAGGAGAAAAGCATCAACTTTTCTCAGAACAGGTGCCTTGTAAATTATGAACATCTCAGATCCAATTAATTATTCTATTCTATGTCTCTATTCCCTTGGACCATCTCTCTCAAATCTCAGGTTGTGCTTTATGCTCTCAAGCTTCAAGGTCCTTCCTAACTCAGTCCCCCTCCCCTTCATAATCATGTTTGTCACGTATTCCTTTGACTGTCACCCCCACACCCTCTGCTCTGTCAGTACTGCCAGCTTCAGCATTTTGCTTGTTTGCTCTTCATGAAAATGTCTTTTGGTTCCCCCATCCCACCAGCCATCTTGATTGTTCAGGAAGCCATGGCCTCCTTGAACTGATCCATATGGCATTTGTGTTTTTCTTTTCATTCTTTCTTTAATATTTTTTCTGCCACTGTATTTGTATTTGTTTATTTGTCAAGCATATATGATTATAAGCAAAGTATAAACAGTAAAACATGATTGAATATATATGTAATGGTACAAGCATGAATAAGAGTAAAAGAGGTATGAATATATGTGTACATTAGGACAGGAATGGTAGGCATGATTGTGCGCTTATGCATGCCCCTTACCAACCTCTTAGGAATGGGGTGAGGTCAATGGTAGATAATAAGAGGTTGAAGTTTTGGGGGTTTGGGGAAGAAACTACTGAGTCAGGTAAAGTGTTCTAGGCATTGACCACTCTGTTGTTGAAGTCGAATTTTTTGCAATCAAATCTGGAGTGGTTTACATTAAGTTTATATCTATTGTGAGCTCATGTAATATTGCGGTTGAAGCTGAAGTAGTCGTTAACAGGTGGGACATTGTGGCAGATAATTTTGTGAGCTACACTTAGGTCAGATTGAAGGCGGCGGAGTTCTAAATTTTGAAATCCCAAAATTTCAAGTCTGGTTTCATAAGGAAATCTGTTGTGAACAGAGGAATGTAATACTCTTCTTGTGAAGTATCTCTGGACATTCTCAATTGTGTTAATGTCTGATATGTAGTGTGGGTTCCAGACAGATGAGCTGTATTCAAGAATCGGTGTAGCAAATGTTTTGTATGCTCTGGTTAAGAGTACAATGTTACCAGAGAAGAAGCTGCGCAAGATTAGGTTAACCACTCTTAATGCCTTCTTAGCTATGTTGTTGCAGTGGGCTCTGGCACTTAGATCATTAGAGATGAGTACTCCAAGGCCCTTTACTGAGTGAGGATCATCATCAAGGTCATGGTCATCAAGTTTGTATTTTGTGTTTTGATTATTTTTGCCAATGTGTAAAACTGAGCATTTGTTGATTGAGATTGATAGTTGCCACTTGTTTGACCATTCAGATATATAGTCAAGGTCTTTTTGAAGGGTTGTAGTATTGTCTGTGGTGTTGAATAGTTTTACATCATCTGCGAAGAGGACGCAGTTGCTTTGTATAATATCACAAATGTCATTTATGTAAAGAATGAAGAGAGTAGGTCCTAAAACGCTTCCTTGGGGAACACCGCTGTTAACAGGTACAGGGTTTGATAGGGATGATCCTATTTTGACCACTTGTCTGTTTGACAGGAATGCAGTTATCCATTTGTGTAGGGGGCCAGAGATGCCATAAGATTTTAGTTTTAGGAGTAGTTTGTTGTGTACTACGGAGTCAAAGGCTTTACAAAAGTCTATGTAGATTGCGTCTATTGCTTTGCCCTGGTCGAGTTTTGTAGTCCATATGTTTTTACAATGTAGAAGTTGTAGATTGCAGGATAACTTTTTTCTGAAACCAAATTGTTTGTGAGAGAGTAGGTTGTTTGTCTGAAGCTGCTGACCAGGGGAACTCTTCCTATATGGCCATCAACTTTTCTCAGAACAGGTGCCTTGTAACTTGGCACTAGATTATTTTTCTGTCCAGTCAGAATGTTCTTTAAGGCATATTGGGACTGCAGAAGTTCAGCTGGTCAATTAGAGAAGTGAGCAGTTTATGTTGCACATACAAGACCTTGCAGACGACCCTCACCCTGTCAAAGACCTTGGAATACTCATATCAAATGACCTAAGTGCCAAAGCCCACTGCAACAACATCGCCAAAAAGGCTTCAAGAACTGTTAACCTAATCTTACGTAGCTTCTTCTCCGGTAATATCACACTACTAACCAGAGCATACAAAACATTCGCCAGACCAATCCTTGAATATAGCTCATCTGTCTGGAACCCACACCGCATATCGGACATAAATACATTAGAAAGTGTCCAGAGATACTTTACAAGAAGAGTCCTCCACTCCTCTACTCGCAACAGAATACCTTACGCAACCAGATTTGAAATCCTGGGCTTAGAAAGCTTAGAACTGCGTCGCCTTCGGCACGACCTAAGCATAGCTCATAAAATTATCCGCTACAACATCCTTCCTGTCAACGACTACTTCAGCTTCAACCACAACAATACACGAGCACACAACAGATACAAACTCAAAGTGAACCGCTCCAAACTTGACTGTAGAAAATATGACTTTAGCAACAGAGTGGTAAATGCCTGGAACTCACTACCTGACATTGTGGTTTCGTCACCAAACCCCCAAAACTTTACCCTTAGACTGTCCACTGTTGACCTCACCCGATTCCTAAGAGGTCAGTAAGGGGCATGCATAAGTGCACCAGCGTGCCTACCGTCCCTGTCCAAATGTTCCCTCTTATCAGTACTCATTTTATGTATATAAACAATGTTATATCTATGTATATTACCAACACGTACTTGACAAAAATAAATAAATAAAAATAAATAAAATAAATAAAAATAAAATAAATAAATATTGGGAATTTTTTGTATTCTATTTTTTTATTTTCTTTCTAAAAGGTAAAAAATATTGATGCAAAGAAAGTTGTCTATATTTAGGTTGGTACCCCTACATATCACACTGATCATCTTAAAGGTTGACTCAGCCTTCCATCCTTCCGAGGTCGATAAAATGAGGACCCAGATTGTTGGGGGCAATATGCTGGCTCTGTAAACTGCTTAGAGAGTGCTGTAAAGCACTATGTAGCGGTATATAAGTCTAAATGCTAAAGTCAACTTGAAAATTACATACATTTCAAATTATTAAAATACATAAGAACCAGCCATTGTTCACTGAGAGATTATGCACATAATGTTTCCATAAAGAGATATATCCCAGAATATGCATATTACAGTCTTAACTGAATTTTACACATTGTCTGAGCAATGTTCATAATTTCCAATAAGTCTTGTGGAATGTGTACTCCAGATAGTCAAACAGACAGATGGACAGAACATTAATTTTATGCAGAGACATGAGACATTTTTAAGTGATATATTATGAGCCTTGCATAAACTGTAGCTTTTTTGGGGTTTTTTCACTAGTTTTTTTTTCTTAGATCTTCTTGGGCAGTTTCCGTTGACTTTCCTGCTCAGCATTTTTTAAAATGTATTATTCTCCCTTCAACGTGGCACCTGCGTGCTTCCAGCATTTGATGTATCATTAAAAATGCCTTCTCACAATTTGGCAAGTAAAGCCTGATAAAGTTTCACCTTTTGAAGAAATAAATGACTCAATTAACAAGATGAAAAACAGCAGTGTGGTAGCAGACCCTCTTGGTGGCCAAAAAAAGGGATAAAAAAGAATTATCCCAGCAGGGTGTTAATACAGGGAGCGCCATAACAATCAGCAGGCACCCAATTTGAGTGACAGCCACCCAGCAAAGAAGACAGATTTGTCAGCTTGCTGACCGCTGGCTCAAGTCCTTCTCACTACCCTAGGAATAAACTGTTGCTCAGGAATGGTGGGGCAAGCAGTTGCTTGTCGCTGCTAATCTAATTGAATTCTTCCATAAGGCTGTTTTCATCATGTGCAGATACAGGGAAGTGCTTTTTCATGGAACCGCAAAGCCCCACATAGAGAATCAAAATGCACAGCGATATCTGCATGGAATCCATTCCCCTGATCATAACATGGATTTCTATAAGAGATTTGAAATCCTGATAGTCTTTTATTGATAATTAGACGTACAATCCTGCTTTATAAATTGTTACCCAATTCTGTCACTCCTTATTTCTTATCTATTGAAATGTTGTTATGACAATCAAAATCCAGTTCAGTATCAAACATAATTGGGCCAGATTTTAACAGAGAACAAAGTAAATGTTTTTGGTCGGGGAAATATAAGAAAGCCATTTATTCAACACCTCCCCCCCCCCAAAAAAGAGAAGGTAATGACACAGGACCCTTTAAGATAAGTAGCCTTTCAATTATTTATTTATTTTATTATTTATTTATGAGATTTATATACCGCCTCATAGTGCAAGCACTCTCTAAGCGGTTTACACCAGTAAGCAATGTATATATTTATATTGCCCCCAACAATCTGGGTCCTCATTTTACCTACCTCGGAAGGATGGAAGGCTGAGTCAACCTTGAGCCGCTGACATTTGAACCACTGACCTGCGGATCACAGTCAGCTAAAGTGGCCTGCAGTACTGCCTCTAACCGCTGCGCCACCTCGGTTACCCAATTACCCATCACTTCTGTTGCACTTGGAAACTCCGCTAGATAACTCTGAATTTTTTTGATTACTAGGGAGTCTACAGACCTAGAAGACTAGAAGAAAATGGAAAGCCAATCATCACTTGTCTTTCCTATTCGATCGCTGAGACTAAGAATTGTTACTCAACTCTTGTCCAATAACCAATGGCTCTATTTCCACCCTTAAGCTTGTGCTTAAACAAGTGACTTTTCCCCACTTAAAAAAAAATCAAAGCTCCTTACCCAGGCATGAAGACTAGTCACAATGCGTATGTGTTGAAATCCCCAGATACTACTGCACTGACAATATAGCCTATCCATTGGCATTCAAGATAATGACCTCTGATGTCACTCTGCAGTGGTGTTCACTTGAAAGAATGTGATTCCACAATGAGGAGAGATCAGAGGTGATGGTTTGAAAATTTCAGAATGATGGGTATGGCATTATGATCTACAGAAGTCTCATCCCGATCTCTTTTCTGATATACACTACTGTCTGGAGAAAAAAACATTCATGGATTCATACAAACTGTACAATATTAAAAAGGGGGAAATGCATCACTAAAAATAGAGAGGATATGATTTTGCATAACTTCTTTGCCTCTATTAATATGCACATTTAAAAATTGCTATAATTTAAATAAAAATAGTGTCAGTAGGTGTTAAGTAGTGGTGGGCAAACTCAAGGCTCTTGTTCTCTTTATGTTCTCTATTATGAAACCAAATTTGGTCTCAAACATTCTTTAAGCAAGAACTAACTCTTGTGAAACGGAACAAGCAACCCCCAAAAAAGCATTCTTAGTTGCTTCCTGTCGCCTTCTCCAAGTGTTGCACTTTTAGGAGGGATGAGACAAGCGGCCAAAGTGAGAAGGATGATGATGATGCAAACCTACAAAGCATGTATGTGGGCAAAGTTAGGTGTTTTTTTTTCAGGATTTGAGTGGGGTCCTTAAGGAAGAAACTAAGGAAGAAACTACCATTTATTTGAAATCTATAGCCATCACATTTCAGTGGCATGATTAGACAAGACCAGGGGTTACAAAAATTGATTTAAAGAATCATAAGGTCCATGAACTGCAGATTTGCAGGTTACCTATCCCAGTTCTGATCAATCCAATTCAATAGCTATCCCAAACTCATACCTTCCAGAGGTACCGGTCGCCAACTTCCAAAATTGCTACTAACATATCTGGAAGACACCAGATTGCTTTTACTTGTTTATTTATTTATTTATTAGACTTGTTTGCCACCCATATCACCTAGAAGGGACAGCTTACAAACATTAAAAGCCAATAAAACAAAAGGAATAAATACTCACAATAATAGTAATAATTTACAATGAAAAAGAAGGGGAGGAGGGGAGTAGGATGCACACAGAGAAAGGTGGAGCTTGTCTTAATCTGCCAGCCACCTCCAGCTGAATATTACGCCCCTGTTTGGCTTAATAGCTGACACACTAGCAAGATCGATGCTAGACTAAATGATACAATGAGGATCATAAGCGGTTGCATAAAATCTACTCCTACTTGCTGGCTCCCCGTCTTCAGTGACAGTGTACCACCAGCTCTATGAAGGCAGGAAGCCTTAGTGAAGGAGTACAACAAAATTTTGAGAAACCCACTTCTTCCTGTGTGTGCTGATCTTCCTCATCTATCAATTGGCAGGCTTAAAGCCCCCTCTGGAACTCACTCAACAGCTGTCTAACAACTTTGACATCAATACACAGTGGAAAGCCAAATGGGCTGCTGAACGCCCAGATACAGGCAGTTACTGTACATAGATGACCTACACAAAAGGTGCCAGGTGCCAGCAAAGCTGGCGGCAGACTCAGACAATGAGGAGGTTTGGGAGGAACATGGGCTAGTTCTGGAGTCTGGGGAAGGCTCTGGTGGATGCTCTGCATCAGACACAGAGATAGAGCCAGGGCCGTCCAACATTTCCAAGCCACTGGAGAAGCAGCTGCCTTTGGAGGCTGATATGAGTGAGGAGGAAGAACAGCTGGGGCCTGTTCCAGATGCACGTATGCACAGAGTAGTTAGGAGAGGTGAACAATGGAGGACAAGTAGTTGACTCAGGAAGCAAAGCACACATGGACACTGAATGGCCCCTCCCTGGCTGGGGAATAAATAGAAGGAAAAGGGAGTGGCTGTTGTAGGAGACAACAGTCCGTATTTCTGAAGATTTTGCTCATTGTGTTTCATGCCACAAAGACTGCTTGCCAGAACTTAATTTGCAGCCTTTCGGCTGGGAGCTCACGGCCTTGCAATTATCGCAAGGAACTGATAAGGTCTGTTACTGCAGTTAACTCTTTAAAGGACTATTGCCTGGACTTTTTGGTGGGTGAATGCAATTAATTCACAAGAGGTAAATAAAGAGGGGGTTTTCGTGACAAGGAGTCTGTTTCTTGCTTCTGCTAAGGCTGGGTCAGAACACCAGGATTTGACCTTCCTCGCCAGCATTGGACAACTCTGAACAGGATCCATACCCAACATGGTGTCTTCCAGGACTCATTTTTTAAGTGGGGTCTTGCCTCTACCCCTCAGTGTGACTGTGGTGCTCCTTGACAAAATATCGATCACATTGTGTCCGAATATCCATCTTACACCAGCCCAATGTCTGATTTCTTCAACATAGACAACCCTGTCCTTGAGTGGCTTGGTGGACTGGACATTAACATTTGATCCACTATAAGTCCATGTATTTTCCATACAATAAATAAATAAAAACCTCCAGCATGATGCACCCCCATTGGAGCCCCAGGTCAACTGGCAGACCTAGGTCTTCAGGCCCTTATGGAAAGTCAGAAGTGTGGGTATGGATCTCACCTAGGGTAGGAGCCATGGCAGACAAGGCTGTTCTTCTGGATCCTGCCAGCCAAAATTTCTTGACCAATGATGTCCACAGCATGCCCCTTCTGGCACAGATGGGGTGAGCCAATCCATTGGAATGAGACAGTTCCTCAGATACCTTGGACTCATCAAGTGTTATGTGCCAGTTGTGCCCTGATCAAGAAAAGGACACAACTGGCACACAACACTAAGTTGTGCAATGGCTTTCCTAGCCATGACTACCACCTACTCTTTGAGAAGGAGTTGTAAGTCCAGGAGAACACCCAGGTCCTGCACTGGGTCTCTCCGGGGTAGTGCAACCCCATCCAAAACTAAAGATATTGAAGCCCAGATCTCAAAGTTCCAAAGCTCAAAGCCATTCAGTCTTGCAAGGGGGTTTCAACCAAAACCTGTTATCCCCCCCCATCTAGACCCCCCCACAGCCTCCAGGCACTGCAAGACGGCATCTTGGTGTCTTGGATTGGTTTTGATTGGAATTGGCTTGGATTGAAAAATGTGAAGGAGGAGGGAAATGAAGAAAAGGAAAGAAGACAAAAAGGGTTAAAAAAAAGAAAGTTCTACAGCTCAGAAATAAGAACATGTACAGGGGAGCAGTAGTTTCTTATGGGTGTCCTATGATCCTCATTCTTCTGCTTTTAATAGTGCTACAAGTGATATTCATTAGCTAAAAGACAGAAGAAAAACTCAAAGTTTTTCCCTCTACCACATTCTATGCATTAGAATTTCACCAAAATAAACTTTGTAAGCAAATTCTCTTTCATCAAGACAGAATAAGAATGGTTATAAATGGATATAAAAATGCATATAACCTTTTCCTGCATGGTTCTAGTTAAAAATATTTTTTTCAATTATCCATCAACATCTTGCCCAAAAAATTTCAGTACTGCAGTGATGGTTTATTTTCAGGGTGGGTTTTTTTCTCCCACTCCCTCACATCACTTGTAGTAAACAGATTTTTAAAAAATAGGAAGATGGGATGGGGAGGGGAAACTAGTAGCATTCCTAAATACCAATGGGGCTACTCCAGAGTAAATGGTGTATGGCTTCCAGCCAGAGCTCAAAATCATTAAAACACTTAGTTGCTTCTAAGAGGAACACTCAAGAGTGAGTGGTTAAAGGCCTGCGGCCAAATCAACCAAATTAGCATACATAATTCCACTTACTTCTGTAGATCTTGGGTTGATTTATACATTGATAACTATAAATATCCAGGAAGCCTGATCATTTGTTTTGCAGTTCCACATGTGCATAATCTTCAATTTGGAGTGGATACCTACATGATATGGTGATCAATATTTGTAAAACAGCTTTTCAGCCTTTGTCATCACACAGATACATTAAATTCTATCTTGCAATGGGCAAATATTTCCTATATTTTAATCCAGAAATAAATTTTTATTCTAGGATGGACCATTCTCATTCAGTTTTCTCAGCAAGGGCTTCCCCCCCCCCCCAAAAAAAAAACCAAAATCACAAGGAGGAAGAAAATATCAGTGATTTCTCCCTCTTCTACCTCAATTCCAAAGTGGCCAATGGCTATGGGAGCATCTCATTCATTACTCATTACTCATTACTGATTAGCTTCAACTTTTCCCTCTACTTGCAGTTCACCGCAATCCCAAGGAAAAGCTTTATCAGTTATCTCCTCTAATGGGGCTTATTCATTGGGAAGCTAGGGAGCCTTCAGCATAATAAAGGTGAGTAAAATTCAAATGTGATGAGAACACCACTTGCTAATGTATAATTTCAAAAAAATTAAGAAGGGTCAGTTAAATAAATGGAGTGTTAAACAATTTTTGATCATCCCAAGCATAAAATAGAAAATCGAAAGCCTGTAGAACCAAACTCTACTGGTGAAGTAATGCTGATGCAAACTGCGGGTAAAAGCAGAGTATGAAGGAGAACTACAACTGCTGATAATATATGAAGCAGGCTTACCTCCCCTTCTAGCCTTTCATATGCACTTCATTCATCCTCCCCAATAGGTTCAGGTATTCTCCCTCAATCTGTTCAAAGCTACCCAAATATAAGAGCAGCAACCATGGTAGCAATGAGGTGGCAGTTAAAAAAAATCCAGCTCTATAATGGGGAGCCTGTCCTACAGCCCCTAAATTAGCCTGCTGCTTTCAGGTCTAATGAAAAATGTTGTCCCATGAGCAGGTCTACTGTGGTGAGGATCATCTCCCAGTCTCGTTATATTCTGTAAATGGGAATGGGAAGAAGAAATTGTTAAGATATTCATGAACTGGGAGAGCCAATGGTAACAAGGTCAGCCAATGAATAGGCATAGCAACTAAGTCAGCCAATGGGAGCTTAAACACTTCCGAGTCTGTGCAGAGAATCGAAACTGAAACTAGCAGGCTGGGCGTAGCTCAGCGCACTCTGTATTTTGTCCAATCTGTACTCTCTTGTCTCTCTCTGAACCCTGAACTGAAAGCTTGTCTGCTGCTGGAAATGAAACTGCTTGTAACTGTTGCTACATTGAAGAAATAATTTACTTGTGGTATTGTAAATATATATATTACTACGTTTATAAAGAAGTTAATGAATCCAGCTGAATCAGTTATCTGTGTGTGCTTCTGGTTTTGATTTTTGCAACAAACTCTGATAGAAATTGGATCCCCCACACTGGCTTTTTTCCTGATGCAAACTGTCCAGCCACACTTGCAATACAATACATGATCCATACACTCCAAGGAGCTTTCTTGGCTTTTCTTGCTTCCTATAAACTTCTGTCCATATTTCCCCCCTTTATTTTTTTACCTCTCAAGGATGTCTTGCAAATGAGTGCATTTATTCCCCCCCCCCTCTGGTCTTTAGGCCTTCCAACTCTCTGAGCTGATGGGGAGGGTGCATCGTATCTCTAATGCACATGCGTGCAAACAGAGGCATATGAACACTAAGGCATCATGCAGTGCACAGCCTGCCATTTTTCACAGTGCATCTGCTGAGGTATATTTTGCACTGTTGATAACATATTGTAGGACAATTATGTTTTACTAGTATATCTTTAGCAAAAGAACAAACAAACACTCGATTTTGCTTTTATAGCCATAGAAGACAGGCGATTGCCCTGGAAGTGAATGCAGAGGAGAGCAGGCAGAGATGTGCTTTCAACAAAGCCCAGTGGTGGGTGGAAAGAGGGCTGGGCTTTGGCATCACAACGCATAATGTAGTGGTTAAGGTGTTGAACTGGGGGAGCCCTCTTTCTCAGCCCAAACTATCGCACAGGCTTATTGTGGGGGGGAAATAGGAAAGAGCACTCGGTATGCATCCTTGTTTTTGGTTTCTAAACAAAAAGTGGGATCTAAATCTAATAAATCAATCTCACAGAAAAATTGAAGAATGCACCATTAGGGTAGCTAGGGCAGGGCTCTCCAACCTCGGCAACTTTAAGACTTGTGGACTTCAACTCCCAGAATTCCTCAGCCAGCAAAGCTCTGGGCAGAGGTGGGTTCCTGCCGGAGCTGCCCAGTGCACAACTCCGGTAGGGAGCGACCGATTGCGCTATTTGCGCGCAACCGCTCCAGAGCCCTCTATGCCGGTCCACTGCGCGCGTCACCATTTTTTTCCATTAATTTTTGGCCGATTTTGCTTCTGCGCATGCGCAGAAACAAAATCGTGCCAAAATCTCACGAGGGGATGCGCGCAAGAGATTTTGGCGCGATTTTGCCTCCGTGCATGCACGGAAGCAAAATCACACCGAAATATCTCTCACGCGTCCCCTCGCAAGATTTCAGCACGATTTTGCTTCCGTGCATGCGCAAAAGCAAAATCGTGCAAGGGGGCACGCGCGCGTAGTGAGTGCATGCCCCCAAACATGGAGATGCACACGCAGCTCACCGGCACCGGTAAGACGGCAACCCGCCACTGGCTCTAGGAGTTGAAGTCCACAAGTCTTAAAGTTGCCAAGGTTGGAGAGTCCTGAGCTAGGGCATTTGCAAAGTGATGTTTTGTACCAATTCTGCATCTAACTTTGTTTGCAATGTTATCTGTTTGGAGGTGTTACGTCCATGTATTTCAGGTTCTTCTATGAAAATAAAGCAGAGCGGTATTGTATTTATTTTTCTGATTAATCACAACGTTTGATGTTTTTGAGAAGGAGCCACTGATTCCCTTCTGCATTTTTGTTGTCAATCCATTTTTCCCACTGGCAGAAATTTTTGCCTTATCCTGTCACCCAGATTCTAGGCTCAGGAAAAGCCTTGCTGTCCCTCCCCACAGAAATTTAAAATTCTTTTCCTAGAATTTCCTCTGACTCTTTGTTTAAACATTGCTAAGAAATTATCTCCATCCACTTTCTCATCTTTCTGTTTGGCCACAATACCAGCAGCCATCATTGTCACAGCCATTGCAAAAAATGACCTAATACAAAATTGCAACATGCTTGCATTCTGTCTCAAAAATCGCAATAGCTTTCAGTGCAAGAGAAGATAGGTGGTATGGCAACCAGGAAGCATTTATTTACATGTCTTAACAATTTATTTTCCTTTGTATAGCTTCTTCTCCTAGGCACAACCTCTTAGATAATATTATGGTTAGTCACACAATCAGTCAGATATTTATACTGGATTTGGCATTTTGATCTCCCTATCGAGGCCTTCCCAAAGACGTAGTGTAGGCAGATGTTGCCGTTTGATGATGTTTATTATTATATACATAACAATCTGAAAGCATAGTCGCCAGTTCTTTAGTTGGTGTTGGCCGCCATATACATTGAGGTGTTGTAATTTATCAGCATAGTATATAGGTGCAGATCTAAGAAGTGTAGCCTTTTGCAACTGACAAATTGAGATTTTATCATTGTGCAGATTTTCTAAGTATTATCTAAGATGTTTTGGTATGGCATTCAATGTGCTGATAATCATTGGGAGCACCATGGTCATTTTATACACCATAATTTTTCAGTTTTGATTTTTAGATCTTGATGCTGTCTAATCTTCTCCAACTCTTTGTGGTCTACTATCTCCTGATGTTGCCACTTAAATTATCCACACTTATTTCTTTTCAGTCATAGTTAAATCTGTCATGTTAAATGTTGTCATGGAAGTTTCTCTGGTCTCCTCTCTGGACACGAGTTCAGAGAATGAGAATGAGCTGGGTCCCAGCTCCTCTGGGGAAATGAGTACGGAGGTACATGGACAGAGGTGGGTTCCTGCCGGTTCGGACCAGTTCTATAGAACCGGTAGCAGGAATTTCCCCCACTCGCCAAACCGGCAGTGATAGCCGGCTGGACACGCCCCCGAACTGGCTCTCTTGGCGGCGCCATCTTGTTTTTTTATTCTGCGCATGTGGAGAAGCTGGGTTTTTTGCACTGCGCATGCGCACGTGCCCACGCGGCACCTGAGGAAGTGAACCAGCAGTGAGGTAAGCCAGAACCCACCCCTGTACGTGGAGACATGAACCAGGGAGCAGAGGGCTCCAGCTTTCACTTCTTGTTTTTATTACATATTAATGTTTTCTGCAGTCAGTAAGTTCTGAATTCTAACTTGGATCAATGCTTGTTCTTGACTGTCTTTTATGTAATCAGCCAATGCACACTTTCTTCTTCAACAGTTTGTTTAACATGAAGTATACCACTGCCTCCATTTCTCTGGGGCAGGTATAATCTATTAGTATCACTGCAGGGATGTACTGCATAGTGAATAATAATTAGCTTTCTTGTTTTTCAGTCCAAAGTGTTCAGTTCAGCTTGTATCCAGTTAATAATTCCAGCAGTATATCATATCACAGGTAAGGCTCAGGTATTGATGGCTTTGATTGTGTTTTTCACCATTCAGGGGATGAGATACCAATTGGATATTGCCTTGCATACTTGTTAAGGGCTACCTGTAAGGGGTGTGCGTGAGAAAACTCCCTACCTTAAACAGGCCCCTCAAGGCTGCATTAGATCACTCATTTCACATGGCCAGAAAGATACATTCTCTGGCCAGTATATCTTATCTAGGCTACAACAATAGATGCTTATTGAAAAGCTAGCTGGGAAGAACTGGCAGAGAGGAAGATGATTGTGGGGGGAATTTACCAATGAGAATTCTGTTGCTCTATTTTGCCTTTTTGCTACTTTGTAATCGGTATAAAAGCAATAAACGCTGCGTAGGCAGAGAGACATTTTTTGCACCATGAAATGATTTGCATCTAATTCCTACATCTGGCGCCCAACGTGGGGCCCTTTCACCCTCCGGGGGAGCAACAGCCAACGTACTTACCATCGTCTGGAACAGACCCCTAGGTGCACCTACGTCCTCTGGGACCCCTCGTCCTTCAGCATCAGCTTCAGGACCCCCACTGGTAAGTATGGGTTGCAAAATATCTCAAAACCAGCAAGAGCATACAGGAACTCCGATTCCCTTTAAATCAGGCATGATAGAGCCTGGGGCAGAAGATAAGGAAGCTGGTTTTGAAGATAGGGAAAAATGTCCCTGGTCTCCGGAGTGCGGGTCACTCCATTTAAGGGACTGGATAAATATAGGGCATACTTTACATCTTGAACCCCGGGCTCCAGGACATCAATTACACCAATGGTCTCAGTGCCATCAAGCTGTGGAAAAATTTGGCTTTGCTGCTTTGGCAGGACAACAATTAACTCAATTAACAACTAGCCTCCCATCTGGTTACAATCAGATAAAAATTCTCACCCCTAAATCATCATCTTTAATTGAACCTTCAGCTCCTGCTGGAGAGACTAATTCTTTTGCTTCTCCAAAGTCATTGTACACCCCCATAAGGCAAGAAAAAAGGGGAGAGAATATAGAAAAAATTCCTCACATGCTTTCTATTTTTCCAGTGAATGCCACGAAAGATCAGAACGGAGCTCAAATAGAATTTCAACCTTTGCCATATGCAACTTTAACAGAACTTAGGAGAAATCATATTTTAGTACCTGAAGATTGGAAAACTACTTTGTGGAAGAGCAAATTTAAACACCAATGTGCTGTGTGTGCCTTTCATTTGGGGGCGGGTTTCATTCTTGATCAATTGTATGGGTTTGCCCCCCTTGTTTTAGGGGATGGATACTTTTTCCTTTATTTTTTTCCTCCGTGATTAGAAAAAGGTTGCATTTGTGTCCACAGTAAATAATTCAGACAGTTTTATTGCAAGGAATGTTGATGTTGAGTTAGATTTATGTTGCTGCAGTATTAGCCTTTTTTCACATATATTTTAATTGGAGTTTCAAAGATACAATTTAATTGGCTTTTTGAAATACAAAATGATTTAATTTTTTTGTGGATTGTAGATTGTATAAAATGTTGCAATCCTATTTTGTTTTGGTTTTTCCTTGTTAAAATTTACTCAAAATTATCTTTGATTAATTTGCATTTGATTTTATTGACTAAAGAAAAACAACCTTCATTGTAGATCTCATTGAATTTTTGTTTGCAGTACTTTCCACGAAGCATTCAATTTGTGAATTGTATTTTTTAAAAGATTGTTAGTTAACTTTTTTGATATTTTTTTACTAGCAAATTGTTTATGGGAGTATTAGCTGTATTAGAGTTACAGAACTCTACTACAGAGTTTAGAGTGTTGTGTTGAATGTGTGTTGAATGGTTTTATTTACCCCTCCCCACCTTAAAATGTTTTGCCTTTTATTTAGGCCATTGCTGAAATAATAACTTTGGAACGCACACAAGCTTATCAAAGAACTGGAATATTTCCTCTCTCTAAATCTGACTTTCAATCATCTGTTTGTTTGTATAAGGACTTTTTCTTTTATGTCCACCTATTGCTTTTTTCTTTTCCCTTGTCACAAGCTATTAATGTTTTCTTCGATGGTGAATGAGAGGAGCAATTGCTTACAAGCATACCTGGAAAATATCTTCACAATTGTCTGTTGCTATCTTAATTTTCTCAAGAAACTTTTATTTTAGTTTCTGACTCTCATTATGTATGTCAACTTATTTTTAATCTTCCAGGATCTTACATCACACCCAGGATGGATTCCAAATTACTGACCTTGTTTTTTTTTTACAGCAATTGTTACAAGATCGGAAGCATGTATACTTTGTTTTCACTCATCCCTTTTTTGCCCTCCCCCTCTTTCGGAAGGCAATAGTTATGCTGACCTACTTCATTTTCAGATTTTTTTAATCACTCTTTTTTCACCAAAATGCTAGAGGATTGGCACAAGTTTGCCACATTTTACTTGACTAAGCTAAGCAGATTGTTTTATCCTGTCCCCAATATTTTGGGGCATCCCCTCGGGGGACATTGTCTTCGCTGGTTGTAAACTCAAATATTTTTTTTTGTCAAAGAGCAAGAGAAACAGGACACCCCTCCTCTGGCTGCTCATTTTAAACATTTTTTTTCCTCCTACCCCCCTTTTCTGCTGAGCCTGTTTGAGAAAGGAGAGGCAGCAACCTATTCATTTAGCTTTGCTTTTTACTGTTTTGATTTCATTTTATTTCTCTTGGAGATTTTTGAAGTTTAAAATGTTTCTTTAAATATATATATTTATATAAAAGAAATTATTTTGAAAGATTTTGCTTAAATTTGTAAATGTTTTAACCTATTTCATGAAGATTGCTTCCATCTCAATGGAATTTATATTTGATTTATTTTATTAAACGCAAAGCATTGATTCAAAAGTTTGACACAGATATATTTTAAAGCATTAGCTCAGAATACCTTATTCAGATTTTTTTTGAAGCTGTTTTTTTATGTCTGTGTGTGGGACACACCGATTTTGAATATTTAGAAGCCATGGTGCTCCGTCCTATGGCACTTTTGTTTGTTAAATGATTTATTGAATGTTTTCAGTGTTAATCAAAGAAAGCAGAAAATTGACCTTTGGAGGAGCATTGATGGTAATGGAAAAAAGATACGGCAGGGAGGACAGAGTTAAGAAATGTTTTGGGTATGGCCAGCCTGGACATTTCAAGAAAGACTGCCCGATCCAAAGAGAGGAAGTGCAAGTGTATTAAATGATGAAAGTTAATATTAAGGGTATCAGGAGCTATTTATTTTTCCTTGATAAACCTAGTACTGGGACCAAAGGAAGAAGTGGTGTTTTTTTTTATTGATATACAACAATATCAGTGGACAGTGTTATTTTAAACAGCTGATTATTTTATTTTTATTAGCATTTAGTTTTATAATGTTTGTTTGTTTGTTTTTGTTATGTGATTTGTACAATTTTATATTACCATCTTCATGTGGAGTTATAGCTGACAGAAAATATAAACAAAATGGAACAAATGCATGTCAATTTGACTGACTGTATTGGCATGGTTCCATAATTGGGATAGCACTGCTAGAATGAACTTAATTAGTGGTTTTTATGCTATACTATGCTTAGTATGGTTTAGTGTGATATTTGAATTAAACCTTTATGTTTATAATTATTATTTGTAGTCCCTTATTCAGAGGATTTAACAGACAAACTTAACAAAAACCACATCTGTAACTACCAGTAAGTATAACTAAATTTAAACTGTGAGTTTACCAGTAAAGAGTCAAGTTTTTATTTTCACTTTAGTATGCTCAATATATGTCAGCACAGATGTATATTTTGATAATTATAAGATTAAATTAAATATCGAAATAACACAGCCTTGGGCAAGCTCGTTTCTTTAAAAACTGATAACGGGCCAGCCTTTTCATCAGCCTTTTTGCAATTTTATACAACCTGGAATATTGTTTTTACTCATGGTCTACCCTATAATTCCACGGGTCCAGCCATAGTGGAATGTACTAATTGGTCCTTCAATTAGCCTCCACAAACAAAAAAAAAAGGAGGGATTTCAAGTATTTTCCTTGAATCAATTGAATGTTTCCATTCAAAAGGTGACCGCTTATCAGAGACACTTTTAACAAAAAGAAAGTCTGCCTCCCCCTTAACGTGGAGGCGAGGATATGTTGCTGTGCTTGCTCCTACAGGACCTTTGTGGATTCCAGTGCATTGCATCCACCCAGCCAAGGATGTCGTGACATCAGTCTCTGGATGTCCCTGAATCCGGTCCAAAAATAGCAAAGATGACTCTCCAGATGGCACAACACTCAATCCGATCCTATCGTGCCAGTCATCCAGTGACATTGGGAGATGTAAAGAACTTGACCGCCAAAGCACAGACAGTGCTACAACAGTAGCATGCAGAACAAACTCCCAAGAACTTATGCGCTGACATTTTCACGGTTTTAACTGTAAATTCCTTAATCATCATTTGTTTGTGTTTGATTGTCAACAACTGCCTTTTGGCAACAGTAGCTGTCATTACACTCAGACATTCACTTGAACAATGTATGAAGAAAACCTATGGATGCAGCTAGCTAACATCACACAAAATAACATCACACAAAATGATGCTTTTTGTTTATCTGAAATGTATGATATAGAAAATTTGCTTTTTATATGTTTAATCCCTGTTTGTACCCCTTTTGGCAAATATAACCTGTGTAAAATAGTTGATTGTACATCTTCAAGTAAAAAACCTCACTGTTCTCGCATTAACTCACCTAATTTAAACTGTACCATGTTTGAGGAGATTTCCTTTAATTTTGCCCATGTGTGGCTACTGCAAGGATGGTTTTTTACATGTGGCCAAGAAACTTTTAATTATATTCCTGCTAACATTAGTGACACACAATGTTGCCTTAGCTGGCTGATTCCTGTTTTGCTTTCTAAACAACAGATTCACTCAAGCCGTTTTCGGCGTGGAGTCACCCTAGATAACACTTGTGACTCTGAAACAGCCTTACTTAATAAAGTAGAATATGTAGCACTGGCTGTGTCTATAGTGGGTGTGCCAGCACTTGCTACTCGTGCTCAACTTAATATTAATGCTGTTGCGTGAAATTTACCAAAAACAATTAATGCTACTTCTTTAGCTATTTCAGCAATTAACCATGAATTGCAAGCCTTGAGAAAGGCTATTTTGCAAAATTGTGCTGCTATTGATTATTTGCTTTTGCGCCAACATTTAGGTTGTGAAAGTTTTGATGGATTATGTTGTTTCAATTTATCAGATGAATCACGAGCTATCCAACATCAGCTCAATGTGTTAAAAAATTTGGCCTCTGATTTAAAAATTGATACTTTAGGATCTTGGTGGGAAAGCTTTTGGACTTGGTTACCCACAGGTTTGTTGGGAAGTGTATTATGTTATTTGGTTATTATTTGTGCTATTTTGATTGGTGTATGCTGTTTTATTCAATATCTTCCTTCTTTTTTTATCATATGTATTGCAACTTTTTGCCCCAAGTCCTCTTCCACTTTGCCTCGGGATCAGATTTATATCCTGTACAAACAATTGCAGGGATATTCTTCTCCTGGTTATTAACCTGTCTTATGACAAGGTATTGTCAAACAAAGTAAAAAAGAGTGGAATGTAGGAATGAGGGCTACCTGTAAGGGGTGTGCATGAGAAAACTCCCTACCTTAAACAGGCCCCTCAAGGCTGCATTAGATCACTCATTTCACATGGCCAGAAAGATACATTCTCTGGCCAGTATATCTTATCTAGGCTACAACAATAGACGCTTATTGAAAAGCTAGCTGGGAAGAACTGGCAGAGAGGAAGATGATTGTGGGGGGAATTTACCAATGAGAATTCTGTTGCTCTATTTTGCCTTTTTGCTACTTTGTAATCGGTATAAAAGCAATAAACGCTGCGTAGGCAGAGAGACATTTTTTGCACCATGAAATGATTTGCATCTAATTCCTACAACTTGTATTGATCATCTGTATCAGAGAAGATAGATATTGAGTAGGTCTTGTAATTCTGTGCAACAATAGGCTTGTAAAAGGAAGGATAAGGCAATACTCTGTACATTTAGATTTTAGTAAATATCTACCTGTGGTAAAGGTTTTCACAGCTCCATTTCAAGCTGCTCTATGAAGACATAGAAAATAGAAATACTAATTTTGTGGAATTACCTCTAGATCGAGTCACCTGACATCTTGTTGTAAGCCGCCCTGAGTCCTTCGGGAGTTGGGCGGCATATAAGAATAACAAAATAAATAAATAAATAAATAAATATATGGTATCATTTGCTTCCTTTTGTCTCCCCTGCTCCCCCAATAGACACCAATGGATTAGGAGTCTATCCAACAGCAGCTTTTTACAGATGAAATAGCATCTATTAAGAGTTCTTTCTTCTTACAGCTCATCTGTGGTCAAAGAGTCTTTAAAACAAGGCATACAAAAGTTTGTTTTAAGAATGAGAATCTGAAAATCAATCTGCCCCTGAATAAAGAAGCAGCTCTTCCAGGCAGTTTTGGCTTTTGCTCCCCAGTAACAAATTGAGAACTCTCCTCATTGTTGAAAAATCCTGCAAAAATAAATAGAAAACTAAAAAAAAAAAAAGATTGAAAGAAGGAAACTGGGTATACTATTGACAAGGCTTCTTTATCTTGGAAGTTTAGCAATCTTGCATCTTTTTCCAGGGTCCGTTGGAAAGGTGAGAGAGTCTGATATGATCTCTACAACAGAGATGTTTATAAAGTGTAATCTATTATATCCATTTTTGCTGTGATCAAGGGAATAGGTAAGGAAAAAAAGGTCAGAGGAACTAGTGCTGTTAATACACGATTGATGAAATTCTTGAACACATATTGATCCACTTTTATTACATTTTTAAACTTTCATCTCTGAACATTTCCCAATAATCCAATAGAAGTATAACAAATGTAATTTGCTGTTCTCAATCACAGGAAATGGTCTTTGCCCCATAAAACTGAGCATACAAGAGCAGTTTACATCAAGCAAACTATATATACAAACTACAAATCTCGCAAATAAATATTGAATTTTTATTTATATTTCATATTCATTTCCTAATGTTTTCATGGATGCAGCTGACAGTCTCTAAGCTAACATGTTTTAGTTGCCAAGAAAGATAGGATTGCTAACTTTTACCCTGGCAAATTATGATCCTATTGTTATTTCTTATTTTATTTTCCAGTAAAATTCATTCTACCAGTCACTTTTGAATTGAAACAGTTTTATAGCACTTGGGTTCAATTGATTGATTTCTTTCAGATAGCAGCAGTGTTCCTATATCAGGTCAGCTGCATAGATGTCAGGCTACCCATGATTTATTTTAGTCTGGATTCATGTATCATAAGTCAGAATTATTTTAGCTAGGATGTTTTGAACAAAGCATAGTGAACCAGTTTGCATTTAATACTACAACATAAGGAGTGGTTTCACATATCACACTGAACCAAAAACAAGCAACCATACCTTACCTTATTCAACCAGACTTGAAATACTGGGATTAGACAATTTACAACTACGTCGCCTCCGATCTGATCTAAATGTAGTTCATAAAATCATATACCAAAATGTCCTTCCTGTTAATGACTACTTCAGCTTCAACCGCAACAATACATGAGCACGTAATAGATTCAAACTAAATGTTAAGCACTCCAAACTCGACTGCAGAAAATACGACTTCAGCAACAGAGTGATCAATGCCTGGAATGCACTACCTGACTCTGTGGTTTCTTCCCCAAACCCCAAAAACTTTAACCTTAGACTGTCTACAGTCGACCTCTCCTCGTTTCTAAGAGGTCTGTAAGGGGCGTGCATAAGCGCACCAGCGTGCCTACCGTCCCTGTCCTACTGTCCTATTGTCCTCTTTTATCGTTACTTTTTACTTATGTTTATACAAATTACTACTATACATGTTTGACAAATAAATAAATAAAAATAAAAAAAATTATGCATAAACTTGGCCTATTTTAGATAACAAAACATGTTTTGCAAGTGGTAGCCAAGCCTAGAATCAACATTTGAGGCCAATTTCAAGCAACATACAGACAGTCCTCACTCAATGACTGCTCGCTTGAAGACCATTAGAAATTCTGATGGACACTCACAAAAGGTACTTACAACCTAGTTTTGGACTTTCGGGGGTAACCCCTCCCCTCAGGCACTTGGCAACTGTTTTACAGCCAGTTGCAGTGTTTCATAGTCACTTGACACAAGTTACAATGGTTTTTGACAGAAAGTGGCCTTTTTGGCCAGTTTCTGACCCCCCCCCCAAAAAAAACACCCATAGGAATGCATGGACTCACTTAACAAACATGGTGTTCACTCCACCCCAAAGAGCCTCCACAACAACCGAGCATGAAACGCCAAACGAAAGACCAGCCCTGACTACAAGATACTGAGAAGCCCTATTCTCAACACGAGCGAGCGAGTACCTACCGAGAACTGCCGGAGTCCAGCAGCGTCATCTGGGACTGGAGGACAAGGACATTAGGACGGCGGCCACCACGCCCAGCAGCAGGTTCCAGATAATTCCACAAGAATGAGCCAGGAGAAACAGCCGACAGGACCGCACCTGACAAGGTTCCAGGGAATAATGAATTGCGCAGGCCCAGTAGGACTGTACAGCGCCCCGCCTACCTGCGTGACTACGTAACTTGTATTCAGAGACAATTAGAGTATCCACAAACTAAGAGGGGAGGGGTGTTACGTACGGCCGTACGTATCATGGATTTGCATAGCCATCACTGATTGGCTAATCGAGCGGCGGGAGAATTAAACTGCTGTCAGTGGCTGGCTAGGCTACAGGGAAGCCCTTAAAAATGGCTTCCCTGCAGCCTGCCAGCAGTTCGTATTGCAAGCAGCCAGGAGAATAAAGGTTGAACTGTTTCTGCATCTCGCTCCTTCTTTTGCGCCCAAATCTAACACTTTATGTAACATTACAATGATAAATCTATGCCTGAGTTGCATCAATGGCCTATCAGTTTTGTTAACAAGGAACTCAGAAACACTGAAACATTGTTTTGGTTTCCAGCAAAGAGCGAGGAAGAAGGAAGAGGCCTTTTGGGTTAAAATTTGTCAGTTGTTTTCTTCATAATATAAGTTTGCAGGCTTTTTCCTTACAAATGTACATGGCTTTGTTAATTGTATTTATATATTCTTTCCTACTTTTTCTGTAATTTACTTGATAATATAAAATATTTTATAAAGTAAATTGCATGGGGCTATTTGTATATATGGGCTGACACATAACATTCACTCTAATCTACTTTTGTTTCTTATAAAGAAATAACTCAAACTCACGCATAAACCTAGTTTATTCATCATAGGAACAGTTCCTAAAGTACAAGAAAATCCATACCCGCGCTGAATTGCGGTTAATTTTTTCAGACATATATTTTTTTTAAAAAAAAACATTTTTAGTTGAAACTTCCATTGCAAATTATATTTCTGTAATAATGTCATGGCCAATCCATCTGATTATTTTGTCTCGGAATAAATACAGACCATTGAGCATTTCTTGGGGGTAGGCAAACATGATTTTATCCTTTACCGTTATGGGAAGGCAACCCTCCGCCCATCTTTCTTCACTAAGTATCAAATATTTTCTAAATTCGGCCACTAGAGTGGTCCTGTCTGCTTCACCTGCTGGATGTCATTTCATTGTGGGCAAACTCCTTCGCTCTAATGGGTAGACACTGACAAGAATACCCCTTGTCCAGTCAATGAGCCATGTCCTCCATGGCCTTTTTCTAACAAGTTGTAAGAGTGTACCATTTAAAAAGGGGGTGGGGGGGAATTGACAAGGGTTCTGTCACTTTCTCCTTCTACCTAAGTAAGAAGAAACATGATAAAACTTGTTGGTCTTGTCCGGTCTCTTGTTTTCCATGTCCAGGTGGAATAAAGAAGCAGAAGAATAGACAGAACAATCCAGCCCTCACTGTGTCAAAAGCAGAGGAAGAGACTAAAAGCCAGAAAGAAATGTCTTAAGCCACATTCACTATTAGCTGGCTTACGGAGAGGAATCCAGCTGCTTAAAACGGCATTGCCGAAAAGCCCTTAGATATCCGCCTTCTCAAACAAAACAAAACAAAAGCTTTTACTGCCTTCTGCATTAATTTAAGGGGGAAAGAAAATACCATCTGAACTGTCAAGGTTTTAAAAAATGTATTATCCCTCAGAGCTTCAGAATTTCACAAGCATTCAGACTAAAGGGGAAATTGAAGTTATCCGGTCACACAGACAGACTTGCCAGGGGTGAGCCTTTCAGATGACTCTGTGTAACACAGCTTGAAACCAAACAGGTTGCACAGGCTGTAACCCAGCAAAGTCCCCACCTTTATCAAAAAATCTCTCTTCCCACATTGGCTGCTTGGCTTATAATAACCATCAGGGCCCCTTAGCCAAAACAGAGGCTATTTAAAAAAAAACCTAATCCCTTGTTAAAAAATTCCATGCTTTCATGAAAATGGTTGCTTGTTTGTTGACTGTCCAGAATCTGCATTTTTTCCCTCTTTCTCTCTCATTAAAAGTGTCCACCTGGCATAACAGTCTGTAAGAATTATGTGTGGTGGGCATAAAAATCAACAAGGGAAGTATTTCCAAGCTCTACATCTGAATTGTACAATGTGTTGTCCCTGCTGAATTATGTCTGGTGTTTTGTGTGTGTGTGTGTGTGTGTTTCTTTTGGTTCATGTATATGCTACCTTTCTGTTCAAACTGAACAGAAAAATTTGTAGCAACAAACTATAGGGATCTATGATGCTGTTGTATGCATATAGCCCTGTTCAAGTGAGTAACATCTGTCTTTGTCAGGCAGTGATTTTATATTGCCTGTTACATGTATATGCAGGGAGCTGCATCCCTATCAAATATAATGGTTTATTCCTGAGCACGTGATTAATATGTTCCTAGTACGCATGTGTACATTCCTTTCTTTGATCTGTCCTTCTTCTTCAGCTTCTGTAAGGAGCAAGACCTGTTTTTATAGCTAAGATGTGATTAATGAGAATTTATTGAGAATTTATTGTTTTTGTACCAAAATAAATATTTTCTAATTAGAACTTTAAAATGCGGTTTCTTTTATAATGTCAGAGTTCCAGGGAAAGATCTATTTTGCCTCTGATGAGAGTTATTCTTATCTGTCAGTCTTGACTATGAGTATTTTGTACAGTGTACTGAGATTATTCAAGCTATTTAATTAGAATATTTAAAGCCTATTTTGGAGGCTCCTATAGACCTATGGTCAATTAAAGCGGAATACCTAATAATAAATATTGTAACATTGACCGAGATGCATTGAGAAAGACATGGTCAAACTGGGAATACTCAGGGGAGTATAGGAATAAAAAGTCAAGTTTTCACCTGGCATTGAAAGAGGCCTTTACAGTCAAACAAAATGGTACTTCCCCTCATTCTTTTTGACAAAACACACACTTGAAAGGCATTCTATGCCACTGGCATATTAATAATACTGGATTAAGAAGAGGTTATTATATTCCAGAACTGGGTGCCAGGAAATATAATTGAAGGATAAGCTGGTAGCAACAAACATCACTCAAAACTATATTACGGGGTTCAGTTCAATATAAACAAAAAGAATAGTGCCTTGCCAACTATTGTTACCACATTATGAAATTACAGATACTAAACCTATTTGTGTCTGTGACTGCGGGTCCTCTAAAGAACAAACACTCTGTATCTGTTTGTGGGTATATGTTTTTCTTTCAAGAAAGCCTCCATCCTGCCTAGAAATCATAGGAGGAAAAAAGGAAAAACTCATTATCATGGATCCTCTTCAGAGATTTACATTAAAAAGTGAAGCTTATTTTGGTACCATACAGTATATACGGGAAGCAATATGTTAAGAGTAGAATGGAATTTATTCCCCAGATAAGTCATTTATTTCTCTTCTCAAAGAAAAAAAAAGAATCCAATATTCTCAGATCAGATGCATATTGAAGCTTGATGGAAGGGGAATAAAACTTCAGACACAAGCTGGATTAGCAGGTTCAAATTGGATAGTCGTCATCTATGTGCTCCATAGTGCTTGGTGTGCACAGTATACAGAGTATACAATACTTGAGTCCGAGTTATTTTTTTTCCCCTGAGTGTTCCCTTGGAATTATTTGGCAAATTATTTATGACTGCCTCCTGTTGGCTCTCGTGTCAAAAATTATATTATCTTCCTGTTTAAGGCTTTTGTCAGTGATGAATTTGAGAGGAGTACTGTAAGTAATAAAAATGGCAAGCTATATCTTATATGTGGATGCAGTCGTCTTTTTTTTTTTTTACCTAAAAGTCTGCTTTACAAGTCAGGGTGATTGGAAAGATAAGTGGGAGTCCTTAGACTTCTTTTACCTGTTTAATCAGAGAGAAGAAGAAGGGTGTTTTTTTATTTATTGTTCATACTTCTATGCCGCCCAACTCCCGAAGGACTCTGGGCGGCTTACAGTGAACATAAACAATTTAGTATAAAAAATATAAAAACAAATTTAAAAATACATTTAAAATATTAAAACACATATCCAACATTCATAACATTCAGGGGGAGACCGCATTTATCCACTCTGTAGGGTCACTATCCCCAAGCCTGTTGTAAAAGCCAGGTCTTAACGGCTTTCCAGAAGGCCAATAGGGTGGGGATGGTACGGATCTCAGATAGGAGCTGGTTCCAGAGAGCCGGAGCAGCCACAGAGAAAGCTCTCCCCCGAGGACCCGCCAGCCAACATTGTTTAGCTGACAGGACCCAAAGGAGGCCAACCCTGTGGGATCTAACCGATCGCTGGGAGGTATGTAGTAGTAGGCGGTCCCGAAGATAGCCTGGCCCTAAGCCCTAAGTGTTAAAATATAACAGGCTAAATAATTCTTTCTTCTATTGAGACTTTCCAAATGGGGCACAATGTGGTATAATGAAGAAGAGCTAAGTCAGGAGTGCAGGCAGTCCTTGACTCACAACTGCAATTGGGATCAGAATTTCAGTTGTAGGTCATGATGGTTGTAAGTCGAGGCATCCATGTGATGGATCAGATTTTATGACCACTTGTTAGGTGAAACATGCAGTCGTAACTTTAAATCATGCAGTTATTAAATGAATCACGTAGTCATAAAAATGAATCCTTTTTCTCGAGGAGGAATTTTTTAGCCAGAAACCAGCAAAAAACAGTGGACACGAATAAAAACATTACAAATCATGGTCCCATGACTGTGGGATGCTGCAACCAGTCATAAATGTGAACTGGATGCCAAATGCCCAAAATGCGGTAATTTAACAACAGAGGGGTGGTTAAAATTTGCTTTATAGGATATAATGCACCCTTTCCAAGATTGTTATAACTCCAAATCAGAGGTGGGTTCCTACCGGTTCTAACCGGTTTTTTAGAATCATTAGTAAACCGGTGATGATGTCATGGAGCCGGTTCTGTTGGTGCTGGTCCATGGGCGCCGCCATCTTTGATTTTCCTTCTGCGCATGCGCAGAAGCTAATTTTTGCTCCTGTGCATGTGCAGAAGCTATTTTTTGATTATTTTCCAGGAAGGGCCGCGCACAAAATGTGCACTTCCATCGCAATGCGAACCGGTGAGGAAGGTAAGTAAAACCCACCCCTGCTCCAAATGATTGTTAAGTGACCAATTTTAAGTCAAGGACTACCTGTAGATCATGTGATGCCCACCTCAGTCTGCCTTTTAAATATTCTTTTTTTTTTAAGCTAGTTAGTTTTCTGCAATGCAAAACATTAGCCTCTAGCATCATATGGATCTGTATGCATACCTTTTGGGCCCTGTCATGATCACTGGGATAATAATGACAATCCTGGGAACTCATTTATCTTCTCATAAATGATTGTTTTGTGGAGAAGCCATGCCTACAATTGACAGCCTTTTGGGGAATGGACAAATTTCTACAGTTGCCATTTTGATACTAGGTAAGTATCCACCACATGCTCTAAAAACTAAAAATATGTCACCAACTACAAAGGTTTGTTGCCTTCACCTAGCTATTGTGCTTTTCTATCAGCATGTTTCTTTCTCATGTAGAAAAGTTTCCTCCAAGGAACAGTTAAGAAAATTTGCAGACAGGGCAAAAAGGCAATGATACTTTCTTCTAAAGTCCAGAACTGGGAGAAAGAAGCACAGGCACCTTTCTCTTTACCTTGCCCCCTTTCCCTTCAGCATATAGTTATAGGTGTTTATAATTTCTTTAGAGAGATAAACTTTAAATCAAGAGAGTATAAATCCTAAAAGCAATAGCGGAGGGAATATCCTGATGAAAATGTATGGTCGGGTGGTTGAGCTACCAACAGTGATCATGGAGACTGCTGAACCAAGAGTATCCTTGGGGGGGAAAGAACCAAAAATATCAAGATGACAGGTCAACCATGAGATCAAAATCCTTCTCCTTTTTATATGTGTGCCAGAATCATGGCCCAAGCTTCACTTTTTGAAGCAGACATATACACATACTGTGATTCTCCTTAGCACTCAACAAGGAGTGTAAGCAGAAAGAATGTTAAACAATGGATATATCTGATCAGATAAAGGTGAATAGCAATAGCACTTAGACTTGTATACCGCTTCATAGTGCTTTTACAGCCCTCTCTAAGTGGTTTTACAGAGTCAGCATATTGCCCCCAACAATGTGGGTCCTCATTTTACCCACCTCGGAAGGATGGAAGGCTGAGTCAACCTTGTTGAGTTCCATCTGGAAGATTTAATCTCTATGGGGAGATCCAGTGATGCTGTGGCGGCACTAGATCAGTGGTTCCCAACCTTTCTAATGCTGCGACCCGCGCCCCACCCCGTGCCCTCACCGCGACCCACCCTGGCGCCGCCATTTGGGTTCTTTTACCCTCTGTGCATGCGCAAAGCGTTCTGCGCATGCACAGAGGGTAAAAGAACCCAAATGGCGGCGTCCGGGCGAAGTCTCCAGATCCGGGCGAGGTCTCCGCTTGCTTCGCGTGTTGCCTCTGGGAGCTTTTCGAGCCCCGTCGTGAAAGGCGTGCGCGACTTCGGTGGGGCCGGGACAGGCGGCTACCTGGAGAGAGCCACCCCCTTCACCCCAAACGCTACAGGTAGATGGGAGAGACTTTGCAAAGGGGATGGCTCTCTCCGGGCAGCTGCCTGTCCCGGCCCCGCCGAAGTCACGCACGCCTTTCACGACGGGGCTCGAAAAGCTCCCAGAGGCAACACGCGAAGCAAGCGGAGACCTCGCCCAGATCTGGAGATTTCGCCCGGATGCCGCCATTTGGGTTCTTTTACCCTCTGTGCATGCGCAGAATGCTTTGCGCATGCGCAGAGGGTAAAAGAACCCAAATGGCGGCGGCGGGGTGGGTTGCGGGGCGCAGGTTGTGGGGCGCGATATGGCCAGGCTTGTGGCAGTGGGGAGGGTGCTGAGGATGCCGGGGTAACCCCTGGAAAATGGTCGTTCGACCCCCAAAGGGGTCGCGACCCCCAGGTTGGGAACCACTGCACTAGATGGAAAAAGAGGGAGGGAAATTTAAGGATAGGTAATGAGAATGGAGAAACTGTGGAAGTAGCTTGTCCTGTCCTAAAACCCAAGTTGGCCATGAGTAAAACAAGGAGATGAGATTTTTCTCTTTTATGCTATAATAACACAAAAGTAACAAAATTAACATAGAAAAGATATAGGAATATAAAATTCCCATTCCAAAAGTAAAGGAAATTTTGCCATACATTAGGCATTTCACATTCAGTCAAAACCTTTTATTTTAAAGTTACCAAACTGCACAATATATATGTGATTTTTAAAAATGCCCATGAGTTATGTGTGGCACCCAGCGCATAAGCTGCACACTGAATGAATGCTGTAAGAAAAGAAATTCCCCATTAAACACTTATAAAAATGCTTTATGTGCATATGAGAATAGAATAATTGTTCCCTTCATTTTTTAAAATACAGGTTTTCAACTCACTTCACTACTCTCAAAATGTAAAGCCTACTTACACTAAAATTGAAGTAGGGAGTTATGACTGTAATAGAAGAGAATATATGTAGCTCAGGGTTGAATTGTGGATTCCTTGTTGCTCTCTAAGCTTGCAGACATTTTGCTTGCAGACATTTCATTACTCATCTAGGTAACATCATCAGTGCTAATGAGTGTGGGGTTTGCTCTTGGTTGAGGTGTAGTTTTTTCCCTTGGTAGTTCCTTGTTTAGGGTATTATTTACTGCTTGATTTTTTGTGTGTGTCTGGTATTGATTCCAGCTTAATTTAATTTAATTTAATTTAATTAATTTAATTAAAAGTTCTTATAGGCTGCCCAATCCCGTAGGACTCAGGGCGGCGTACAATAGAAATAAGAACAATACAATTAAAAACATTACAATTTAAAACGTAACATCAATTTAAAAACCATTCATTCAGGGGGAATCCGAACTTCTTCTTCTTCACCCCGCCTGCTGGAAGAGCCATGTTTTTACGGCTTTGCGGAAGGCCAGTAGAGTGGGGATGGTCCGGATCTCTGGTGGGAGTTGGTTCCAGAGAGATGGGGCTCCAGAGAAGGCTCTCCCCCGTGGACCCGCCAACCGACATTGTTTGGCTGATGGGACCTGGAGGAGGCCCACTCTGTGGGACCTAATTGGTCGTAGGGAGGTATGTGGTAGGATGCTGTCCCGGAGGTAGCCTGGCCCTGAGCCATGTAGGGCTTTAAAGGTCAAAACCAACACCTTAAATTGCGACCGGAGACTAATAGGCAGCCAATGCAGCTGGTGGAGGATAGGTGTTACGTGGGTGTATCTCGGCACACCCACCACAACTCGTGCAGCTGCATTCTATACCAATTACAGTCTCCGGATGCTCTTTGAGGGTAGCCCCATGTAGAGCGCATTACAGTAGTCCAGCCGTGAGGTGACAAGGGCATGAGTGACTGTGAGCAAAGCCTCCCTCTCCAAGTAGGGTCGCAATTGGTGCACAAGACGTCCCCCTAGCCACAGCTGAAAGATGTTGCTCCAATTTTAGCTGTGGGTCTAGCTTATCTGAGTCTACGCTGCTGGAGAGTATTATTCTAGTCTTTTTGTTTCTTTCTTAGATTTTTTAATTGTTTCTTTTGAACATGTGAGAATGGTGATGTGAAATCCAGAAGTGAACTGAAGTGGTGAAGTGAAGTGAGGAGAGGAGAGGGGAGGGGAGAGGAAGAGGAGAGAGGGGGGAGAGAGAGACACAAAGAGAGAGAGAGACAGAGATTGAGATTGAGAATTTCATCCTTGGACTTCTAACCTCTATAGAATAAGCTGAATAGCAATTGCATTAGTTTCAAGGTCTAATTATTTGTTATTCTATTCATTCTGAGATGTCTTCTCACAATGAACAATGACAAATGTCAGATTATTCATGAACTGGAAGAGCCAATGGTAACAATGTCAGCCAATGAATAGACATAGCAACTAAATCAGCCAATGAGAGCTAAACACATCTGAGTCTGTGCAGAGAATTGAAACTGAAACTAGAAGGCTGGGCGTGGCTCAGCCCACTCTGTACTCTCTATCCACTCTGAACTCTGAACTAAAAGCTTATCTGCTGCTGCTGGAAATGAAACTGCTTGTAACTGTTGCTACATTGAAGAAATAATATACTTGTGGTATTGTATATATAATTATGTTTATAAAGAAGTTAATGAATCCAGCTGAATCAGATAACTGTGTGTGCTTCTGGTTTTGATTTATGCAACAAACTGATAACAAACAGTACAGTTTTTTAAAAAAATTAGATACAATACGAGTACATCTATATATGTTCATCGTCCAGCTATCCACCCTCTGAACCGAAATCAGCCGTTTCTGAGTGCAATATCATGCAGTAGAGCATTGCCTCTGCCAATATCCTCCAGATATGTTTAGAATTCCCAGGCATTTTGATACAGTGCATGTCCATTTCCTGGCATTAAATTTCTTCGGTGCATCAAGAAACCTTGAGAAGCCTGTTTACTTCATAAACTGCATTCTGGGGAAATCAGGAAGCCTAGTTATGTCATTAAGTAGCAATTTATAATTAACTTATTCAAGTATCTGTGAAGGACGGGTTGGAGCCAAGGACAGAGATAGCTCCTCCACCCACATGTTCACGCAGAAATTATTGCTGCCTTTTACCAAAATCTGAAGATTCACGGAAGACAGCTGCCATAAAGCTATTCTTCTCTTGCTAGCTAGCACTGGATATATTTATTCTCCTTTGAAGAGAGGTTTGAGGATGAGTCAAGGACATCCCAATTTTCACCAAATAATAAGTAAATGTTATACTTTGTCCAAAATCCTTTAAGTTTTCTAAAATACATACATATTTTTCTGATGGGCAATATGTAGCAGTAATGTTATAATGTTTCACTGTATTTAGCAGTACAATTTGGATCACACTTTTCCATCTAAATAGCAATAGCACTTAGACTTATATACCACTTCACAGTACTTTACATCCCTCTCTAAGCAGTTTAGAATCAGTCTATTGCCTCCAACCATCTGGGTCCTCATTTTATCGACCTCGGAAAGATGGAAACCTTGAGCCAGTGAGAATCGAACTGCCGAACTGCTTGGAGCCGGCAGTCAGCAGAAGTAGCCTGCATGGACATTCAAAGGCACTGACAATGTTTTAAAAACACTAATCCATACAATAAAAAATATCAAAGCAATACTTTTTATTTCATTTATTTATTTAAAATGTATAGAACAACCATTCCTCTCAGAGGGGTTAGAAGGCTTACAAATATACAAAGGAAATTTAAAAAAAATAAAACCTGGTTTAAAAGTTGTAGAAAAAAAATTAAAAAGCCTTTAAAAGTTGAGTAAAAACAAACATTTAAGCTACCACCTAAAGAGTTCCTAAATAAATAAATTAGCTCATAATAAAGTTCTGCAATGCACATAAAACAGGTGGATCTTTAACTGCACAATTTTTGCTGACATCTTGAGTTCTTTTTTCCCCAAAGCTGGTGGATACTCCTGTTATGGTCCTGCCATAGAAAAGGCAGAAATTAATGTTGATTTTAAGCAGATCTATGGTAGAACCTGCAAAAGGTGTCCGGTTGAAGATCTGCAGGTGTAGCTCTCATCAATCCTGTAATAAGGACTAAAAACCCTTTGAAAAATAGACTGGCACCAGCCCTTCTGATGGTTTGGGGCTGAGAATCTCCTTCCTCACCCGCTGCTGAATGTTGGCTTCACAGTTTGTAGTCAAATTTTGCAGTGCTAAAATAGTTGGGTGCTGTAATTTGACAGTGTAGTGTAAAATGATAAAATACAAAATCAAATAACAGCCAAAAGGAAAAAGCCAATATGTCCCCATATAATTACGTCTACTTTCACCCAGATGGCTTATTCACTCTTATATCATGCTTCTGCCCATTCTTGAGAGCAGCCCTTAGGTGCTAATGGTAGGACACAAAGTTCAAATGGTAGGACACAAGGTTCAGCTAGGCATAATGCTAATGTCATGTAAGTACTTGACTTAACTGAGTTTTTAAAATATAAGTAATCACTATCAGAAAAAACAGAACTGAAACTGAATCAGCTTTGGTATTTAGAAATCATAATGATGTCACATGTGCTATATCTTCATTGCACAAATAATGATGTAATTTGGATATCAGATCCCAGCCTAAATCATATACCTGATGTTATCATAATAAATATATCATTTGCCTTTCCCCTTTGCCTGCCCTGTAGACACTGAAGTGCAGCAGTTGAGTGTTGGGAGTAGAATTAATGAATGCCGGGATGGATAACAATGGGGCAAACCACAGAATATGAGGTCGTGATTTTTAAAAATGTTTTTTAAAAGCCCCACAAAGGTCCATTCAAAACAGAAATTTTGGCCTTGTTCATTTATGGATTTCCTATTTTATAGTAGTAGTAGTAGTAGTAGTAGTAGTAGTAGTAGTAGTAGTAGTAGGTAGTAGTAGTATCATAGATTTGGGAAAGGGCAAAATTTATATTTTAAATGAACCTTTGTTGACTTTTTAAAAAGAAAAAAGCAACTTATTTCACATGCTTTCTAGATAAAAAGAGTCAGAATTAAGTGCCAAGGTTAATTTCCTTTTTTTTCTATAGGTATATTTTGGCTGCATTTGGCCCTAGGACAGTGATGGCTAACCTTTTTGTCATTGTGAGACAAAGGCACGTGTGCGCATTTGCAACCCATAATGCAATGTGCGCGTGACCCCCCGTGCAACCCACCCCCATGCATGTGTGCATGACCCCCCTGTGTGACCCCCCACCCCCTGCACATGCATGCATAACCCCCTGCATGTGCCCCGCCCCCTGTGCATATGTGCATGACACCATGCATGTGCATGTGACCCCACACACATGCACCCCATGCATACGTGCTCATCTCCCACATGCACCTCACCCCTGCACATGGGCGGCAGAGACCCGAAAACCAGCTGGCCAGCAGGAGGCACGCATGCATGCGCGGTGGAACTGAGCTGGGGAGACGGCTCACATACCCGCAGAGAGGGCTCTGCGTGCCACCTGTGGCATGTATGCCATAGATTCGCCATCACAGCCCTAGGAAGTCAACATAGTCATTCTAATAGAATCCAGTATTCCATTTTTTATCTCTGTTTTACAAACATTGCAGCACTTCTAAACAGATTATCCAGTCCTGAGGACAATGATCTCTTTGGTTGCAGCCAAAGACCAGCAAGGTCCATTCATCTGCATGCAATGATCTCTTCTGCACACTTGCACATATACTGTATTTTTCGGAGTATAAGATGCACCGGAGTATAAGACGCACCTTAGTTTTGGGAGAGGAAAATAGGGGGGGGGGAAATCTACCTACAAGGTATTCATCTGGCTAGCGTCCTTAGTCTGGTCAGCTTCAGCACATTATTTTATCCCATGGTTAGGACCGAAAAAACCTTTTTCGGAGGAAGTATCAATGAAAAAATCCTGCAACCAGGAAGATCGTTAGCACCTCCTTAGGGCTGAAAAAATCTTTTTCGGAGGGAGTAGCAATGAAAACAAGCCTGCAACGCAGGGGAAGAGCCGGGGAAGATTGTTAGCACCTCGATAGGGCTGGGGAAAAAAGCTTCGAAAAAGCTACATTCGGAGTATAAGAGGCACCCAAATTTTCAGCCACTTTGCGGGGGGAAGGTGCGTCTTATACTCCGAAAAACATGGAATATACCCACACACATTTCACCCTTTCCCTTCCTTTAAAGAGCTACTTGCAGATGGCTGGCTAGGAGCTAATCCTTTAATTTTCATCCATCAGGGAAAGCAGAAAATTAGCAATCAGTTTCCTACCAGACAAATGAATTTACTGACCTGTAAATAGGAGTTTCCAGGGGCTCAAAAACTTCCCCTAACTTTGACTACAGGCCACATTTGGCCATTGAGCCAGAGGTTGTCCAAACCTACATTTAAGCACTAGGACTTGAAACCATTCTGAACACAGTTTCTCACCCAAGCTTATCCCTGTTGTGACACAGGGAGCTTCTAATACTCCTGGCTGTGTAATTTCAGTTTAATTATTGAGGGCAGGGATCATAGCAGTTCTTGCATAGTGAACTTATTCCTAAGGTTAATCTGCAGTATAAATTTAATTTGATACCCTCACTGCTATCAAAAATATGTGGAAATGATAATTTTTATAACACACTATTAATGGTCCCTAAACCTTTCCCCATCCTTATAAAAGTCTTATTCCGAGTTTTCCCTGATGAGGAGAAAGTGCCAATTAAACCCATTTACATCTATACTGGAGATAAAGCCTTTGTCTTGCAGTATCATGATGATTAAGGTATAAATCGGAGTAAGATTTAGCTCAGCCTTTTTGTATTTATTTCCAAATGTGAATTTGCAAAATGTAGATTGGCCACTTTATGTACAGTGTATTGTGCCTTTGTCATGAAATACAAGACAAATGAGGACTCAGAAATATAAATAATAGAAATGGCTAATTATAATGTGAAGGGGGGAGGAACATTAAAAAAAAGCTCACAACAAAGATCTCTAATATTACTGGTTAAAAACCAATTGGACTGTAAACTTTAATTCATCTACTAAATGTCAAGCACCATTGGATGTATCAGCGGTTGCCTCACCTCTCCTTGTTATTAATACATGCTTAGCTACAGTGGAAATTAGAAGGTCGGTAATAATAGCCTTCTAAAACACTTCAGATGGAAATTTCAGTTTGAAATTTGCTGAGAATTCTATTACTCTGGTAACGAGCTCAATAAAAGCTAAACATTAAAATAAAAGTCTTTTATTTAGAGCTGCTTAGTTTGTGACAGTATACACATGTGTGGTTCTTTCTTTTCTCCTTCCTTCCTTCCTTCCTTCTTTCCTTCCTTCCTTCCTTTCTTTCTTTCTTTCTTTCCTTTCTTGCCTTGATTTCTTCATTCATTCTGTCTTTCTTTTTTTCCTCTTTCTCTCCTTCCTTCCTTCCTTTCTTTCTTTGTTCTTTTCTACTTTCCTTCTTTCTTTTCCTCTGTCCCTTCAGAAATACAGTATATGCTGCATTGAGGTTCACCAGGATATAATGCAGATCTATAGCAAACTCTGAACTCAGGGGTCACTCTTTCTTCGAAAACTATTTAATTCCCTTAATATCTATACATGTTGCATTGAGCACATTCCATATTTTCCTGTCAATTTGACCCTTTGCCCAAGATTATCACGGGCAAAATTACCTTGGAAATGTAAGTACTGATATCGTTCTTTCTCTCAAATATATCATGGAAAGCTGCATCAATTGTGATGCTTGCATCAAATTCCCCAAGTAGAAGAGTTAAACCCACAAATTTAGTACCAAGCATTTGTGTTTGGCAATTATCAATATTTATGTTGGTTTACATATATTTGGTCATAATGTCAGTTCATCCAATGGCCAAGTGCATAAATATTCACATTTAACTTCATTTATGCTCTGGACAAATTATGCATCTTTTTGTATATCACTTTTTCTACTGTAGATATTTTTGTACAAAAGTTCCCTAAGGTGCATTTTGTAAGCAATATTGGGCAAAGAATTGCATTGAAAAGGTTAGGAAAATACACTATCATTTAAAAACATGGACCAATCAAAATACTCTCTTTCACCTTTCTAAGCTAAATTTTAAAAAGGAACGGAAAGTTTAAACCAAAGAGAAGTTAGTATAATGGTCTAAATCATATATCTGTTAATCAAGCAAAGCTTTGATCACTGGAGATGATTCCAAAACAACAAAACTAACCAGAAAAGTCCTTTTTGATGAATAAACAGTGCACTGTTTATCATAATTTAGGCATAAAGAAAATCAGGGGAAAATATTTTTTTTTATTTTGCATTAAAAGGTACTTCAGTATAGGAACCCTAACTTCTCTTGAATGTAAAAACAAAAGAAACAGAAAATAGACTTAAGTAGTGACAATTCACCATTTAACACTGTGGTGCTGGAAACCATCCAGCACCAGTCTTCCATGGTGAATTGTCACTACTTAAGTCTATTTCCTGTTTCTTTTGTTTTAAAATTAAAATTTGCTTTGTAGGAGCAAAGCACTGGACAGTCCTTGAAGCCAATATTGTATAGGCAGTGAGCAATCAAATGTCTGTCTTGAAAGGACACTGCTGTCAGTAGACGTTTTGCTTACAAAGAGAAGGAAAAAGATGGGAAAACTACAATGATAGAAATAAAGCCCAGCCAATAAGCAAGAGGTTGGTTATCCAGAATATAGTGGTAGGAGTAGCTCAGAGCTCTTACCTAGTATCTCCCAGATGAAGTTGCATAGTCTATTATTGACAACAATCGGGTGCATAGAAATAAGCCCATCCAAGAAATGAGGAAGGCAGGTTGCTGTGATAAAAGGATAAAGCCTGGAAATTAGGAGAAGGAGAAAGAAGAATGAGGAAAAGATACTCCATGCTTCCCACAGTGAGAGCCTCCAACAGATCTATTCCTTTATGAATAGAAGGAGATTTCCCTTTCATGGAGACGCAATTCGGGATCCAAGGTAACTTTGACTTTATTTCTCAGCAGAATAATGGACAAGCCTTTTTATCCCATCTCCAAGATCTAAAAGGTTTCATTTTATACAGTGTAAAGCTGTTAATTTTAACAGAAAGCTGTCTGTCAGGAATGGTGTGGTAGTGGATTCCTTCACTGGGGAGAGGGTTAGAGTACTGTGGGTAATCTCCAAAGTCCTTTTGAACACTTCCATTCTATGAGCCTATGATTATTTATGGTTACCACTATATAGAAAGTTGCAACTACAGCAGTGAGGGTAACACATTATGTAATATCCTGACAACAGATTAACAGAGTTGGAAGGTACCTTGTAGGTCATCTAGTCCAACCCCCTGCTCAAGCAGGAGACCCTACACCATTTCTGACAAATGGCAGTCCAATCTCTTCTTGAAAGTCTCAAGTGATGAAGTTCCCACAATTTCCAAAGGCAAGCTGTTCCATTGGTTGATTGTTCTCAATGTCAGAAAGTTCCTCCTTATTTCTAGGTTGAATCTCTCCTTGATCAATTTCCATCCATTACTCCTTGTCTGTCCTTCGGATGCTTTGGAGAATAGCTTGATTCCCTCCTCTCTGTGGCAGCCCCTCAAATATTGGAACACTGCTATCATGTCTCCCCTGGTCCTTCTCTTTACTAGACTATCCATGCCCAGTTCCTGCAACTGCTCTTCATATATTTTAGTCTCCAGTCCCCTGATCATCCTGGTTGCTCTCCTCTGCACTTTTTCTAGAGTCTCAATATCTTTTTTTATAGTGTGGTGAACAAAACTGGATGCAATACTCCATGTGTGGTCTAACTAAGGCATTATATAGTGGTATTAGTACCTCACTTGATCTTGTATCCCTCTGTTAATTAAGACAAGATACTACATTGAAAGCTGTCCATAGAAATTTAAGGTTGAATCTTGCCAGACTTCATATTCGCACTCCTAATGCTTAGATGCTCCTCAGAAGGCCAAGCTTCCCCCACATATTCTCTTTTCAGGGGTTAATATTGCAGCATATAAGAACTTGCCAACAGCTGAAACCCAGCACCCACAATCATAATACAGCAGAAACATACTTAAAATGAAAACAAATATGGTTTAAATTATAGATTTTTTTTCACTTACTAGTATGACAGAAAAAAGCACTGGGATTTGTGGCTTCACATATGTGGCTTCACATATGATTTTAACCTTCAGAAAAAGGTTAAATTGGTATGTTATGTAGTTTCTGAATATTAGAGAGGTCTTTTAAAAAAAGAAATCTTACCTTATTTCTGTCAAGTAATTATTTACCTTAATTGTTACGGCACAGTAGTACATAGTAGGAGAACCACCTTAGGTACATAGTAGAAGAACCAACTTAGGTCTGCTAAATTATGATAGGGCCTGTGGATTCAACTCCCAGAATTCCTGAGCCACCCATGCATGCATGGCTGGCTCAGGAATTCTGGGAGTTGAAGTCCACAGGTCCTCAAAGAGCCACAGTTTGCCCACCCCTAGGCTAGGTCTTAAACTCCTTTCCTTCTCTGCTATTGAATAGGTAACTTATCTCCCACTATGGTATCATTACTTGGTGTCATTCCCAATTATCTTTTGAATGAAAATGCATCTGGACTCCATTTGAAAGGACAGAAGTAGAAGACAATTTAGGATTCAAGACATCTTTTTCAAAGGACCATTTCATCGGTTCTAACTTAAAGATTAAAACCAGAAAGCTAACTGGTCATCTCAATGAAGGGCAGGAGGAGCAAAAAGCAAGTGGCTTTGGCCACATGTTCAAAGCATGCGGAAGGTATGTCAAAAACAGGGCAACAATTTGCCATTTTATTACCTTAATTGTTCATTTTAATTATATCATGTGAATATATCATATACCATTTTCTTCTGTCTCAGTAATAATTACAATTTAATGGCAGTTTTCGGAGAGTAGCATGCCAGGTTTTTTTACAGGTCACTTTTGTAAAACTTTAAACAACTCAGGATAATCCTCTCCATGGCAGAAATCCTTTCCTAGTCATTCCAGTTATTCTGGACTATGTTGAAAAAATTTCTATAGTTGTTTAAGTTCTAAATTAAGAGAAATCCAAAACTACTTTCTTTTAACTTCATTGCTTATGTACATTAAAAAATAACCCTAAGGGGGGTGGGGAGGGGAGGGGTTTGGGGGGAAGGGGGGGAGAAAAGAGAAAAATGTTTGTACTTTGTACTAATAAAACTTTTTGAATAAAAAAAAAACCTTACTCTTCTCTGTGACTGGGCCTCTGAGTGCTGACTTCTCTCTAGAGAAACTAAAAGAAAGAGTAAGACTCTGACCAAGATTGGTGTATGAGAACAGTTTGTTATATGGAAGCAGATGTCACACCCATGGGAGTAAGAGGCAGCCATTGCAAGGCAACTGTTTCCTGTGCCATGAGAAGATTCTGGAAGCTCTTATCACAAAAATCAAACCAATTTGTAAATTGAGTTTGATACTCAGCCCTACATCCTCCCTATTGTTTTGGTTCAGAAAGCAAAAATAACCTGTGATTTACCGTATTTTTCGGAGTATAAGACGCACCTTTTTACCCCCAAAAAGAGGGTCAAAAACTGGGTGCATCTTATACTCCGGATGTTGCATTAGGCCACTGCCGGACCACGGGAAAGCCGCCGCCGCTGCCTCCGCCGGACCACAACAAAGCCGCTGCCGCTGGCCACGGACATCACCACCGGACCACAGCAAAGCCGCTGCCGCCGGACCATAGAAAAGCCGCTGTGGCCGCCCCACAGCAAAGCCGCTTCCGCAGCTGCTAGCTGCCACCACTGCTGGACCACGGGAAAGCCGCCGGCGTCGGACCATAGAAAAGCCACCGCGGCCACCCCACAGCAAAGCCGCTTCCGCTGCTGCTAACCGCCACTACCGCCGGACCATGGGAAAGCCACCGCCGGCGGACCATAGAAAAGCCGCCACAGCCACCCCACAGCAAAGCCACTTCCGCTGCTGCTAGCCGCCACCACCGCCGGACCACGGGAAAGCCGCCACCGCCGGACCATAGCAATGCCGCCGCGGCCGCCCCACAGCAAAGCCGCTTCCGCTGCTGCTAGCCGCCACCACTGCTGGACCACGGGAAAGCCGCCACCGCCAGACCATAGAAAAGCCGCCGCGGCCGCCCCACAGCAAAGCCGCTTCCGCCTCTGCTAGTCACCACCGCCGGACCACGGGAAAGCCGACGGCGGCGGACCATAGCAATGCCGCCGCCGCCCCAAACAAAGTCGCTGCTGCTGGCCATCACCGCCGCCACCGCCAGACCACGGGAAAGCCACTGCCGCCGTTGCTGGCCGAAGCCTGCTCCCGAGGCAGCTACGGAGCCGCCGCCGCTGCTGCTGCCCAAAGCGAGCCACCTGACAGCTTTGAAGACCAACTTCCAGGTTTGAAGACTCCTGAGTTAGGGGTTAGGGGTGCAAGGGTCTTCAAACCTGGCAAGTTTAAGGCTTGTGGACTTCTACTCCCATTCCTGAGCTAGCATGACTGGAGGAGGAATTCTGGGAGTTGAAGTCCACTAGTCTTAAACTGCCAAGTTTGAAGATCCCTGGGTTAGGGGTTAGGGGTGCAAGGGTCTTCAAACCTGGCAAGTTTAAGGTTTGTGGACTTCAACTCCCATTCCTGAGCTAGCATGACTAGAGGAGGAATTCTGGGAGTTGAAGTCCACAAGTCTTAAAGCTGTCAAGTTTGAAGTTTGTAAAAAATGTACATGGTTGTAAAAAGTATAAATGGTTGTAAAAAGTATTCTGCTACACTGGTATTTTATTAAATAATATATTACTACACCATTTGGTTCAGAATACTTTTTTCCTTGTTTTCCCCCTCTAAAATCTAGGTGCGTCTTATACTTCGGTGTGTCTTATATTCCGAAAAATACAGTAATATTCCTTGGCAACCTTGGGGTTGATTAGCACTTTGAAGACCCTCCCCCTGCCTGTTTAACTTTAATTCTTCTATACTTGTTTCAAATGCTTCCTTTTGTTGAAATATCATATAATATGGCTTAATGTATTTAATTGCACACTCTGTGAGTGACATGGGCAGTCTCTAAATTTGATTGGTAAGTAAGTAAGTAAGTAAGTAAGTAAGTAAGTAAGTAAGTAAGTAAGTAAGTAAGTAAGTAAGTAAGTAAGTAAGTAAGTAAGTAAGCAAGCAAGCAAGCAAGCAAGTAAAAATATAAATAAATAAATAAATAAATAAATAAATAAATAAATAAATAAATAAATATTTCCCCCTTACAAAATGATTTTAAAAATAAGCCATTGTGTCTTTTTGGGGTTTGGGGGAAAGCCAATGTTTTGGAATTGCTCTTTTGTCACTGTTGTTCTTCCGCTGTAGCCTATTGTCTTCAATTTTTTACCAATGCTGCAAACCATAATCAATAAAGCAGCAGGAATCCATTGCAATTGTCTTGAAAGGTGCAGTAAGCCCCACATTACTTTGAACAGAGCAGGCCAGTGCATCAAATTCTGCAGGCAAGTTTAATATGTTGAAAAGAGGAAGACGCGCTCCTTCGCTCTCTCCTGACCTTTCCATTGCAAAGATTGGAAATGTTTGAAAAGCCTGTACAATCATATACATAAATGTAAAGGTTAGTGACAAAATTGCACATCTGGGTCATCTTGCAAAAGAATGTTGCAAATAACTACCGTTTGTCTCCTTTAATTGTTCACACAGCTGCACCAATACCAAGGGAAAACTATCTAGCAAAACTAGACTGATTTATTTTAAAAAGCTTTAGGAGCAATCTCAATGGAAAGCGAAAGATCAATGCATTCACGTTTGAAGTACCAAGAAATTGATAAGAAAAGCTTTCTTCCTCCTCTGCCTCTACAAGCCCACGATGCTTCATCAGATGTAATTTGCATGGAGCAAGGAGAAAAAAAAATAAAGAGTCCTAGAACAGAGAGTGAAGTTTGTCTTTGTGATCAGGAATTGTGAATACAGGTTGGTGTCTCTATGAACTGTTCATGTTGAAAACTCATAATTTGTTTAGTTGCTTGATTGAGTTGCTCAGTTAACTTTTAGTACACCTTTCCATTCCAAAGAAAAAATAGCTAACTTAACCAAAGATATTTTGTTACCTGAAACAGAGCAGCAATTGAGGTTTTCTGCCAACAGCAACCAGCCAGATATACAAGCTACCAAGATATTTCAGTCTGAAGTAAAAAAAAAACCCAATAAAATATAACTAGTTGGCTGACTAGTTGGCTGACAACAACCCTGTTTTGCATGAGTTGTAGCTTCCAATTCATCTTCAAGGGCAGACTGTCATGCATATTGCAGCTACTTAAACAGGAAAGTTATTGGAATATTGGATTCTGGTTGGAGCTAATGGTTACAGCCAGATGAACTTTGAAGTTACAGAAATGAATCTAGGAAGACACCAATGCCATATATTTGTTCCTTCAGCAAGAGTGCAACTCTAGTTAGAGATATATCCAATTCCAAATCCAAGGTCTATGAACCACAGAATATCTAATGAGACAGACTCTCAGTTTATTGGGCTACATTAATTATATCAGTCAATGTCCTGCAGTATTACTCAATCCCAATCTCTCTGCCTTACCTATGGGCTTCCTATTTAAAAAAAATAACAGCAAGGATATAGGAAGAACTACCATGGCACCCCAAAGAATCAGACAGAAGTCCTCTACTACCATTAATTGAAATTACCATATTTTTCAGAGTATAAGATGCACCGGAGTATAAGACGCACCTTAGTTTTGGGGGAGGTAAATAAGGAAAAAAGGCCTCTGCCTCCAAGCAATTTGCCAAACAGCAAACAGCAAACAGCAAACAGCACAGATGATATACACTGTTTGCTGTGTATTTCTGTGCATATGTGCCTGACCCATAGAAATAGCAAAGAATTGGAGAAATGTACATTATGCCAGGAAGTTTTCTTAAATGTAGTCACACTAACTCCTCCCAATTATTTAAATAGATCTACTCCAAGGTAAGTCAGGATTTAACTCTAATACTAAACAGGACACTGTTACATTTCAGACTATACTTGTACAGAGCTGTTAAAATTAATTAAAATTTATGGAAGTATACATTATTATCTATTATTTAAAAGAAGATACAATAGCACTGGGCCTCTTCAGAGCAAGCATTTATTTTAAAAAGTTTCTTTATTTTGTTAAGTTGTCTAAACAGGGGTCTCCAACCTTGGCAACTTGAAGACTTGTGGACTTCAACTCCCAGAATTCCACAGCCAGCAAAGCAAATAATAAAGCAGTCTTTAAAAAATAAGTCTAATAATTTGAACATTCTACAGACATTTATAGTTATTCACTTACTCCCTTGCATCCAGTTCAGCAGAAAATAAAAATCTATGTGTCTCTCCCAGCTATTTGCCTCTTTGAAGCTAGTTTCAGTTTCATTTTAGCATGTGGCAAATCAGGTGGGGGTCGGGTAGCTGCTAATGACTTGCTTGTCTTAACAGGCTCTTCTCTGTTTGCTGCAAACATGTAAATTGCTGGAAGACAGAGGCCAAAGGGTGGGGGTGGGTGGGGGGATGGGGCTACATTCGGTGTATAAGACGTGCCCAAGTTTTCACCCTCTTTTTGGGGGTAAAAAGGTGCATCTTATACTCCAAAAATACGGTAATCCAATAAATAGGATTGGAACCATGAAAAACAATTCCTCTCATTCCAGGCCCAAGCAGCTGGCTCACTAGGATTCAGCAGCTCAACACCCAAAGTTGTTGCTATGTCCTTCCCTTAGCCATGATCATCATCAGGGCAGGCAAGGAAGAGCAAATGAAGAAATGTGTGTTACAATATCACAGAAAGGACGTTACTTATATACTTGCCTCAGACATCAGGATACAAGAGTGGTATTTGGATGATGGTGTCACTGTGCACCATTTTTTAGATTCACTCAGTGTCAGGTCTGCCATTGTAAACGCTTCAGCCTGCTTCGCTTCACTGGCATCCTGCCATCACATGTGGGAGGGAGAATGGGAATGCAGATGGGAGGTATGATAGGATGACAGGAACCAGAGATGCCAATCCAGAACAGACCTGCGCATCCAAGGACATGAGCGTGAGAATGAGACGTTGTACTTACCTGAGACGTCCATTCTCGTCGGGTGGAGCTAGCCGCCAAGATTGGGTATTGGCACAGCCTTCTAGCCAATGGTGACTGAGTCTGGAAAAGTATAAAAGGTGGCTCTAGGCCTAGTTCCCCCTCTTTTGACGAGGGACAAATGCCAGACTCGACGTGCCATCATCAAACACATTTTATTAACTTTCCAACATGGGAGAACAATAACGTTGCTAAATACCTAGCCTAACTACCTATATGCAGGGAGGAAAAATTCAATCTATATTGCTACACCTATATACCTAATGATCTATACAAGAATTGAATCCCCTTGTCCAGCCAGAACACGAGTAGAAGGGAGGGACTTGGCGGCTAGCTCCACCCGATGAGAATGGACGTCTCAGGTAAGTACAACGTCTCATTCTCCATCGTGGGTGGAGCTAGCCGCCAAGATTGGGACATACCAAAGTAATTCAGTCCCTAGGGTGGGCCTCCTGGTTCTGGCTGGGGCCGCCGCCCTCCAATGTTACCTGTTCCAGTACCCTGCACCCAAAGTCAGCCTCCTGAGAGGCAAAGGCATCCAGTCTGTAGTGCCGGACAAACGGCGTTCGAGAGGACCATGTGGCCGCTCTGCAGATCTCCTCGATGGAAGCCCTCGTGTTCCAAGCTGCAGTGGTGGCCGCACTACGTGTGGAGTGGGCAGTAATCCTGGTGAGTCGTGGTAAAGACATCTGTTCATATGCAATGTTAATGACAGTACGAATCCACCGACCCACCATGACTGAGGATGCTTTCCGCCCCAATGAAGAGTGGTGGAAAGATACGAACAAGGCCTCGGTTTTGCGAAAGGCAGAGGTCCTTTGTATGTAAGTGTCCAGTGCGCGCCTCGCGTCCAGGAGGTGCCACTGTCTTTCAATGTCTGAGGATGGAGAAGGGTAAAAGGAAGGTAATACCACCTCCTGAGCCCAGTGAAAGTAAGAGTTTACCTTTGGCAGAAAGGTGGGATCCAACCGCAATACTACCCTGTCCTGGTGGAAAACACAGAGGTCACTTCTGATGGAAAGGGCTGCCAGTTCGGAGATGCGACGGGCAGATGTGACCGCCACCAGGAAGACCACCTTGTACGTCAGGTGGCCCAGGGGAACGGATTGCAAGGGCTCAAAGGCACCCCCCGTGAGTGCTAGTAACACTTTGGACAAGTCCCAGGTGGGGTACCTGTGCACCACAGGAGGGCATCTATTCACTGCACCCTTAAGGAACCTGGAGATCAAGGGGTGAGCAGAGAGTTTTCCCAGAGAGGGGCAAAACAGCACCGTGGATAGGGCAGCTATTTGGCATTTGAGGATGCTTGGGGAAAGACCCTTAGCTAACCCCTGGCGTAGGAACGTTTATGACCGAAAGATCCAGTGGGGAATAGCCCTCCCTAGCACACCAGGAGCAGAAAGCCTTCCAAGAGGCTGCATAAATACGTTGCGTGGACGGTCTGCGAGAGTCAAGCAAGACCTCCATGACGTCCTCAGGGATCTGACGGCTCCTCAGAGTGAGCCACTCAAGCGTCAGGCGGTCAGTTGCAACCAGTGAGGCTCTGGATGCTGCACTGACCCCTGGACCAGCGACCACTCTGTCAGAGGGATCCTCCATAGGGGTGAAACCGACAGGGAGACCAGGTCGGCATACCAAGCTCTCCTTGGCCAGTCGGGTGCCAGAAGTACCACCTCGGCTCTTTCCTCCAGAAGTTTCCGGATGACCTGCGGGATGATGGGGATGGGGGGGAAAGCGTAAAGCAACCCCTTAGGCCAGATGCAGCGGAGGGCATCTACTCCTTCCGCCCCCTGAGTTTGATACCGGGACAGAAACCTGGCCAGCTGGGCATTCCCCGGGGTGGCGAAAAGGTCCATTATTGGCTGACCGAACCTACCCACAAGTTGGCGGAAAAGATTTGGGTGCAAACTCCACTCAGAATGGTCTATCTGGTTCTGGCTGAGCCAGTCCGCCCTGATGTTGTTTACCCCAGAGATATGTTCAGCAGAGAGAGACAGTAGGTGTTGCTCTGCCCATAGCCCCAACTGCATGGCCTCAGACATCAGCTGTCCGGACATGGTCCCACCCTGTCTGTTTATGTGGGCCTTGGTGGCCACATTGTCAGTAAGGACCATTACCTGAGAGTTTTCCAGAAGAGGCCTGAACTGCTGATGGGCAAGGAACACAGCACGTAGTTCCAAAACGTATATGTTGAGGGTCGTCTCAGTTAACGACCATGTGCCCTGTGCCACCTGCGCCTCCGTGTGTGCCCCCCAACCCGATAGGCTGGCATCGGTGGTGACTATGATTTGTCGTGGGGGAAGGAAGCAGGTGCCCCTGTTGATTGCAGAGGTTGTCCACCAAATCAGTGACTTCCTGACTGAGGGCTGGAGTCTCACTTTGACTGGGGAATGGGCTCTTCCCTGACGCTGGTAGGGGAGAAGGAGCCATTGGAGGTCCCTGGAGGGTAAGTGGGCCCATGGGACAATATGAATGACGCATCACCACCATGGACCCCATTGACCTAGCTTGGACATCCGCTTGAGCTGCTGATGATCGAGCAGCAGGTTGATTTTGGCTTGTGGGTGGAGCTGTTTGGAGTGTGGGGCTATCTGGTTCCAAATGCCAGAGGGAGCTAATGATAATTCCCTCGCATCCAGGGAACTCCTGTCCCCTAGGTTCCCCTTCCTGGGGGATGCTAGGTAGGAATGAGTAGGGTACTCTGGATTGGGTAATTTCCTTTGTAAAAGGCATCATTTTAAAACTCAACTCCAATTTACAAATCATATTCTCTTTGTCTTAAAGTTCAGTTCATGGGGAAAAAAAATCCTGATATTTCAAATACTGGAAAAAATTGATAGTTTGTATATAGTTGCAGTTATGCTGGGCTCACAGACTCCAGAAAAAAGCTTGGTTTTAAACTGTTACTGGAGTGAATGCTCACTAGGCTGATTTGTTCCTTTTATGTGAGATCTGTAACTTACTACTTCTAATTCTGCTGAAAGCCCTTGTTCAAGCCATTTTTAAAATATAGATAGAATCTTCATTCTAAGTTGATATGTTTGGCTTGTTATTGTGATATATTAATACCTGAACATGCTTTAACAGGTACTCCTGAGGCAGACAGACTCCTGTGGCAGACTGAATTTTTGTCAGCTTAATTCGAATAGCAGTATCCATATTTATCAAAGGCCTCTGCCAACAAGGTAGGCCTCAAAAAGGCCTGGGTAAATTAGTAGGTGCAAACAGTCACTTAAAATGGCCACCACTCTTAAATGAGGCCAACAAGATGGCATTTGCCCTTAGTTGGTCTTTCAAAATGGCCACTGCCCATATTAGGCCTTAAAAATGGCCGCCGGCAAGAAAGGGCATCCAAAATGGCCACCACCCTTGATGTGGCTTCAAAATGGTCTCTGCCCACTTTTGGTATTTGAAACAAAATGGCCACGCCCTTAGTGCCTTAGTGCCGGCAAGAAAGGGCATCCAAAATGGCCACCACCCTTGATGTGGCTTCAAAATGGTCTCTGCCCACTTTTGGTATTTGAAACAAAATGGCCACGCCCTTAGTGCCTTCAATTCTGAGGGCAATTAAAATGGCTGCCACCTTATGGGAGGCTTCAAGATGGTCACCGGCACTCTCAAAGGCTGCCTGCACACTTACCTGGCTGAAGACAAGCAGAGCGATGCAGAGAAGCTCAAATGGAAGCAGACAGCCCAGGCACCAGAGACAGGTACAGACAGGGCCTTGGATCAAAGGAGCCTTGCCAGATTGCTGGCTCTTGTCAGCCCTTGCACAGAAGGCAAGTTAAGTAAAGGAGGCCTCAAAAGAAAAAAGAAAAAGAAATTTATTTATTTTTTTGAAGTGGGTGATCCTGTGTAATTCAAAATGGCAGCCACCCATGAGGCACTCCTAAAATGGCTGACTGTCTCCTGAGGCAATTAGTTCCAGCAGAGGAGAAAAGAGTCTGCTAAGGCCTAGCCACTAACTGTCAGTTTCTGGGTCCCCTGGAGTAATGTGGATGGCAGAGATCATCTTGCCTGGGAGGGAGGGCAACAGGTTCAGTGGAGCCGAAGTTTGGCGCAGAACTAGCTGTGCTAAGTCCAATAGACTGTCTCTCCATTCCTGGGACAGATACACCTTACACTCCAGTGAGTCAATAATGGCCCCCAGATGAACGATTCTGGTGGAGGGAATGAGTTGGCGCTTGGTCCGATTGACCAAGGAACCATGATGAGTGAGGGTAGTGAACACCACCTGGACATCTCTCTCAGCCTGAGAAGGAGAGGCAGAGGAGATGAAGATGTCATCCAGGTAGCACTGGACCCTGATGGGAATAGACCGTAGGTGGGCGGTCAGGGCAGCCAGGACCTTGGTGAATACCCTTGGTGCCAAGGATAGGCCGAATAGAAGTGCCCCATATTTATAATGCACCCCTGCATAGCACAACCATAAGTATTGGTGGTGAGATGGCCGAATTGGGATGTGGAGGTAAGCCTCTTGAGAGATCTATGGATGTGAGTAGATCTCCCTTCAGAACACTTGCCAGAATTGATTGCAGGGTGTGCATTTTGATTTTGTTATGTCTGATGGCAGCAGCCATGCGGTCCTGTGCTTCCCTGGATTGAAGGGGATCCCCCCTGTGACCTGTCTCTTGCGCCCCTGAGTGGGACCCTCGATGACCGGCTGGGGACCCCAGACCTCAGGTTCAGCTCTGCCCAATGAAACATTGTCCAGAGACAGCGTGTCAGGTGATCGAGCTGGGTGCTGGCTACGGTTGGAGCAGATAGCGAAGCCCGATGGCTCCCTGAGGCTGGCTGACCAGATGACTTTGCTGAGGCCTTGAACTTGTGTGGTCTGGCCGTCTGGTCTGGGGATTGTGCCCTACGGGGAGAGCGATCCCTAGATGGGGAGGTTTGGGTGGCCCTTGAGGGGCTCCTGTCCTCCGTATTGGCCCTGTGAGACTTTGTCTTGGCCTTTGCCTTTGATGGCTTGTCTGCCATTGCTTTCCTGTGAGAGGAAAAAAGACAAGAAATGAGAGGGAACAAAACAGGTCACAAAGGCTTTTGGCCCTGTGGGTGTGTCTGAGTGAATCCAAAATGGCGGCCGGCCATGAGGTCTATTCAAAATGGCGGCCGCCTCCCCATGAGGTAAGTATGCCCAGGGCTGACCTCCCTCTGGGGCTCACCAGACCCCTCAACCCCTTTGGGGACCCCCTCGGGACACAATAGTGGCTTGGGGGGGGGGTTACCCTCTCTCAATAGGTAGATGCAGCAGACGTTTGTTTCAGGCCTCCTGAACGGCCGCAAGCGGTTGTGACAGGAAAGGCTCCCTCAGCTCGCAGAGTCAGTCAGCAGCAGTCCGTCCTCTTCCGAAGGCTCGTAGGCTGCTGCTCTTTAGCGAGGATGGCTCCAGACCCCCTGTCTCGCCACAAGTGGCTTGCAGGGAGGGCTGACAGGCAGGCAATTAAGTTTTAAAGGTCTCAGCCGAGCCGTGGGTCAAGGCTCCGATCGGCAAGTATCTTAATTTGTTGACCTCTCTGCCTGTTTTTGGAGGTTTATTTGCCTTATAAGAGATAGTTAACCCCTTAGAATTGGGGGACTACTCGTTGGACCGCTAATTGCGCTTATTAAGGAACAGAATTAAGGCCAAATATGGGCAAGTAGAGATTGTTCAAATGCAAATAGAGCCCAGGCCTGCGCAAAAACTGTCACGAGGCAGTGAGTAAGGCCTTCCTCACGCGGTCATCCAGGATATTCGGCAAATAGCTTGCCAGCCTCGTGCAGAGCCCAATTATAGGTGGTGACAGGGGTCACCACAGTCCCAGGAGGTCAAATTTGGGACCGTTCCCACTCCCTCCAGGCCGGAAAAGGATGTTATTTCAAAGGTGGAATTAATTTGCTGATGGATTGGGCCTCGGCTGGAGGGGCGAGCAGCAGCCGGCCTAAGGCCTAGCTGCCTCTCCCAAGGCTAGAGAGTGATGGTACCTGGGGCTCGTTAGGGAACTTACAGTTCAGGGTTCCAAGATTCAGGAACAATTAAGGATAGATACTCGGATTTTTGATGAAAAAGGCACTAGTCATTGGCTATGACTGAGTCAAAAGAGGGGGAACTAGGCCTAGAGCCACCTTTTATACTTTTCCAGACTCAGTCACTATTGGCTAGAAGGCTGTGCCAATACCCAATCTTGGCGGCTAGCTCCACCCACGATGGAGAATGGAACGCGAAATTATACCAAAGAAGTTCCAAACCTTAAAGCTTGTACCGAAATGCCAAATTCAAATACTATATTGGACATTTATGAACTGGTCAAGGGGTGAAGGCCTGGGAGACGGGGAAAAGGCAGATTTTGAGTGGGAATATTCAGATCCAGCTTTGCTTACATTGTAACCACTTGACTTTAGTAAAAGTATAGCTTTCACTACAAATGGAGTCGAGGGTCTTTTGTTTCCTAAATGCCCAAACTGGGACAAGCCTGATACTCAGTTTGCTAAGGAGGCTACTGGTTGAAGCTTTTCAAGACATTATGAGGGATATACTCCAGAGGTGGGTTCCTGCCGGTACGCTCTTACCTGTTGGTCGCCGCAGAGCCAAAGAAGCCGGTGGCGTTCGCGGCGCAGGGCTTCCCCCGCCCGCTTTCTCCCGCCTGGATGCCGCCATTTGCATTCTTTTGCCCTCTGTGCAAGCAGAACACTTTGCACATGCGCAGAAGGCAAAAGAACACAAATGGCGGCATCTAGGCGGGTGAGGGAAAGCAGGTGGGGGAAGCCCCGCGCCGCGAACGCCACCAGCTTCTTCGGTTCTGCGGCAACCAACAGGTAAGAGCGTACCGGCAGGAACCCACCTCTGATATATTCCATTTTTCATATCTCTATATCAAGCTGATGTTAAGTACAGATCACTCCCTGGTTGATAAGTTGGTCACTCATTTTTTGTAAAAGCTTTTTTAGGTTTTTTTTTTAAAGCTTGAAAATGGGAAAAGAAGGGAGAAAATGTGCTGCAGATGGTTTCAGAAAATAGCTATAGCAAGATTTTTTTTTAAATTCTGCATATCAGGCAGAGCTGGTTTGTTGCTGGTTTTGGGGGCTGGAGGAGCTGCATTTCTCCACATTTTCTTCCTATTAAGGACTTTTATTACTGCTATTCACCTGTCATTATACAGCATTAGACAATTACACAGCATACCATGAGTTCTATAATAAGGGGGAAAATATTTCTTCCACTTTTATGATAAGAGCAAAAAAGAGGACATTTAATCAAAACATACAGATAAGTCTTTAATACATATATTTTAAGTGTTTCTAATGCTGCTTTCTGTCCTTTCAAAAATTAGTTATGAGGAGTCCCTGGTATTAACATAGAAAAGGGGGAGGACGAAAATGAATTGTGCACGAAGAACTCACATTTTGATTGCCAGGCGATTGACAAAATAATTTGTACCCGTCGATTTTCATGAAGGAAATTTTTTACAATGGATTTGCCAAGCAGATTTTTAATTTTAATCAGTAATGAAAAAATGACAACATGGATCACAACAAGGCATCAGCCGTTAAATAGGCTTCGGCAACTGCTGTCAGGAGGCCTCCATTAAGAAGCTGTACCTTTGCGGGCATCAATCACATTCTTCAAACTCATATACATCTTCAAGATCTAATTAGACCTTTAAGTTCTTTTCTAGCAATTTGCAAAAATGTCACTAACAGTGCAAGACAGTAAAACAAAATATGTCTGTATCTGGTCACAAAGAGTATCTGAGAGATGGTATATCTCAGTGATGGCGAACCTTTTTTGGTTCATGTGCCAAAAGGTGGGGGGGAATGCGGGGGATCACGTGTGTACGTGCCCACACTCATAATTCCATGCACCCCCGCACATGCACACATGACCCCCCCTGCTCCCAGCATGCAATGGCACGCCCATTTTTCGCTCTCCCCAGGCTCCAGAGCCTTTCTAGGAGCCTGGGGAGGGCGAAAACGGCCTTCCCCACCCCCTCTGGAGGCTGGAAACAGCCTGTTTCCCGACTCCCAGTGGGCCCAGAAGGCCCGAAAATCAGCCGGCTGGTGCACACATGCATGCTGGACCTGAGCTCGCGTGCCCACCAATATGGCTCCGCGTGCCACTTGTGGCACCCGTGCCATAGGTTCGCCATCACGGGTATATCTGATTCCCAAGAGTATTAACCTGAATGCTAGTTAGACATCCAACACTCCCACACTGATTCCTGAGGTTGGGTAACTAAGGTGCTTCAAGACTGAGCTATGACCTGTATATAGGTTTAAGAGGAGACAGGTGATATTACATGTCATGACAAGAAGCACCTTGCCACAATTCCATTTCTAAACAATAAATACCTTCAACCATGGTTTTGTCAAACAACTGCATTGTTCAAGACAGGGTAGGGGTGGGGACAGAAAGTTAAATGCATTGTGAAGAAGTCAGACAAACACTTAAATCTCTTTGCATAAACCATATTTACGGCCGTGTGCAATTGCCTAATATGTTTATCATTTATCCAGAGATAAAGCATTTCTACTCTTCCAGTTTACTCAATTTTGGCAGACCTGCTCACACAGGCTTATCACTCAGCAAGGCATGTTTTTCCTGTATTGATCAGAAGGGCAATTACTCACTGATTTTAATGGAATATGTTTCAAAATAAGTATTTCTAGGATTGAAACTAAGCAGTATAAATGTAATTGCTTAAAATAAACTCCATTATTTCTTTTATTCTTACAATTGAAAGTATAGATCCTAAATGAACAAGAATTCTATACTTCACAATCTAAATTGTCTTGAGACAAATTAGGGGCATTTCTCAAGGGTCCAGCAGGATAAAACAATCAATTTTAGTTCATTTTATATTTTAATGCATATGCATGGGGGGGATCCCTTCTCATTCCTAGGGGAAGTACATGTCTTCCTCAATCTCAGGTCATCTTCCAAAGGTCTAGAGTTTGAGGGTTTTGTGTAATATCTTAGCTGTTCTCTTCTGGCCTGGCCTAACCTGCACTGCATTGCACTTCTCTGGACAGAATGCTCTGATGTTATTCCTGGGTCTGTTGAAACCATTCTTCTAATTTAAGAAGCACAGAAGCAAAGCCCCAAGGGCTTCAGCTACCACTGGGACTTCTTGGACCTTTACTTTTCACTTCCTGTCAAGTTCATCCTTCAGACTGGTACTTCTCCAGCTTTTCATTCCCTTTTGTCCTGGTACTTTGTACATTTATCAGCACAGCTATCTTCTGGTCTTTGTCCACTACCATGATGTCTGGCTAATTGGCCAGTAAACTGTCTGTCCATCTGGATCTGGAATTCTTACAGGATTTTAGCCCTGTTATTTTCCATGACCTTCTGTGTAATCTCCCATTTGGATTGGGGAGACTGCAGACCATGCAGATGTCCCCGTACACAATGCCAGCTATTTGTTGTGCCGTTATATTCTGTTCCTGCCTGCATCTTACACCCTGCCATTATATCGACTGACTCTGAGGCCTCTCTGCATAGTTTGCACCTTGGACTCTGTCTAGCGTGGTGGATCCCTGCCTCTATGGATCAGGTGCTTAGTGCCTGTTCTTGTGCTGCTATGATGAGTGTCTTAGTGCTATCTTTTAATCCAGCCCTTTCCAGTCACTGATATAATTTTCTAATGTTGATCGCCTCAGCTATCTGTCAATGGTACATCCCATGCAGAGTCTTGTTTTACTATGGTAATTACTCTGCTTGATCTTCATCCCATGTCTGCTGCTTCCTCAGGCATTCTCTCAACAGCTCATCTTTGGGTGTCAAGTAAATGCTCTTGGTTTCAGGAAGCTTTTGAAAACAATCAGAATCTGCCTCCCTATAGCTTAAATTTATTATTCCACATCTTACATTTTAAAGTGAATTTTTTTTTAATGTCCTTTCAGATTTTTGAGCAGTCCTTTCATATCCATCCTCCATATCCTTTCTCTTTTTTTTTTATTAAAAAGTTTTAAAGGTACAAAGTACAAACATTTCCCCCCCATTTTTCTCCCCTCCTCCCCCCTCCCCCCTCAAGGCTAAAAATGCCCAGTTTGTTCAACCTCTCCCAGTACGAATTGATTTCCAGGCCTTTGATCATCTTTGTTGCCCTTCTCTGAACCTGTTCCAGGTTTCTTTAAATATTTCTTAAATGTGGTGCCCACAACTCACTATTGTTGTTGAAGTGAAGATATAACCAAAGCGGAATAAAGTGGAACAATTATTTATGTAATTTGGAAATTACCGTTTGTTGAGTCAGCCAATAATTATACTTGCCTGAAGAAATGTAGGAACTAATCCCTGTTGAATCCTATGCATTTTTGTTTTCCTTACATCACATTAAACAAGCAACTAAGTTTATATCAATCATAAAAGTAGTGACCATTTATCTCAGTCTTCTATGTACCATAAGTTCATTATTTTTTATCTGACTAATCTCCACATTTCCTAGCTGATCACAAATCCCAATCCATGACTGTCTGCAGATGAAACTAAAGAATTATAAAATAATGGCAGGAGTAGATACTGATAGATGTTTCAGAAATCAAGATTACATTATATTTATGCAAACTATTATGAAGGATTGTGCCTACAAAAGGGGAGATGATGTGATGGACTACAGTGAAGCAGGACTTTGGGATACTATCTCAGGTTTATGATGAGGCATTTGCAGAGCATCTATCAGCAAAATTGCTTGGATTCATTCCCAGCTGGATGACAACTGATACAGGTCCTGTGGCAATGCCTGGGGAAATCTTGCCAAGTTATCTGGGAGGAGTTTGAACCTGTTGGCCCCAGGAAACAGGCAGGGTCCTTTTGCTATGAGTTGGCCATCTGCTTATTAGATCCATGCCCTTCCTGCTTGGCAAAAGTTTCCAGGGAAGTGACATGTGGTTGGATTTCAACAGTGGTAAATTCTTCTTTGAGAGAGGGAATTTAAAGGAGTGTTGGTCTACCCTCTCCTTAAGAAGCCTTCACTGGACCCAACCATTCCAGACAATTTTCATCCGATAGATAGATAGATAAATAGATAGATAGATAGATAGATAGATAGATAGATAGATAGATAGATAGATAGATAGATAGATAGATAGATAGATAGATAGCTTTTATTGCAGTCAGAGACCAATTTAAAATACACATAAAGAGGGGGGTAAATTTTACAAATATAGATAGATCGTGTGACAGTACACCATCTACTACAGTCTATACCGTCAATACTAGTGATCCTCTGCTGTAGGGGTTACCCGTCTTTTCCTCCATTTTTTTCCAGCCACGACTGCAGCAAAATTTTTTGCCACCTTTGAGGTTATATTAGGATCTATATCTTGGAGTAGAAAATAAAGGCTGAACAGATCCGGTGCACCAGGGAATCTCTGGGAAATAGGGGAGATGAGTCTTGATTTTCATCCAGTATCCAATCTTTCCTTTTTAGGGAAGATTGTTGAGCAGGTGGTCATGCAACAGCTTCAAATGGTTCTGGATGAAGCAAATTATCTGGACCCCCTTTCAGTTAGGTTTCAGCCCTGTGTATGGGACTGAAACAGCATTAGTCACACTTTTGATGACTTGTGGTGAGAGTGGGATGGGGATAGTGTGTCAATCCTTGCACTACCTATCTTATCAGGAGACTTTGATACCTTTGATCATGGTATCATTTGTAGGAGTTGGGAGTAGTCAGCCCTGTATTGAGCTAGTTTTCTTCCTTCTTCCGTAGCTGGTTTAAGTTGGTGTTGATTGGTGAGTGCAGACCCCACCCTTGGCTCCTAAACTGTGGGGTGCAACAGGGTTCAGTATTTTCTCTGCTCCTATTTAACAGCGACATGACATTTTTTGAGCGAGGTCACCTGGTGAGGTTAGCAATGCTGGAAGCTATAGGAGTTTAGAAGGGGGACAACAAGCTTCAACTCAACCCTAGTCAGAAAGGCAGATCATAGTGATTTACATAGACATAGCCCTGAAGTTGTCATAACATAATACAAAAGTAGTTTCCTATTGCCTTTATGTTCTATGTTTCTTTATTCAGGGTTGGCTCTGCTTAGCTGTCTAGCTTGGCCAATACATGCTGCTATTCCAGAGGAAAAATGGTGAACAAAGTCCTGCAGCATTTCCTCTACTGTTGCTTCTCACAGAACTTTGTTTCTCCTTTTTGTTACCATGTGGCTTGGCACTATCTCCTTTCCATCCACCACCATTGTTTGGGGGAGGGGTTGACTTTCCTCTCCTCCTCTTACCAGGATCCTTGAAGAACTTTTCCAGCAGATTTACAGCTAGAGTTTTATTTTGCCTATTGATAACTTACAAAAGAGTATGTGTGCTGGGGGAGCTGAGAAGAGAGTTCTTACTGGACTTAGTTATGAACTGTGAAGAAAGCATAGCTTATTATGTGAAACCTGTCATTTCCTCAACATCTCATAGTGTGGTTTTGTCAGGCGCGCTTCCATTCAAAGTCCAGGAAAGAAAAACCCCAACTCCATGTTGATAGAGAAGACTATCAACTAGACAAGAACTGACAGCGACAAAAGGAAAGCAAGTTCTGAGGCAAAAGGCACGTAAAATGTATATATAAAGAATCCCAAACTCCTCCCTCATAACCCCCCTGGGCAATTCATCCAATCTCCATGTGCCCAGATGTCAGGTGGGTGCACCGGCCATTTGGACTTCCACATCTGGTCCGTCGAAGCCATTGACCTTGAGCAGGCTATAAACATGTCCCTGTAACCTGGTAGATCGTGATGAGAACTTTCCTCCTTAACCTCCTAATCAACCACAAGCAGAGACATCTCCAGCAGGCTTCCCCATCCCCCACCCAAATACCTAACCTTCCCTCCCCACCCCCCATTTCTATGGCAGCCGAAGCAAGCAGGCAGTGTGGAGGCTGACAGGTTTGGTTGTTGCTTAGCATATGTAAATGTGGTGAAATGTGGCTTATAAAAACTCTTGGTTAAACCAAACCTTGTAAGCCACCCAGAGGCACCTATCTGGAGGTTGAATGTCTATGTACTTTTGTGTAATAAAAAATAAATAGATAAAATATTTTATAATCCATAAATATAAGCAAGGGGTAAAAATTAAACAAAAAATGAAGAGCTTTTTGAGAATGCATAGTAAAAGGGATTTTGTAGTATTGCTGAAATACAGTTCCACCTTCCCTGCTCACTTGCCAAGCCAAAAGTAGCAACTGGAAACTATAATTCAGCCATAGTGAGAGGTCCACCAAGTTCTAGAAACTCACATGGTTCTCTTTCAAGGTCCCTTTAAACTACAGAAATACTACCCAGTGCTATTATAGACATTAATATAGAAGATGGATTGTGAGAAAAGCCATTACTCAACACTGGAAATTGTGCCCCGGGCTAATGATGCACAGTTCACAGTTACCCTGAGGTTGAAGGTTTCTGTAGAGAAGTCTTCCTCCTCCTCCCTCCTTCCCCTTTCATGATGAGGCAAAGAGACTGGATTCTCAGTTTTCATACGAGCCTTTGGCAGAAAGGCCTGATGCATCAAATGGCAGACATGAGTATATAAGGGCTATTTATTTATTAGTCACCAGTCTGAGTTCACATAGGCAGCCTTTCACATTTTGCAATCCCCACCTTTGCAAAAGTTGCTTGTTCTCGCCTGCCCACAATCTCTGTTGCTTAGTTGCAAGATCCTGAGGTTGGCAGGTCTTATTACTATACTCTTGACCTCTTTTCCAGTAGAGTAGCAACAAGCTTTGTCAAGAAAGTTTTCCAGGAACTGATGACACCCTTGCCCGAAAAGATCTTGCAATTAGGACAAATAGCCAAAGCTAAGAAAACATTTCTAGAGATGTCCCAATACTTTATGCCAAACCCTCTTCTTTTTTTGGGGGGGAAGCAATTTTGGGAAATGAATTGGTTAAAAGAAAACGAAGCTATATTTGCCCCTATTAGGTCTATGAAAATTTATGATACAGCTTATAGATTGTTGTGTAGGTTTTTTAAATTATTGTTACCACTATGCTGCAGATGTACTATAGCATTTAAATAACAAAATGCCACTCCCCGATCCCAACAATTTATTTGAATTTCACTTTCCAAAAAAGCTACAGGAAATGTGCTCACTTCCTCACAAATTTTCCTCACTTTGACCAGGAAAAGAAAATTATCACCCAGAAGAATCATCTACTTACCAGCATGTTAGGGAATGCATTTTTCTGGTCTACTTGTTTAAATATCAGCAACTCTCTAGGTCAGGGCTGTCAAACTCCTGGCCGGATGCGTCATGCACAGGCCATGCCCACACCCAGTTTAGCAAAGAGGAAAAAAGTCCCGATAAGAGGAAAAGTCACAGGATGCTGCTGTGATGACGTGAGTTTGACACCCCTGCTGTAGGTGCTGCTGCCCTTTTCATTACTACCAAAATGTAAGTTTGTTCAAGGAATGCTAGAAAAATCTTTTCCAAGGGAGCCTAGATTAAGGCTAAGAATGCTTTGATCTCATCCTCTTCCACCTCTTTACCCATTTGTATCCTGCCATATGACATTTATTTGATCACAAGTTGACCAAAAAGACAGAATACTGTATTTTTCAACAGTTCAGAATAAAATTTCTATTATGTTTCTGATGTTCATGGTTAATGCAGTGATTAAACTGGACAAAAAAAATGTTCAAAACTTTTGTTTCCTGAAAAACTTTTGATGATTATTATAGAACCCTTCATGTTGAAGACAAATATAGTCAAAATGACTGCAAGGTGTAGAAACCTTGAGAAATATGAAATTAACTTTTAATTATTATAATGTTTTAATTATTATAATGTATTTAGCCAGATAATATTTCTGACGTGCTGCATGAGTTCAACAGGGTCAAAAGTGTTTTACTGCTGATTTTCATTTGTATTCATTGTCTGATGCATCTTGCAGCTGTCTCCAACAATAATCAGCCAGCACTGATGGATTCCAGTTGCCCTGATACCATTCTTCCATAATGTTTTGGTGAAACCTTTTACCATATTCATCACTGACTGCACTTAGATTTTTGGGAAAGAAATCCAAGTCTGAATTCAGAAAAATAATCTTCAGTAACATATTGCACTTCATGGTTTTGTATGCTGTAAGAAATTTGTCAGCCAGGTGAAGGTAGTTTAGTGTTCTGTGTTTGCCAAAAAATTTCCAACAACATCCTTGAATGCTTTCCATGTGATTTTCTCTGGCCCCACTAACAGATCTTTGAACTGCTTATCACTAATGATGTATCTGATCTGTGGATTAACAAAAATATGTTCTTTAAGATGGTGGCACCAATAATTGGCACCAATTATTCTTGGAATCATCTGTCTCAAATAACAAAAACCTTCATCTTCCTTGTTCATTGCCCCAAAATTTCCATCAGTCCAAGTTTTATGTAAAGCAGAGACAAAAAATATCTTTATTGGTCAAACAAATGGCTCATATACCACATTTTTCTGCCTGAAACCAAATTCTTTTGGAGTGGCCATTTCTTTTTAATGTAATGTGACTCTCTTGCATGGCTGTCTCATTTGCATATGTTGCAACAATACTTGGTATATTCAAGCTGGATTCCAAGCAGCAGAGCCATTACTTTTAGATTTTCACAGATATTCCAGTTGTAGTTGGTATACTAGGGGCCAAAGAGATGATAGTCTGAAGCCCCATGAAAGAGGGTTTGAGAGGCAAACATTATTCCAGTGACGAGGAAGTGAAAACTGCAGTGAAAAAGTGGCTCAAAGAACAGTCAACAAAATTTTACGAGGCAAGGATACATGCTCTCATTCGAAGGTGGAACATTGCTATTGAGAGAAACGGTGACTATATTGAGAAGTAGGGATGTGATCCACAGAGGACCAGCTTCATTTTGATGTATGCTACATGTTCCTGTGTTGGTAATTATACCTGTCCTAAAGAAAATGGAATTACTTTTTGACTCACCCTCGTATCATCAAATGCAGCTCATCCTTTAGTTGTTAGTTCTTGTCCCAAAAGTTTCATGGGTTGGCATTTGTCCTCATTTTTTTGCTTAAAATCATTTGCAGTAGGATGGAATTTTACAATTTAATGGAATCACTACAGTACATAATATTTTAAAAAGCATTGTGCCCATCCTTCATACAATTAGATTTCAAGTCAATATAGGTTGGAACTGGATTTATTTGTCATAAGACCCATGGAAATTATTAGGATGCAAGACGCATATTAATTCTTGCTGATGTAAGTTTAATCAAGGTAATGAAGCCTGAATTCAACCTATTAATAATAAATTACTTAAAAGGCAATATAATACAGTGCCACTCAATATTAGCATTAACAAGAGGATAAAAAGCAGAAGGTAAATATTATAAAGCAGATTTAGATTGTAGAATTCAAGCTAAACAAAACATTTGTTCACTATTTGGCTGCATCAAGAAAAGGCCATTTGTATGTGTGAAATGGAAATAGTATCTAGGAGATAGACTTCCACCACAAATATGAAGATCACAAATTATTATCTAGCCCATTATTATCTATTGCATTATTTTCCAGACAAGTATAGATTGAATTTTTGGATGGCAAGAAATTTTGGGAATTAATTTCCCACAGAATGGACAGGTAGTAGATTAGGAAAAGTGGATCTATTAGCACTGGTTGTCTATGGAGATTTTCGGTCATCCAGGTCATGGTTGTCCCAAAGGTGTTTTTTCAAGAGGCAACTGGACTTTCTGGTTCTTCTTTGAAGACATTTTGCTTCTCATCCAAGAAGCTTCTTCAAATGTCTTCAAATAAAAACCAGAAAGTCCAGTTGCTTCTTGAAAAGGCACCTTTGGATCTCAAATAATGCTTTCCCCCAACTTCTGTTTGAATCATGGATCAAGCAAATCCATGATTGTGGATTTGCATCTACAGTCATGGATGCAAATCAGCAATAGTGTTTGAGAAGGAGCAACCTGAATCTTCTAGAAAACCAGAGTTATTAAAAGCCCTACACTGAATGGGAGTGATTTTTTTAGATGAAGCCAAACCATTCTCTTAACATGTGAATTGCAATATTCATGGAAAAATTTTAAAGTGTAAAAAAAAAGTCAATTTGCTGTGATCACTATTTTTTCTTCTTATTTTTCCAGTCCCTTAATCCCAAATTTCCAATTGTCCATTAAGATTAAAAGACCTGTAGGTCATCCAGTCTATTAATCCCAAGGCTGGATGATTTAGCAGTTTCAACCAGCTGTGATTCAGTCTACAGTTTCCACTGACTCAAAATGAGTTTTGCCTGAGTAAGCCCACAATCAAAATTACAAGATTTGGTCATAAAAGTGTGAATCCAAGTGAGTAGGCACTCAATTGCATTAGCATCACTGTTTGGAAAACCCTAAGAACGCCCTAGTCTTAAGAAATCACTTATTAGTTTTACTATACAATCAATTAGCAAGTATTTTTTTCACATTCTACTAGTATTTAAATCATTTTCCTAAGAGACCCTTTGAGGATCACTTCTTATGTCCTTTGACACATAGAATGTAGGCCCTTTAATCTTAATTATAAATTTAGCAGTGTTCTTTTTCATGAAAATATGATTAGCCAGCATATAGAATAGAATAGAATAGAATTCTTTATTGGCCAAGTGTGATTGGACACACAAGGAAATGCTTCACCAGTAAGTAGGACAAAAATTTACATTTGCATATGATGTACAGAGGCAGCAGTCATGTAATAGTGCCCAGGATTACAAGAGATTGTTGATTTCTGATCAAAAGAGCAATACAGTGCATTTCCCCATAATGGAAAAGACTCTGTCCATGTTTCCGTGTCTATTCAGTCTATTACCCAGCGGTTAAGTGTTGAGGGACAACTTAAAGGCCACAGTTCTCCCTTCCTACTGTTCTTTAAATTAGAGTTTGAAAGGATAATTCTTGGAACTGAGGGTCTTCTATAATGTAAAGTACAGAGTCATAGAATTCTAGAGTTGGAAGAAGCTATTCTGGCCACAGAGTCCAACTACTTTTCAGTACAGTAATTCAACTGAAAGCATCTTTGTCAGATACTTATTTAGCCTCTGCCTGAACATATTTAGAGAAAAAGAAACCACTATCTCTGTGAATAATTGGTTCCACTGGCAGGCTGCTGTTATCAAGATTTTTTTTTCTAACATTGTTCTAATCTGTGTTCCTGTTATTTAAAACTGTATTCTGTATCCTGAATTGTGGAAAATAAGTCTTTGGTATTGCATCCTTTCAGGTTCTTTATTCAGAGCTAAACCCTGTCAGTTCTTCCAATGTTTCTTTATATAACTTGGTTTCTATGTTTCAGATCAGACCACCCAAATTATCCACTTTGTCTGAACTATTCCAATTTCTCTGACTTTGTTTCTCCTTCCAGATGAAGAGTTCTGCGGTTCTCCCCATTAAAATTCATATTGTTATTTTTAGTCCATCTCTCTAAAGTATCAATATCATTTCATACTTTATCTCTGCCTTTTAGGAAATTAGCTCTCTCATTTAATTTTTGCCATTTATAAGTCTGAAAAGTTTTTCCCCCACCTTTTTTATCCAAATAAATATTAAGAGTAAAGCATCATCTCCAACCATGCCTCCAGTTGAAAAGGAATCCCTCTTTGAATATAATTTTCAAGTCAAGTATTCGTTCAACTGTTATGCCATGAAGTCCATGCATATGTAGCTTGCTAACTGCAGTAGAATATCATGTGATTCTTTCTGAAATGAATTGCTGAAATCAAGATATTGTTTCTACAGCTTTTCCACCATCTACTAAGGAAGTTACTTGATTGAAAAAGACTTTTCTTGAAAGTTGTGATAACTGTTGCATTGTTTTCAAGATGCTTACAGTTACTCTCTTTATGTTTTGTTATGGAATATTATAAGTATTGATGACAGATTGACAAGTCTATATTCCCTGAATATTCCTTTCTCTCCTTTTTGAAGATAGGTACAATATATGCATGTCTTCAGTTGTGAGGTATGTCATTTGTTCTCCAGATTTTTTTTAAAAAAATAATGCATGGCAATTAAGCCAGACCACTGGCAATCTGCTTTGGCACTTTAGGATGAAATTGATCAAGACCTAGAGATTTAAATTCATTCATAGAAAATAGGTATTTCTTCATATGTAGCCACACGACATTCAGATTTTTAGCCTCTGAAGGATATTGGAGCACAGACTATGCAGGTTCAAAGCATGAGTAGTTTCCACATGCAGCTCTGAAGAGGAGCTTGAACTATGGAAACTTTACAGAATGCAGAATGACAGGATAGCAGAGTTGAAAGGGACCTTGGAGGCCTTCTAGTCCAACCCCCTGTGCAAGCACGAGACCCTATACCATTCTGGACAAATGGCTAGCCAATATCTTCTTTAAAACCTCCAGTGATAGAGCACCCACACCTTCTAGAGGCAAACCATCCTTAGTTCTAGGCCAGTGATGGCGAACCTTTTTTCCTCGGGTGCCAAAATAGTGTGTGCGCGCGCTATCGCACGCATGTGCGTGCCCACACCCATAATTCAAAGCCCCCCACTCGCCCCCCCCTGTGCATGCATGCACGACCCCCCCACTCCCCTGTTTCCCGACTTCCAGTGGGCCCGGTAGGCCCATTTTTCGCCCTCCTCAGGCTCCAGAGGCTTTCTTGGAGCTTGGGGAGGGCAAAAATGCTCCCCCTGCCACCCTGGAGGCCCTCCAGAGGCCGAAATCACCCTCCCAGAGCCTCAGCGCGAGCCAAAAATCAGCTGGCGGGCACGCACATGCGCGCTGGAGCTGAGCTAGGGCAACGGTTCGCGTGCCGGCAGATATGGCTCCGCGTGCCACCTGTGGCACCTGTGCCATAGGTTCGCCATCACTGTTCTAGGCCAAGAAGAATTAATCTTCCATTCAATACTACTGATCCAGGATCAGGGGGAGGAGGAAAGGGGGCTCAAAATGCCCCACTCAATGGGGACTCACACCCAGCTTTGGAAGAGCAATAGATCACTCCTTCACAGATTAAAGTAATTAGAATTTGAATTATTCACCACAAAGGAAATATTTTTAAAAATATAGCAGATTTTGTTAATTCTAAACTAACAATGAAGATATGATTCTATGTAATCCATTTTTTTCTTTCTCTCAGAACATTTCCAACACAACAGATTGTTACAGAGAATACAAACTCTGCAAGTTTCGTTCACATCGGATATATAAGAAGCTTATGTAACCCTTGTGCAACAGTATTTCAGCAGCTTTCAGCCCCTTATATCTGTCACTTGGCAATGAATGAAGAACCTCCCCAAATTTTGTAATAGTAAAATGTTTGGCTGTCCTGAAGGGACAGCAGTAAAACTTAACATGTTGCCTAGGAAGAGACCTTAATTAAGGATTGCATTCATAGCTGGAGGCTTCAGTCTGGCTGGAAAATAAATCTGATCTGGAGAAGATCCATTTCAAGAAATGCTGACAAAAGTAACCATCGAGGCCAAAATCTGCCTTGCTATTTTCCCTCAGAAGGGATACGCCATGGGGGTTTTGTTGTTTTTGCTTCGGAGTGGGTTTTTCCCTTCTTTCTTTCTTTCTTTCTTTCTTTCTTTCTTTCTTTCTTTCTTTCTTTCTTTCTTTCTTTCTTTCTTAAGGGACACATTATTTGACGATAACCAGGTTTTCTTTTGTCAAATCAAGACAAAGTCTTGACTGAACTAAATGATCCCTCTAAGGACTTCATTCCAGGCTAAGCTGACCTTTTGTCACCAAAGAAACACTAAACATAATCGAACACCCTCTCTTTTTTCCCAACCAAATTAATGGAAGCTACACAAGAGGAGTACATAACGTGGAATCAGAGTAGGACAGCGGGCTGTTGAGTTCCCTCAGGCTTCCTGTGCTGAAATATGCTTTCTGTGGTCACTGAATTTACATGTGGTCACTCATACACTCACACTTTGAATGGTTTGATGATGGGTTGTTGGCCATCAATGTTCTTGCAACCTGGCAGAACTTCAGTGTCTTGCCTTCCATGTATCCTGGGAGTAGCTGGATTGGCCTCAGGAGAACTAATCGTTGTTGCCATGTCATTACGAGGAATCCACTACAAGGATTCTAGAAGATCATCTGCAAAAAGTCAGAATATGGTTCTCTATATGATACAGTGAACAGAGAATCATTTCCCAAAAAGGACACACTCTTTCCCCTTTAGAAAGCTGAGCAGAAAATAAATTCAACCCTATACAAGATAGGGTTTAATTTAATTATTTTTTAAGCTACCAACACCTGTAATATTCTTACACACAATTTCTCAGTATACATCTAACTTCTTCTTGACATTATGTAATCCAGATCAACATTCACCATGTTTCTCTACATGCTAGGCTAAACGCAGTTTATAAATGTTCTCTGTCCATTAGCATGCATTGCAAGTGTGGGAAATAATCCAATTGTTTTACTTGCTTCACACTTTCCCCCTCCCTGATGGAGTTTTGTATTGCAGCCACAAAGGATCCAGCTATTACATATGCAGAACCAGAACTTCTGGAAAATGAAGCACAAAGCAGTGTTGAATCTCTAAGGCCAATTACAACCCTTCTGATTTTAAAGGATTATAGAGAAGCCGACTTTGTGCAATAATTTCCAGGCTAATTACAATTTAGAAAGCATCTTCTCTGTTGTCAAAAAATATTTAATGTGCCTTGGCATTAGCAAATAATCTAATTCATTTTTATTATTATTTTATTTTAGTTGGTCACACAGCATGATCACATACAAATCCCAGAGCTATTAAACAGAGAGAACATTTTCATTTACAAGCGCGATCTCTGGCTTGTTCAGAACTGGTAATCAAATGTGATTATGATTGTGCTGAACTTCCATAATGCCAACCAGTCCATGCTCACTAATAACCAGTCTTTAGGAGTGGAGTAAACTCTTTATGAATAAAATCTAACCAGAAGGAAAGGGGGAAATGACCAGTCTTTCTTTAGTCAGAATATTAGTCATCTAATAGAGGTCAGCACCCCAATACAGTTAAACAATATAACAGAACTGTGCCTAAATGGATATGTCAGTTTTTTATAGTATTAAATTATTTAGCCATAATTACCCCAGCATGTGGATACTCTAAATGTAGGTCTTGGGAGGATAAGAGAACAGTCTGCTTTGTTCATTTAAACTGATGGCTTGCTGGCCCAGCTGTAAAAGGCAGTGGATGTTGCAAGCCACAGACAGGTTTGGGAGAGAGACCTGGGGATTTTTTATGGCAACTGAAATTAGCTGGATGCTGAATTCTGCATGTTATAACTCGCTCTTGGCACAAAACTGCAGAAACTACAAACTCAAAGCATATCTTCATTTTAAAAAGACGTTTAGAAATAGCTTGCATTTGCCACATGACGACAATCGAGCACTTCTGACATTTTTATCCTCTTACCCTGCATGCATCTTCAAGCTGTCAAGCAATTGGACTACTATTGCCCTTTCTTGGTATTATAAGACGACCAGTTCTTCTACAGATTCCTTAATTAGAAGGTCTCTTGAACCTCCAAACCACAAGCATAAAAAAAGAGCAATTAACACTTTCCCAGGGCCCCTTTCATCCATCTGTCACAGCACAGGTGGGAAATGTGTTTGAGAGCGTGTGTATGTGTACACATTCACACACTAATCAAGATGCTGGACTTTAAATATACATATTTCCTATTCCCTTCTTTCCTCCCTTCTTTTCATTCTTTCCATCAAAATAATAACATTTCAACAGCAGCCATGATTTTGAACACCATGATCATGATGATCATGGTACATATCTTGTAGATTTAATAATCCGCTAATTATTTTTCAAGTGAAAGCTGGATGAATAGACACATATTCATTGCAATTATCCACCAAAGATGGGCAAAGTCAGGCTTTTTAGAATACTGTAGATTCAAGGGTTTGAAAGCAGAAGACTCTCTGATTACCCAGGGTCATTTACAGGGAGATTTATAATGAGATAAGAGGAGGCTATCGGATTAAGTCAAATTATAAGAGAGAAATTCCGTTGGTTTGACCTTCACCAAAATATTCCATCATTAGATGCACAGAAAGGTGCTTATACTTAAAATTCTCAGATTCCAGGAAAAGCAACATGTATTCAACTAGTGATCCTTTTTCATCCAGAATTTTGGGAAGTACCAATCTCAATCTATCTATCTCCCAACCTCCATATATTCAACCAGAAAATTAAAAAACTATAATTGCATTCTGCAGTTTACAAAGTTGTCACAGCTATTTTGAGATCAATAATCATGTTCAATCAAATGTCATTTATAGTTTTTGTTCAAGGTAACTTTTCCCAAACTGTTGCCTTCCAGATGTGATGGGACCAGAGGTGGGTTCCTGCCTCTGATTGCCGGTGCGGTTAATAGCTGTTGTTCGGCGCAGAGCCGAAGACGCTGCTGACGTTCGCGGAGCGGGAACTTTCCCCGGGCGCTTTCCCCGCCCGCATGGATGCCGCCAATTGCGTTCTTTTGCCCTCTGCGCATGCAGAACGCTTTGCACATGCGCAGAGGGCAAAAGAATGCAATTGGCGGCATCCATGTGGGCGGGGAAAGCGCCAGGGGAAAGCTCCCGCTCCGCGAACAGCAGCAGCGTCTTTGGCTCTGCGCCGAACAACAGCTATTAACCGCACCGGCAGGATCCCACCTCTGGATGGGACTATCAATCTCAGAATTGCTAAAGAGCATGTCCAATGTAATTTTGATTAAGAGAATCCAGCACATCTTAAAAATTAAAGAAGCTTTTCAGGTCAATGTAAGGAAAGTGACATTTTGCGATTTTGGTGGCACAGGGAAATGGTGCTTCCTTTCATGATTAGTAATGTGGGCATCCAAAGATGGCTCTCGATTGCTGCAATTTCCATCCAGATATGAATAGTCCCACACAATTTAAATTTTATGGCTAGAACTACTGTTGACAGATTGACAACTTTTTTTAAGTATGGAGGATTGTACGAATAGAATTAGAACAATATACTATGATATTTAAGAAACTTCTCACTTAACCATTGTCTTGGGGGTTTGGCTGTCTCAGAAGACAAAAGTATTAGTTGTCGTGATATCTAAAGTTTACTGGTGAGCTTTTAGAATAGAATTTGAACTTAGAACAAACTATATAAAGTTCAGCCTTCATTTTGCGATTTTAGTGGCAACTATTAGATAATTATAATATATAAGGGACGTGGTGGCTCAGTGGCTAAGACACTGAGCTTGTCGATCAGAAGGTCGGCAGTTCAGTGGTTCGAATCCCGGAGTGAGCTCCCATTACTTGTCCCAGCTTCTGCCAACCTAGCAGTTCGAAAGCACGTAAAAATGCAAGTAGAAAAACAGGGACCACGTTGGTGGGAAGGTAACAGCACTCCGTGTGCCTTTGGTGTTTTGTCATGCCAGCCACATGACCACAGAGATGTCTTCGGACAGCGCTGGCTCTTCGGCTTAGAAATGGAGATGAGCACCGCCCCTAGAGCCGGAAACGACTAGCACGCATGTGCAGGGGAACCTTTACCTTTACCTATTAGATAATTAAGTTGCAGTCTACAAAGATCTAGAAATGAATTCATTTGGGCCAGATGGGACATACTACTGAGTAGACTTGCACAGGATTATATTTCATTGATTTTTGTGCAGTCAACATGCAGTTGGCATCCATATGGGTGAAAACACCATTCAAGATTAAAAGATAGGACTCAATTTTTAAAAAAGGATGAATGAAAGAAATTACTGCACATATATATTTTATATATAAGAACATATACATGCCAATGAAAACCCCTAACTGGAAGCAAGTAGACATGAATGAAGGGTTAGATTGGATTAGATTAGAATAAAATAGAATCATAGAATCAAAGGACTAGAAGGCATCTTGGAGGTTTTCTAGTCCAACCCATTGCCCAAGACAGAAAACCTTATTGCCTCCCAGACAAACGGCTGTCCAATCATTTCTTGAGAACTTCCAGTAATGGAGCACCCACAACTCTGGGACACAAGCTGTTCCATTGATTACTCTTTCTTGTTGTCAGGAAATTTCTCCTTAGTTCCAGATTGAATCTCTCTTTAATGAGCTTCCACCAATTGCTTCTTGTCCTGCCTTCAGATGGTTTGGATAATAAGTTGACCTGCTCCTCCTTGTGACAGCCCATCAAGTACTGGATTGATATCACCACTTAATTCTTCTCTTTGTTAGGCTACACATACCTAGTTCCTTTAACAGTTCATCATACAGCTTAGCCTCTTATCATCTTTGCTGCTCTTCTCTGCACCCTTTCTAAGGTTTCAGCATCTTTTTGTATCATGGCAACCAGACCTGGACACAGTATTCCAAGTGTGGTTTCCCTAGGGAAATATACAGTGGCACTATTACTTTACTTGATCTTGATACTATTCCTCTGTTGATGTAGTCTATGCATGCACTGGCTTTTTTTGGCAGCTGCACGGCACTCATGGTTCTTACTTAAATGATGGTCCACTAGGATACCAAATCCTCTCACAGTTACTATTGTGATCTGGTACTGCCTATCCTACAATTGTGCATTTGGTTTTTCCTGCCTAAGTGTAGGACCTTGCTTTTCTCACCACTGAACTGCATCTTGTTAAATAGGGTCTGATGCTCTAGTGCAGGGCTGTCAAACTCCCAGCTCATGGGCTGGATGCGTCACGCACTAGCCACGTCCACACCCAGTTTAGCAAAGGGGGAAAAAGATCCCCGATATGTCACATGACGCAGCCGTGATGACGTGAGTTTGACACCCCTGCTCTAGTCTATCAAGACCCTTTTGAATCTTAAATCTATCTTCCAAAGCATTCCCCCCCCCATTTGGTGTCATCTGCAAATTTGATGAGTTCCTCTTCTCTTCTCTTCTCTTCTATTCTCTAAATCACTTATGAAGATGTTGAAGAGCACTGGGCCCAAGACAGAACCCTGAGTTAACCCACTTCATACTTCCCTCCATGTAGATGTAGTTCCATTAAGGACTACAAGCTAAGTGCAGTTTGTCAGCTAACTGCAAATCAATCTATCCCACATTGTTCTATCTTTCCAAGAAATAGGCTATCGTCTACTTTATCAAATGGCTTATTGAAGTCCAAGTAAAGTATATCCACAGTATTACCCTGATCCACTAATTTACTCACTTTATCAAAAAGGAAAATAAGGTTTGTCTGGCATGATCTGCTTTTAACAAACTCATGCTGGCTTCTAGTGATCGCCTTGTTGATCTGTGGTGGCGCAGTGGTTAGAATGCAGGATTGCAAGCTGACTGCAGGCTGACTGCCAGAGTTCAATTCTCACTGGCCAAGATCACATCTGCCAGATCCTTCAGTTCTCTGGGATGTAAACCATTTGATCTTGGTAATTTGAATTCATCTAAAGTGGATAGGTGTGTGTGTGTTTTTTTACCAATTTCTTACCTATTCTGACTTGCATTTCTATTCTGTCTCCTACAGTGCTGCTTTTGATAGGTTGGCCTATTTTTTTTTTCCTTTTGCATAAACACAGATGCAAAGAAGGAATTAAGCAACTCTGCTTTCTCCCTGCTGCCTCTCACCTTCTTGCAATATTCCCCCATTAGTGGACCGATCATTACCTTGACTTTTTTCTCACCCCTTACATATTGAAAGAAGCATTTTAGCATATTTTTGGCATTTGGCAAATATCTGGAATTATGAAAGGAATTTATATTTAAATATCTGGTTGTGTCATTATATCTAATGAAGCAAATAGATATGTGAATATAAATTTCCTTCGAAATTCCAAGTAAAATTATCCATTATCAAAGAGTTCTTATCATGACTTGCCAAGCAACTAACATCAGGACACATGATTATCAGGAGTCCTTTCTTCTGTCCTCTCAATTTAAGTCTTTAGTGTCATGCAGGAATGAATTTCTGTTCATCATTCTGTGGTAGCTCACGGAGACCAAGATTCTTTACCACATAGTTATAAGGGTTCTTTATGCCATTCAGCTAAAATATTAAATAATAAATCCAGCCTGTTTCAGAGATAAGTGGTTTGATTAGGATGTGCTCTTGTCCAAAAGTATCTATTTCTTGTAAGGAGGCCACTTTGATCCACCTGCTGAAAACATAACTTGGTTTAGAAGTAAAAAGAAAGCAAGGGAGGGAGAAGGAGAAAAATCATGTCATGTGTTCTATAAAAACTCTTACTACTTTTGACAGAATCAGAAATGAATTTATCAGACAAAGAATAGTTGTTGTTGTTATTTTAATACTCATGAACTTTGCATTAGGATGAGCTCCTGTTCTTATAGGGTTACTGTCAATTTACAATTTTTCAGAGCTCAGACTTAGGAACATAGGTATAGTGATTCTATGGTGTATCTGTTAGGACCAATCAAGGTTACAGGCAGCTATAAGGAACGCCTGCCAAACCTAGACCTGAATAACCCAAATAAGAAATATTGACAACCACAGAGGTGGGTTCCTCCAGGTTCAGACCAGTTTGCCCGAACAGGTAGCGACCCGCTGGTGATGTCACGATGACGTCACGGATCCGATTCGGTCGGTGCCAGTCCGTGAACGCTGCCATCTTTTTTTTTTTTTGAATTTTTTTAAATTTATTTTTTCTTCTGAGCATGTGCAGAAGCCGAATTTCCAGCACTGTGCATGCGGTCGCCATCTTGTTTTTGGCTTTTTCCCCAGATTTTTTGGCACTGCACATGTGCACAAGCAAAGCACATGCACGCCCACAAGGCTGCCCATGCGGCACGGGAGGAAGTGAACCGGTAGCGAGATACGTTAGAACCCACCCATGGACAACCATGATTGAGATCTGAAAATCAGCAAACTGGTAGTGTTGCCACATAAGCAAGCAGAGATAGAAGACAAGCTTCTGATGTGACCAGCACCAGCAGATTTTCATATTGCCTGCTCAATGCAGCAGCCAGTACTACACAATCCTAGTTCCATCTATGCCTAAAAAGTATTTTATGGCATACACAACACAATCTGAATTCCAAATCTGCATTGTTGTTTATCTGTTAAAAGTAATTCTGTAGATTTAAGTCAAAATATACCACAAGTTATTTTGTTGTATCTGTTAATGCAGTTTGAAGATGGATAGAAAAGCCTAAGTAATTTACACCCCCAAAATGACAAAAGAAAATATTAATTTTGTGCACATACACTCACAGTAAATGTGTGTCTCTATGAGTTATTTATAACCCCCTCCCCAACCAGCATCTTAATTTTCCATCTGACACACAGATCCTTCCGTTATAAAGGCTTCAGATTGTTACAAGGCTTGAAGCTATGAGAACTGGAATGTGAAGATGTGAAGTGTTCTATAAATGGCAGGGACGCTGATTGCTGATATCATGTGTTAATTGGTAATATCTGTGTTCAGTAGGTTCCAACAATATGTGTTATATCACATTAACTAGCCACATGCCCATGATATCTGATATTAACTATTTGGGTAAGAAGAATGAGTGCTCCTAGGATGGTAGCATTTGGACCTGGGAGACTTGTTTAATTAGCCTTTATGGACTGTCAAAATGTAGAATGTGAAAAAGCCTCCATCCTATGCGACAGACTGTCAAAAGCAAGTAGAGCGAGAATTGTCTCTCTCTGTCTGCCATAATATCCCCAGGAATCTTTTCTCTTTTGATACAGCTCTACTCTCAGCAACATCAATCTCAAGAGTTTTCATTCTAATTTCAGCCCCCATTTTCTGAGCAACAACAACCTCACTTAGGATTTTCGCATACTTTAAAGACCATTTAACCAAGTGAGTGTCCATTGCTTTCTCTGCCATCTTTTATGCTTGCTCCTGAGGATCAGCATGAAGTAGGAATTAAAATTTAAAAACTTTGTATTCTCCACAAAGTTTGGATATTTCAGATTGCTTTTCAATACTTCTTTGCAGCTCTAAATTTGTCTTTTTTTCCCCAGCAATCTATGTTGAAAGCCCTCAGTGGGTTTTATCCTGGAGAAAATGGTAATATTCTTATATCTGTGCAATGTTCCTTGGAAAACCCTCACTACTGCTACAACTGGTATTATTTCAGACTTCACCATCAAAAATCACTACCAATGGATATCTATTCCTTGCTATTCCATATACTGCAACAGAATGGTAAATGCCTGGAACTCACTACCTGACTCTGTGGTTTCGTCACCAAACCCCCAAAACTTTACCCTCAGACTGTCCGCTGTTGACCTCACCCGATTCCCAAGAGGTCAGTAAGGGGCATGCATAAGCGCACCAGCGTGCCTACCGTCCCTGTCCTAATGTTCCCTCTTATCAGTACCCATCTTATGTATATAAACAATGTTATATCTATGTATATTACTAACATGCACTTGACAAAAAAAATGTCCTATTCAGAGCAGAAAATAATGACATCAAATTCTTCTTCAAGTAGGTATACTGATGATTGCAATAAGACGTGGCATTCATTTAACTAAATAATAAGAATATACTTGCTGAAATCTCCTGTCAAAATGTCCCAGAAGTTACAAAGTCAGAATCAACAAAAAAAATGTTTCACATGTTATATCTACACAGATTGTAAACTACAGTTAGTCCTGAGTTTTGCTCATGGAATAGATAAGAAATGTAGGTAAAAAATAGTCATATCTCATACATGGCCTCAAACCGCCATTTCAGTAATAGCATTAATTTGTGGTAGTGTAATGCTTTGTATTTTATGCCAAATAAGGAACCAAATAAGTTTATTAAATTTCTGAAGGCTTATCGCATCTATTTTTGCCTTCTAAATAACTTTATCTCCTCTCATCTCCCCAATAGGAAAAATGGCCATTTTATGATGCCCTCCTTAAAATAGCAGCAATCTTCAGTTGAGTTGGGGGGGCATTACAAAAAGCTGACCCCTCCAGTCTACATTATTGAACTTCAAAAGTGTGTGTGAACTTTATTGCTTTTATTACATTACTTTACATTGCTCCTGTAATGTTCAGAATGCAGACACAGAATGGGTCCTCTGGTCAGGAAGCTATAGTGATGCAGTGGAATGCATTGTTTATAGCTCTTCTCCAGATCAATATTCAATAAAGTATCCTGCAAATGCTGCAAGGGTCAATACTTACTAGATTAAAACTGCTTATTAAATGCTGAAAAATTTCAGTTTTTTTCCCCACTCTCTTTCAAATGCAGCCTAGGAAAACCAGAGGGATAGTATCAAGGCCACATGAAGTATTAGTACTGCTTTACACTGCTTTGGTAACACCATATCTCGAATACTGCATCCAGTTTTCACCACTATGATACAAAAAAAAATGTTGAGACTCTGTAAAGGGTGCAGGGAATAGCAATAAAAATTATTAGGGGGCTGAAGTCTAAAACATATAATGAATGATTGCAGGAACTACCGTATTTTTGGAGTATAAGACGCACTCCCCCCTCCCCCAAAAAAGTGGGTGGAAATGTCTGTGGTCTTATACAGTGAATGTTGCCGAAGCCCCGCCCACCCTCCGGCTCCCACCCTTTGGCCTCTGCCCCCCAGCAATTTGCCTCCTTGCAGCAAACAGCAAACAGCATGGTCAGCTTCAGCAAGCTTGATTTAACACGATCAGCTGATTGGCAGTTGGATCTGCCTCCCGGAATACCTCTTATCAGCTGTTCCAGGCTACGGAAATCAGTGCCACCCATCGGCACCGTTGCCGCCCATCGCCGCTGTCACCTATCACCACTGCCACCTATCGCTGCCTCTGCATGCCCATTTTTTGGACCCTGCGCATCCCGTTTTCAGCCTCCGCGCATCCCATTTTTGGCCCATTCCAGGCGGTGGGGATAGGCGCCTGGAATGGGCTGAAAATGGGACACACAGAGGCCAAAAATGGGATGTGCAGAGGCCAAAAATGGGATGTGCAGAGGCCGAAAATGGGGTGCGCAGAGGCAGTGATAGGTGGCAGCAGCGATAGGCGGCGGCGGTGCCAATGGGCAGTGGCAATCCCCGCAGCTTGGAACAGCTGATAGGAGGTATTCTGGGAGGCAGATCCAAGCACCAATCAGCTGCTTGTGCTAAATCAGGCTGTGCTGAAGCTGACCACGTTGTTTGCTGTTTGCTGCAAGGAGGCAAATTGCTGGGAGGCAGAGGCTGATATTTTTTCTTGTTTTCCTCCCCAAAAGCTAGGTGTGTCTTATACTTCGGAGTGTCTTATAGTCTGAAAAATATGGTAGGTATGTCTAATCTAACAAAGAGAAAGACTAGTGGTGGCATGATAGCACTCTGATATTTGAGGGAATGTTATAGAGACAGAATGCCTTGCTTACTATGACATGCATGAAGCTGTCTAATAACTGAAGTCAATTCCATATTTTCTAATAGTTCAGATTTAAAAATACTGTTGCATGAAAAGGCAAACAGACACTGTATGTTTGTAACAATCCGGCTTTAATTACTTACCTGTCTTGGGGAGCTATCTGGTATCAGTTCTGTCAGATAAAAGATGCTATGGGATATACTTTGTTGTAGCTATTCTATTGTTGACTATATAACCCAAACAATATGAAAAGAGGCAGATACATCTGCAAGTGAAGAAAAACAAAATGGTCCAATTTTTATCCTCTTCAAAAGTATGCTGTTTGTCCCCACCTAGAATAGAATAGAATAACAGAGTTGGAAGGGACCTTGGAGGTCTTCTAGTCCAACCCCCTGCCTAGGCAGGAAACCCTACACCTCAGACAAATGGTTATCCAACATCTTCTTAAAAACTTCCAGTTTGAACCAAGGGTGGGTTGCTTACTTACTGATACTGGTGCGCTGCACGTGCATCTCCATGTTTTGTGTGCACGCACGCACGCTACGTGCGTGCGCCCCCTCAAGCGATTTTGCTTCTGCGCATGCATGGAAGCAAAATATCACCAAAATCTTGCACGCGCATAAGATTTCGACGAGATTTTGCTTCCGCGCATGCGCAGAAGCCAAAAAGCCAAAAAATTCTTTAAAAAAGATGGCGATGCGCGCGACGGACCGGCGAAGATGGCACTGGAGCTGTCGCGCGCAAATTGCGCAATCGGCCGCTCCCTACCAGAGCTACGCACTGGACCGCACCGCACCCACCACTGGTTTGAACCTTTGAAACAGAACAGCAGATCTCAAGGTTGATATAAAAGCAAAGAAATATTCTTAGTCATTTTAGTATCACTGTTCTAGAACAATTGTTGTAAGCGGCGTGCAGGAAGGAAAGAAAGAGCTTTGAACTTAAAAGTTGCTGTCAGCTGGTAAAAGGAAGATATGGAGGCCATATACATGCAAAGAACTGATACACAGCTGTATCAGTTTTTCTAACCATTTACACAAAATCTCAAGATACGTATTTTTACATGGTCTTGTAAAATGTTGTTGGATCCAGGCTGTGGAGGGAAACTGCATTTATACATATCTGACATATCTGAAGGTGTTCAGAAATAGAATCTAAAGATGAATGCAGGCAGTCTTTGACTTATTATCATAATTGGGATCATAAAGTTCACCATTCAGGAATGCAGCATTAAGAGAGATAACACATGACCCCATAACTTATGACTTTCTCTACCAACTTCCCCATTGATCTTACTTGCTGGAAGCCAGCTGGGAAGGTTGCAAATAGCAATCAAACGTGACTCCATTGTGAATGCAGCCAGTTAATAAGTCCCTGGATTGCGATCACATAATCACAGAGACTCTGGGCCAGTCATAAGAGTGAGGGCCGGTTGTAAGTCACTTTTTTCAGTGCCATCATAACTTTGAACAGTTGCTAAACTAATGGTTGTAAGTCAAGGACTACCTATAAATGCACCTCATCTTTTTATGTGGAGTTTATTATTTATACATTTGCATCTAGAGCAGGGGTGGGTTCCTACCGGTGCAGTCCAGTGCACAGCTCCGGTAGGGGCCGTCCGATTGTTCAATTTGCGCGTGACAGCTCCGGTGCCGTCTTCACCGGTCCATCACGCGCGTCACCATCTTTTTTTAAGAATTTTTGGGCTTTTTTGCTTCTGTGCATGCACGGAAGCAAAATCTCACCGAAATCTCATGAGGGGACGCACGCGCGTGAGAGATTTCAATGAGATTTTACTTCCGCACGTGCGTAAAAGCAAAAAATTGCTGAAATCGCACGTGCACATCCCCTCATGAGATTTTGGTGAGATTTTACTTCCATACATGCGCAGAAGCAAAATCGCGAGAGGGGGGCACATGTGTGTAGCAAGCACACGCACGCACGAAACTTGGAGATGCGCATGCAGCGCACCGGTATAGGTAAGTGAGCAACCCGCCCCTGATCTAGAGGTAGCAAAGCTTGTGCATGATATTTTGCTTTTTAATTAATATCATAAATATATGGATGCATTCATTTATATTGCTTACTTGCGGTTGTCAGGTTACAATCTGTTCGCTCCTTTAAAATGAATTAGGGATTTAGCCCAAATGTAATCACAACTCTAGAAATGGGCTTCCACTGGAAATATTCACTGCCTTATTTCGTAAATTTTCTTCAGGTTTACACTGTTTTCCTTTACAAAACATTTTAGTGGCAGGTCAAAGTATTTCCGATACCTTATCACAAATGCCCATTCAAAGGCACTTTGTGAGGGTGGCAGAGAAGAGATCTGGATGAAACCTGAATGAATTTCTAATTCATAGATTAGGCTTGTACCTATGATGCTATACTTCCTACACTCAGCAGAGGAGGAGATATGGTGCTATTTTTTTAAAATCGGGGTTTATATTTATATATTTATACTATGGAAAGTAGATCGCCCTTTACTGTTAAATGCATCCACATACTGTATTGCTAAGCGATTAGACATACTGTGTGGATAGAGATGCCCCCTGCCTCTGGGAACAATGCCAGTGTTCAAATTGTTCCCAAAAGAACCACTGAGAGTTGAATGCCAGCACAGGTTGTTTGGCAATTTCAGAGGAATTATGACATGAATTCCTATTCAAAAGCCTGAAGTCACAGAGCGTTTTAGCTCCACACATCTAAGGTCAAAGTAGGACTTTGCCACCACCCTGCTATGGGGAGGCAGAGGCCTTCCATGGCCTTACACATTCACATATGTAAATATGTGTTAATGTCAATCTGATAATGAGAATTAGCTACAAAGGAAAACAAGAAAAATGCCAATCCTCTCTTGAGGATACAGAAAGCAAGGCACAACATTGTACCTTATTGGCCATTGCCCTTGCTTTCACTTTTACATCGGTATAGTGTAGCTTTCTTTTTAAATGAATTTAAATATAGTTTCTTAGAAAGAGTCAATAACATAGTGAAAACTGAAAGATATGGATTGTTTTCATATGTCAACCACACTGGAAAATTTAACAAGCATGATTGTACATGCTGTACTTATACTTAAACTGAACATTGGGCCTCACCATTTGCCTTGTAGTTAAAGTGTAGGAATGTCTGGATGTCTGGCAATATTTAAATCCGATTTAACAATTAAAATTAGTGCCCATCACTAGATATAAGCAAAATTTAGCAATTAGCACAGTTGGTACAATTAAGCAACTGTCAATTAGCTGCAATCTTTCATACATACCGTACTTAGTTAAAATAAATGAAAGTTTTATCTAAACAGACTTGTAATGATTGTATTATAAGGAAATATCATTGGTTTTTGGGGGGAATATCAGACTATTAATATATTTGTAATTCTATACTGTAGGTTGGATATTTTTGTAATATTATTTTAGCCGTTATTAGCCTTTTATATTAATTATACATTTGTTCTTGTAGCTGTATTTTTAAAAGGTTATGAAGAAAATAAGTTTTGAACAAGCTACATTGGAGAAATCAAAATCTCCTCAATTTTGAGCATGCCAATTTGGGGGTTTATCATGAGACCTGTATCAGGTATTTTATATTGTAATATTTGGAAAAGGAAGGTTAGCACAAAAATGACCCATATTGCTATTTAAATTCTAGACAAATTTTCTCACTAGTCATAAACTGTGTGTGCTATGAAAATGATTTGGAAGAGTTGCTTTGAAGAACATGTGAACACATGCACATTTCTCTGCTATTCATTAAAGCAGCCTATTTTTTTTCAGGATGCGGGCCAAATTGCAGACGTAATGCAGCTGCTGAAAGCATTTGATTCAAAAGCAGCCATATCTTCCCACCCACCCACCCCCAGGTTTGGATTCAGACTTAAAAACCAAAGAAGATAAGGTTGCTTTAATGAATACTAGGTAGGTTCTGTGCTGATGTTTGAAAGAAGGCCTATAACACTTCCTAATTATGTTTAAAGCACATTAACTGTTACTAATATTGAGAATATTAAATATTCTCAAACTTCTCCTTGCATGCAGTTGACAAAGCAGAAGTACAGGATTGCTTATTGTGTAGTTATTTGAAATATTTTCCTAATTTATTTTAATAAGAATCATTCTTATTCATCATGTAACTAATCAAACACAAAGGCCGAGATCCTGACTATCTATGGGCAAAGTTCTATTCATGGAATTCTCCAGCAGGAGGAAGGAATATGCCAGCTGAAAATTTATTATGAAAATTCAGGATACAGGGTATTTTGAATACCCGAGAGTCATCAATAGAAAAACTGATGGCAATCACCTCCACCCAGGTTCCATCAATGAACCATCCGTTACTTCTGAAATTTTTCCATGAACAGAAGAAGCCCTGTCATTCCGGTTAAGAGATACGGTGGATCCAATGTAAAAAAAAACTTTTTTCAATTAGCTTATTGTTAATTGCAACTTTTTGTGTTTTGCTCAAACCGCTAAATCTAAAGATTTCTTTGAATTCTTGTTATTTGTTTCTCTTATCACAACTTTTCACAAGCTGTGCATAACTTGCATCTTTTTTCTGCACAGTCTTAAGAAAACCTTGATCATTTGAAACCTAACACATTCTATTATTATTATTTTTAATATAGAAAGTGTTAAAATATTGCTGCTCGTCTTCTTTTTTTAAATAGCTAAACTCTTCTGAAAAATTCACAACTCTCTGCTCCACTCCGAAATACTTCAACTGCTGTTCTCTGGCACTTCACATTTGGTTTAAACCACTTCAGTTCAAAGTGATTAGAAGCTTGAAATATGTCATTTTAAATTTAAATTAACCAGCTTAAAATTACTAGCACACTTCACATATCTTAAGCAAATGATTATGGTTGGTTGTTTTTTTAAGAAAGATTGCAGTATTCCCTACTGTATGGCTTTGTATTTCCTACAAGTATATACTGTACATATATATCAGCATCCACATGAATAAGATAATAGAGCCACAGAAAATATATGGAAAGTTATTACTTTGCCGAAGAAAAAAATTGCTGAAGTTCCATAGAACTTTGATATGGAAAGAGAATACATTAGAATTGCATAATTATCAAGCAAGGTTTAAATGTCCATATTAAGATATTTACCCTCAAACTGTCAAAACATTTCCTTTAAAATATATATAACAATTAATGTCAACCTTACAAAAGCAGTGCAAGTAGAACTCTTTTCATCATGGTATCATTTTCATTACAGTTTCAAAAAAAGCGAACTCCTTTCTCCTTTACCAGTATGCCAGCTTATTTATGTAGACAAATCCTTCCCTCCCTTTCTTCCCTTTTAAGAATAGAAATTATAGCTAAGACACAACGGGGAGACTTGAAAACAGGCCCTGCCTGGTCATCTTTGGACAATAAAAATGAGATGTGCTTGCTTTTCTTTTAGGCAAAGATAGTTGATGGACAAAACTGGCCACAAGTTAAAAACTAATCTTACAGATCTGCAGGCTTCCTTTTCTAGAATGGGTTTCTAGAGCAATATCCCATAACCATACTTCCAACTAGCTGTCATTATCATTATCATTCTGGCATCAGGTAAAGGCTGACTAAGGCCCTTATATCTGTTGTATGACTTATGTATGGGAAGTTCAAGTTCAGATCCCAACATCTCCAGTTACACGTTTACGACTCCTATCTAAAACCAGCATCCAGGTGGTCCTCAACTTACAACCATTCACTTAATGACTGTTCAAAGTTACAACAGCACTGAAAAAAGGTGACTTATGACTGTTTCTCACACTTACAACCTTTGCACCATCCCCATGGTCATGTGATCCCAATTTGCCTGCTTGGCAACTGGTCGTATTTAGGATGGTTGCAGTATCTTGGGGTTATGTGATCACCTTTTAGAATAGAATAGAATAGCAATAGCACTTAGACTTATATACCGCTTCATAGTGCTTTACAGCCCTCTCTAAGCGGTTTACAGAGTTCAGCATATTGCCCCCAACAATCTGGGTCCTCATTTTACCCACCTCGGAAGGATGGAAGGCTGAGTCAACCCTGAACCGGTGAGATTTGAACAGCTGAACTGCTGAACTAGCAGTAGCCTGCAGTGCTGCATTTAACCACTGCACCATTCTTTATTGGCCAAGTGTGATTGGACACACAAGGAATTTGTCTTTGGTGCATATGCACCTTCTTTTGTGACCTTCTGACAATCAAAGTCAATGGGGAAGCCAGAGTCACTGAAAGATCATGTTACTTGAAATGAAAGGCTGCAGTGTGTGTTTGTCAAGGAGCTTTAAAGGACGGGCTGTGATTGAATTTTGGGTTGCTGAAAAAGTTTCTCTAACTGCAATTCACCAAACACACTTCTTTATTTTATTTATTTGTATTCCGCCTTTATTATTTTAACAAATAATTCAAAGTGGCAAACATATCCAACACACTTTCCTCCTCTTATTTTCCCCATAATAACCACCCTTGGAGGTGGGTTGGGCTGAGAGTGACTGGCCCAAAATCACCCAGCTGGGACTGAAACTCATGGTCTCCTGCTTTCTATCCTAATGCCTTTACCACTGGACCAAACAGGTGATGATTATGTTGACATTGGTACTGTTTATCCCTGGGCCAAAAAAGTATAAAGATGATGAACCAGAAAGAACTAATTTGTGTGATCAAAAGTGAAGTGAATTACCCATGACAGCAACCAAGAGTTTCATACACAAAAAAGGAGAACTTATTAAGAATTGGTACATCACTCAAAAGCAACTAATTGTTAAGCTTGGCAACTCACAGGATGAGCCACATTACTGATGTTTTTCAATATCAGGAAATTTCTACAAGATGGGTTCCTTGCGTGTTGATAACAGAGATGAAAGCTTCAGTAGTGAAATTTGCTGGCAATTATTGTCATGTGGCAAAAATGAAGGGGAGGAATTTCTTCACATATCATGATAGCCTCATCACGGTCTCATCATTATGATCTAGAAAGAAGTGTCAGTCCATGGATTATGATAACAAAGTTTCAACCATGGGGAAAAAAAATCAGATCCCAGCATCCAAATTTATGGGTACAGCTTTGGCGAAGCAAATGGTATTACTCACATGGATTGCCTTGAATCTGGGAATACTGTCAATTTAGAGTGCTATACTGCAACACTCAAAACTCTGAAACAATGATTAAACAAAATTTGGAAGCACAAGAAGGAAGTGTTTCTGCAACATGACCTCACTAACCTCACACAACATGAGCCATCTAAGAGCTAACTAGAAACAAAACTCCTCTCTTACCCCATTCACCATATATTCCAGACTTGGTACAATGCAACTTCCACCCCTGTCCAAAATTAAAGGCATTCCTTTGTGGATAGCTGTTTAATTCAAAAGAAGAGATGAAGAGGACTGCCAGGACCTGGTTGAAGAGATAGAGTGTGGAGTTATTTTGTGATGACTCCATGAACCTTGTATGGCACTGAAAGAAGAATGCAGCAAATGGTGGTGATTATACAGTATAAATTAAATACAAATTTAAATACAAATACAAATCCCCAAACCCCAAAAACTTTAACCTTAGACTGTCTACAGTTGACCCCACCCCATTCCTAAGAGGTCTGTAAGGGGCGTGCATAAGCGCACCATCGTGCCTACCTGTCCTTCTGTCCTATTGTCTAACTTTACCTATACATATTTTACTTTTGTTTATGTTTATATCATACCTGTTATCTTGTACACGTGTTGACAAAATAAATAAATAAAATAAAATAAATAAAGTAAACAAAAGAGCAAATTGCAAGAATTATTTTTTTATTTATATCCCACCTTTATTATTTTTACAAATAATTCAAGGCAGCAAACATATCCAACACATCTTCCTCCTATTTTCCCCACAACAGCAGCCCTATGAGATGACTTGTGTTGATAGTGACTGATTGGCTCAAGGTCACCCATCTGGCTTTCGTTGCCAAGGTGGGACTTGAACTCACCGTTTCTTTCTTTCTAGCCCGGAGCCTTGACCACTAGACAAAATTAAAACATTCATATTTAAACTAAAGCTAAGACTCAACATTGACTTGATAGCATATAATCAAACTAAAATTGTGGAGAAGAAAGCATATAACCTTCATATACTGTAATTTTGATTTAATGTTACATAACAGAGGTACAAATACAATTAGGAATTGATGGGAAATTCTATGAGTCATGGGAAAATCAAAGGGTTTTGTCAGCCTTTTAATGTAGGGCAGGTCAGAGTAAATTTCATGAGGACTGCAGGAACTCTAGTGTATTGCTGAAGGTTATGAAAACAGAATCTTGGAAAGTTGACAGATTTTCTCTCTCCCCTCTTGTACCAAAGAGAAACAAGGTGGGGCAATCTTGAATTCCTTTGTTATTACCTCCTTCTTCTGGGACTAAGCTGATGTTTACAAAACAACTGTTGAATACCTTTTTCAAAGTTATCTCAATACTCGTCTGTAGGTTACATCTGTAAGTGCTTTAAAGGCAATAAAGGTGGACATCAATGACCCAGAAGCTAAAGACAAGGATTGTGTTATTTTTTTATTAGATGTGACCAGCAAAGAATAGAGTATAATACACAATCTGAGTGTCTGATGGTTGAATTCTCATTTAATGGTTGAATTCCCATGGCTCCCCCACTTTGGTGCTTCCTCATAAAGTTGATCAACCAGTTGGTGATCAATATCATGGCTTCAGTTCAATTTTACTGCCACATGGTAATAAAGTCACAGTTTATTGATCATAATTGTAAGTATCTCACATAACTTATTGAATGAATAAATAAATAAATAATCATATGCTGCCTTAATTCTCACAAGTTGTTCATTTCATTTATATTTATTTATCTTTATAAATCCTCAATCCAACCTGAACGTACAGAAACAATATGGGTAGATTCTAGTAAACATAAACATTCCTTGCCATGTTCATCAAATAACTAATCTTATTCAATTTGGTAATCTTAAATCTCAATTTAGAGTAACTAGTACTGCTCATATTATCTTCCATTTTTAGTTACTGTTTATCAAAAAAGATGTGCGTCTGCAAATTGTAAATAATTACAAATGTCAAAAAAAGATCTACAGAGATTTAGAAAGCCCAATATTTTAGCTATTTGGAAGTAAACTGCTCATACAACCTTAATAACGATAGTTATCTCGGGTCATAGTGCAAACAATTAATATTCATGGATATCAGTTTGCAACAGTTAATAATTGGGTATATTACAGGACCTTCATGTTTGCTTTGCTTCTTATCCCTATTGGTAGCCATCTTTCAAAAGGTCACCCAGAAAATGTTCCATAGATTTATTTTTTTTTCCTGCAGGGTCAGATCAAGTATTTTAAGCGTATATCTCATAAATAAATCAAATAACATAAAAATGAAAAGTATGGGAAAATAGCAGTGCATATTTTGCAATGTGTGCTGAAAAGAAGAAATTAAGAAAATGGCCCTTCAGTGCCAGTGCATCTCAGTGACAACTTATTTTTTCTTGTGCCAATTGGAGAAACAAGATTAAAAATGAATGTAATTCTTACCCAGGCTTCAGGCCAATAGAAGTCAAGTTAAAATAATGTTGCAAGTCTCTGGAAGACAAGGCTACCAGTCACTTTCTCCCTTCCCAACTCTTGCTGACACGCACATTTTGCATAGTAATATAATAATAATGAAAACATTTCTTTGCTAGAAAGTGTTCCCCTGTCAGTGTGTTTTGGACACCTCACTGTGTCACAGAAAATAATGGGAAGCCTTTGAATATTACTTATAAAATTATGGCAGGAATGTTTGCTTAATAGAGCGATCTTCTATGTACTGTGGTAAAGGCTAATTTTTTAAATTCAGAAGAATCATGTGGTAATCTAAGATTGGCTACGAGTGTGGATTTCATGGTTGCATTTTTTCCTAAGTGTGAGGGGAAGGCACAAGTGACTTTACTGCATGCTAAACAAATAGATTAAAATGTAATAATTCTGCCTAATTATTTTTGTGTGTTCAATTTTTCTTTGGGTAACAAGTTTCTTAAAAGAGGAAACAAAACAGAAAGAAAACTATAATGGCATGAGTGGTGAACTGGTTATGGCAGTGATGGCGAACCTTTTTTTCCTCGGGTGCCGAAAACGAGTGCGTGCGCGGTATCGCACACACGCGAGTGCCCACATCCATAATTCAATGCCTGGGGAGGGTGAAAACGGCCTCCCCTGCCCCCCAGGAAGCCCTCTGGAGGCCGGAAATGGCCCATTTCCTGACTTCCGGTGGGCCCAGTAGGCTTCCCTGGAAACTGGGGAGGGTGAAAATGCCCTCTCCCGCCCCCTCAGAGGCCCTCTGGAAGCCAAAAACGCCCTCCCAGAGCCTCCGTGTGAGCCGAAAGTCAGCTGGCCGGCGTACACATGCACGTTGGAGCTAAGCTAGGGCAACAGCTCGCATGCCTGCAGATATGGCTCTGCGTGCCATTGGTTCGCCATCACTGGGTTATGGTGTCTGGTGTCTGGTGAACTAAAAAGAGACTCAAGTTCAAGTCTCCTTAGGAACTTATTGGGCATCTTGGAATGAGTCACTGTGAGTCAAAGCTGCTTCACAAAACAGTTGTTAAGGAGAAAATTGGAAACAAGAATTAGGGTCCTAGAGGAAAAGTAAAATATAAATCCTAGAAATAAGTAAGTAGAGTAAATAATTAAAAAGTTCTACTTTATACATGCTCACATTTACTTGTTTCAAATCACATGCCTTGATTTTGTTAATTATTTAAGTAACCCACAAGTTTTCAAAGTAAAATCATGAGAGAGTTGTGCTATATAAAATTTGTCACTATCATTCCCATTGCTTGCAAATGGTTTATAAGTACACCCCAGTTTTTTTTTTTTTACTATAATCTGTTTTAATGACTTCACCAACTAAAGGCAATGGAGTTAGTGGAGATGGTATAATTGACTGTTGACATTTTTAAAAAGGATGTATTTATGGGTTTTTTTCCTGCTTAGAAACCATTTAAGGATTTTTTTGCTCAAAACTCAAGAAAATGAAACTTTGATTTTAGGTTTCAGTGATTGGAAAGATTTTGTAGTTATAGAAATGATTTGAAATGTTGTGAAATGCAAAGCAAAAAGTTGATGTTGTATTATTTTTGCAATTTACTGCATCAAAGAAAGTTGGAAGTCATCACTTTCTTTCTCTCTCTGCACTTTTCTCTCTTCTTTCCTTATTCTTTTAACTTATTTCCAATTCTCAAATACAGCTCATTTGTCTGGAACCCGCACTGCATATCGGACATTAATACAATTGAGCGAGTCCAGAGATATTTCACAAGGAGAGTCCTCCACTCCTCTGCTCGCAACAGAATATCTTATGCCACCGGGCTTGAAATTTTGGGCTTAGACAACTTAGAACTACGCCGCCTTTGGTCTGACCTAAGCGTAGTACATAAAATTATCTGCTACATTGTCCTACCTGTCAATGACTACTTCAGCTTCAACCACAACAATGCACGAGCACACAATAGATACAAACTCCAAACTCGATTGCAGAAAATACGACTTCAGCAACAGATTGCTCAATGCCTGGAATGCACTACCTGACTCTGTGGTTTCTTCCCCAAACCCCCAAAACTTTAACCTTAGACTGTCTACTGTCGACCTCACCCCATTCCTAACAGGTCTGTAAGGGGTGTGCATAAGTGCACCAACATGCCTACCATCCCTGTCCTAATGTATCCATTTCATGTATTTCAAAATCATGTTTATACTTATATCTGTTACCTAATACATGCTTGACGGGGGAAAATACATTATTATCTTATAATGAAATTTAATAAAATGTATTATAGAGACAATGCCTCACACAAACAATCATGAGGGTGAATAACAAAAAAATATTGTGAAATCTGTGGCCACACTGTCAAAGCCCAGCCTCTCTGACATATGAGCAAAAAGGGAAGGGGGCTTCTAATTGCACAGTTGTAACCGCTATCTTGATGCCACCAATTCATTGATGCCACCAATGAATTATCTCCTTGTGTTACCAGCCAAAAAGAAACCATCCATCAATATGCCAATGATAGGAGATTAGAAGGATATAGAGCTTTGAGAAATATTGAGTTTTGACACTTGGTATACTCCCAGTTCTACAAGCCCATGAAACAATTATTCTATAAGTTTCAAAGGTGGGAATTTTGACAGATCCATGTTTTCCTGCTTAATCATAGTAAACTGATTGCAGATTTAGTGTGCTTTGAAAATTCTGCACCTTCACAAGCCACCAAACATTCATTGCCTGTAAAACACATGGATTTATGATACTAAAATGTGTATGTAAAGCTGGTGTATTAACTTATTACTTACTTATTAGCCATTATTCAGATTGCAAAGATGTGCATTGCTGGATGGTAATGAGAGACAAACAATATTAAGTATTAAGCAATGATTTCTACCACTAGAAGTTATTTTATTTTAAAATAAAAAATTATATTGAATTTGATGAATGGATGAATTTGAGCCTATCACTCCTGATTATGTTGACAAGGCCATAGGAGCGATGAGTGCCTCCACTTGTTTATTGGACCCGTGCTCCTCCTGGCTGGTCTCTGCCAGCAGGGAGGTGTCACATGGTTGGCTCCAGGCTGTTGTGATCGCATCTTTGCGAGAGGGATCCATCCCACAGCCCTTAAAAGCTGCGGTGGTGAGGCCCCTCCTCAAGAAGCCTTCCCTGGACCCAGCGGATTTAAAGAACTTCAGTCCTGTCTCCAACCTTCCCTTTGTGGGTAAGGTTGTTGAGAAAGTGGTGTCGCTCCAACTCCTATGGTTATTGGAGGACACTGATTATCTAGATCCCTTTCAATCGGGTTTCAGGCACGGCTACAGCACAGAAACTGCTTCGGTCACCCTGATGGATGATCTCTGGCGAGCCCGGGATGGAGGTCATTCCTCCATCCTGGTGTTATTTGACCTCTCAGCGGCTTTCAATTCCATTGACCATGGTATCCTTCTGCGCCGACTCGGCGAGTTGGGAGTGGGAGGCACCGTCTTATGGTGGTTCTCCTCCTACCTCTCCGATAGGACACAGTCGGTGTTGACAGGAGGGCAGAGGTTGTCCCCTAGGCCCCTGATTTGCGGGGTACCTCAGGCCTCGGTCCTCTCGCCTATCCTGTTTAACATTTATATGAAACCGCTGGGTGAGATCATCCAACGACACAGGGTGAGGTATCAGCAATACTCTGATGATACCCAGTTGTAAATCTCCACCCCGTCTCAGTTCAGGGAAGCAGTCAATGTAATGTGCCGTTGCCTGGACGATGTTAGGGTCTGGATGGGAATGAATAGGCTCAAGCTCAATCCCAACAAGACTGAGTGGCTATGGATATTGTCCCCTAGGGATTATGTTGACTTCCACTCCTTGGTTCTTGGGGTAGAAAAATTGACTCCCTCGGAATGGGTTCACAATTTGGGTGTTCTCCTAGATCCACAGCTAAAATTGGAGCAACATCTTTCAGCTGTGGCTAGGGGGACCTTTGCACAGGTTCGTCTTGTGCACAATTGCGACCCTACTTGGAGAGGGAGCCTTTACTCACAGTCACTCATGCCCTTGTCACCTCACGGCTGGACTACTGTAATGCGCTCTACATGGGGCTACCCTTAAAGAGTATCCGGAGACTGCAATTGGTGCAAAATGCAGCTGCGTGAGCTGTGGTGGGTGTTCCGAGATACACCCACGTAACACCTATTCTCCGCCAGCTGCATTGGTTGCCCATTAGTCTCTGAACGCAATTTAAGGTGTTGGTTTTGACCTTTAAAGCCCTACATGGCTCAGGGCCAGGTTACCTCCGGGACCGCATCCTACCACATACCTCCCTACGACCAGTTAGGTCCCACAGAGTTGGTCTCCTCCAGGTCCCATCAGCCAAACAATGCCGGTTGGTGGGACCATGGGGGAGAGCCTTCTCTGTGGGAGCCCCATCTCTCTGGAACCAACTCCCACCAGAGATCCAGACTATCCCCACTCTACTGGCCTTCCACAAAGCCGTAAAGACATGGCTCTTTCGGCAGGCGGGGTGAAGAAGATCGGATTCCTCCTGGATGAATGGTTTCTTTTTTAAAATTATGTAATGTTTTAAATTGTTTTTTTATATTTTGTATTGTTCTTATTCCTTCTGTATGCCGCCCTGAGTCCTACGGGATTGGGCGGCCTATAAGAACTTTTAATTAAATTTAATTTAATTAAATATGTCAGTATAACCTCCCTCTTCTGAGGAAGATTTTCTTCTATTGTCAACACACCTTTTCAGATTTAGTGTATTTTTGTATCTAGACTGTATTCTTTGCATTGTATCCACATGTTTTGTCCTTTTGCTTCTTATTAATTATTATTGTCGTTGGTTGCACAGTTAGCCAGATGGTTAGGTCACATTTGGCATTTTTATCCACCTATGGAGTCCTTCCCAGGAACTGGATAGGCAGATGTTATTGTTTAGTGGTGTTAAAGATATTGTTGCAGGATGTAAGCTGTTCAGAGTAAAGCTGCCTTTTGCAGTTGACTGATGGTTGTTTACTCAATGCCAATGGTGTTCAAGTGATGCTCCAGATGTTTTGGGATTGCACCAGGGGTGAAATGCTCCCGGTTCGGGCGGGCCAGTCAGTCATCGTAGAGCCGATAGAGCCGACAGCGATCGCAGCGTGAGGCTTCCCCCACCTGCCTGGATGCCGCCATTTGGGTTCTTTTACCCTCTGTGCATGCGCAAAGTGTTCTGTGCATGCACAGAGGGTAAAAGAACCCAAATGGTGGCATCCAGGCAGGTGGGGGAAGCAGGTAGGGGAAGCATCGCGCTGCGATCGCTATCGGCTCTATCGGCTCTACGACGACTGACCGGCCCGCCCGAACCGGGAGCATTTCACCCCTGGGATTGCACCAAAGGCACGTTTTACTATTGATACTATTTTTGCTTTCTTTTGACACAGTTGTTCTATTTCTATTTGTAGGTCTTTGTATTTAGTAATTTTCTCTAGTCCTTTCTGTTCTATTCTGCTGCCTCCAGTTGTTGTTGTTGTTGTTGTTGTTAGTATTAGTATTACTATTACTATTACTATTAGTATTTTGATTACTTGCACTGGATGCCTTCCTCTTGTTAATATTAAATATCTTTCAGAGTCAAATAAATGTAACCCGCTCACTTTCTAATACCTTGGCATGGTTTTTAGGTACGGGGAGGGGGAATGAAACTATGTCTTCAAACAGATTTTCATAATGAAATATGACTGGCAAGTGTCATTTTTTTTCTAAAGGGGGATGAGTTACTGCACCTTTAATAAATTTAATCCACTTCTGATTACAGAGGAAGAAAGTTCCTTTTTTAATCTTACAGGGAAGGAATATTGCAATAACTGTTCCATCAGTTTTTTAAAATAAGATTTGCTAAAGGTCAGCGTATCTCCTGGTCACATATGCAGCAACATTGAAATTTTTTTGGCCAGGGAATAAAATAGATTCTATCATTAAAAATAAAAAGCATGAGGACATCTTGCAAGCCCACAGGGTTTTCCCCCCAGAAAGAGGAGACATTTTGTTATCAACTAGCAATCATAAGATTTTTAAGCAATATCTCTAATCTGCCTCTCTTTCCTCCCTCCCTCCTCTCCTCTTTCCTTTTCATATCAAGCTCTTTTTATCTTCCAATTTTGCATCTAAAGATGAGGTGAATGCCATTAGCTCAATTCAACCTCAAGTGTAGTCAGATGTGCCTGTGATTTCTGAAAGGCACTGTCTAAGGTCACATTAAAATGTATAAGAGCTTTTTCTATTCCTGAAAAGGGGGCTTATTATCTATCCATGGTGTAAAGGAGTAATAGCAGTGGCTACAGACATGGGTAAAACCACAGAGAATGTCAGAACTCAGTGAAGGGGGGGAGGTTTCTTAGGAAACTTCCAAGGTTTCCCATTCAGAATAGCAATCTTAGGTGTTTGGGGACAGAATAAATTATTTTCACTAATTCAGCCACAGGTTTAGCGTATTTGCTTTTTCATTTAAGCAATCGAGTTTTGTTTGTTTGTTTGTTTGTTCAGTTTTACCAAAAGTTTTAAACTCCAAGTTGCATCTTGAAAACAAGTGGCTTGCATTTATAAAGCTGTAACATTCTGGCTGCAAAGAATAGATCCTGTACAGTTGATCCAAATTCATACAGTCTGGCAGAGGAGAATTGTCTGAATCTCAGTTGCTTCACTACAGTTCTGGGTCCAAATAGACCGTCTCTTGCTGCAATATTAAATTATTTAGTAGGTTCTCAGAAGGCACTGTATCCTTCATTGACTTTATTAGCCATGTTGTGTGACCCCTAACACTATATGTCATGATGCCACTGCTTTTTAATATCTGTGGCTTCTTCCCATTTGATTGCCTGTTCTGAGCGATGGTCAGGAGATTCAAGTTTGGGGTACCAAATCTACTTCATATTTGGTCATTCACACATATGAAACTGCAGAAGGTATAACCTGCACTCCAACTTCACAAAAATCACTTTCCACTATTTCTGTTACGAGAGAAGGCAAGCTTATACCACATCATTTATAGCATGGCCTCATTGCTTATTGTACCCCATATTCAGCATAAAATCCCCTGTGTGATGAGACATTGAAACATTCTAATTTATAATTCTGTTTCTGCTGATATGGCCTTTTCCTGCACTGAACCAACTCAAGACTTTTATTGTTGGAGGCAATAAACAAGATTTGATGTCCCACCATTCCATGAAGAGATGACTGGGCCAGCATTTCAGTTTCCCTTCAACATGAGATCAGCATCCATTAGCACACCAGAGGACAGTACAATAAAGCTGCTTGTTTTCAAGTGGCATTCATTCATTAATATGTTAGTATATTTGTATAATCCCAACCATCTCACAAGAGACCAGGGGCGGGTTCCTAATTTTTTTACTACCACTCTGTGGGCGTGGCTTATTTTGTGGGTGTGGCTTGCCAGCCATGTGACCAGGTGGGCGTGGGCCTTGGGAGCTTGGCAGCGGCCGGAGCAGGGGGGTGGCATTGCCCACCCGCAACGCAGCCCCCCGCAGTGGGAGCAGCAAGACCGTGGCAGCAGTTCTTCTAGGAGGCTCCATCCGGCCTGAATGCTTATCCCCATTCGATGAACCTAGGCTCCTGCCACCCGTTCCCCCTCCCCTCAGCAACTTGAGAAGTCTCAAACGTGCGAAAATGCCTAGGATCATCATTGCGCGTTCGTGGCTTCTCGGACTGCTGAAGGGAGGGGAATGGAGATAGCTCCTGCCGCCTGTTCTTTCAGCATCTCACGCGCTCCCTCAGCCATCCTCCCCTGCTTGGACTCACTGTGGGGTAGGAAGGTAGCGCATGCGCAGTGCCGTAAGCTCGGCTTCTGGGCATGCGCAAAAGAAATTTTTTTTTAAAAAAAATTAAAAACAATTTTTTAAAAAAATGGTGGCACCCAGGCACCGGCAACCGACCGCACCGGTATTGTGATGTCACCAGCGGGCTGCTACCGGTGCTATAGAGTGGACCGCACCGGTAGGAACCCACCACTGCAAGAGACCATAGCCTGATAACATTGCCAGGTCTTGAGTGACTTGCAGAATGCTAAGAGGGATGGAGCTAACCTCACTTCTAGGGAGAGAAGATTCCATAAGATTCCTTCACTGGCAATCAATGCAGCTTGTGGAACAGAGGTGTAATGTGTATCACAAGCTGCATAGGCCCACTCTAGAGGCCTGCACTGCTGCATTTTTGCTCCAGCTGAAGCTTCCGGATACTCTTCAAGGGCAGCCCCATGTAGACAGCATTTACAGAACTCCAAAATATGAGATAATGAGTGACAGTGAGCAGTGTGTCCACCAACTCAGGAATTGGCACAACCAATACACAACCTGACATCTCCACTGATCCAGCTGAGAGTGAATTTAAGCAACTTTGTCCAATAGAATGCTGAGGGGAATAAATGGAGAGCAAGAGAGAACCAATTTTTTTTCTTTGACATTCACTTAAAAATATATTTAACAAGACCGTTGCCCAGTTCTAATATTTACTAATTTCCTTTTTCTCTTGTATTGCAAATCATAGTTTAATAAGAATGTATGGAGCTTTTAGGAAAAGCCACATCCAAGGTTTTCAAGAGGCATGAGTTGTGCATGTGCAGTTTAAGGATCAGGACCAAACATATGAGAGATACATAGCTCTGCCTTTCAGCAATGAGCCATTATTTCAAGCATTCATATTGCCTGAAGCAGCTGCCACATTCTGCCTCAGGTTAGGCTGGCCCTAATTTTATTCCTCATTTCCTAAGTCGACTTGTCCCCCTTTTTAAATCCTAAACTATGTTGTATTTCACATTGTGTGCTTGTTATTTATCCCACATTATAAAAACCACCAGACTTACAATAAGCAAGTTAATTTATCTTTTTATTTTGTTGTAATGGTGTATGTTGAACGTCACCAAAGGCCTTCTAAATATAATGTTGTTGTTGTTGTTGTTTTCAAAGCAACATCAAGGTTTGTTACAGGTAATGTGAACAATTGACAATGGCTGTCTGTATTCCAACTTGGTTCTCTCCCCCTCCCCTTTTGACTGGAAGAGCATTGGACCAAGGGATGTAAGAGCTTTCAATCTGTGGTGATTTTCCTTCAGAGCCAAGGGCAATGTTGAATTACCAAAGTTTGATGTCTTGAAGAGACGGCAGGCATGCTTTTTCTACTCTACAGCATTCGGCTGAACTCCTATGACCTGGCAAAGAAGCTGCACTCTCTTGGTGATCGCACAGTCAAAGGAAGCACTGGGCCTTTGCTGCATAAAACAAAGGCTCACTTCCCCATGTTTAACAGTTCTGTCTCTCATTTTAAAGAATGGATGCACCAAAAGATCAAGATAGAAGGGTTTTTTTCTTATGAATTACATTATTTTAACAAGTGCTTTGTTAGTATCACTGGCATGAGTTCAGTGGCATTCCAGATCCCTTGAGATCAAACTAAGAGCCTTGCTGGATAGGACCAAGGTTTAATTTGTGCACCATCCTCTTCCCACAGTAGCATCTGGAATTTAGAGGCATGTTGCCTCAGAATAATATAACCGTTATTGATTTGTAGTCATCAATAGCTTTATCCTTCCTTAATTTGTCTGCAGTATTTAAATGGCTGGCAAGACCACATCTGGTGGTGACAGTTTCCAGAGTTCAATTATGCACAACATAGAGTAAATATTTTTAAGTGCAAAATTTATGTCAGTAGTATTTGGCATAAATGTGTTATGATCATATTATAACCCCTAACCTAATCCTAATCCAGTAATGGCCAGTTCTTCAGCTGCATACCTTGGATTTACTATTTTGACCCAATCATGTTACTATCCTGGGTCTCTCATTACCTTTGATTTTGGTGCAGAAGAGAGCTAAGCAGACAATCAAAGCACTTGGAGCCAGAAGACCACTTAGTTAGTCTGAGGTGTCTACATGCTGAATACATGATGTGAACATTACCCTTGTTTATATTTTTGAGATATAATGAAATATTATCTCTAGGCCTGCCAAATTTCTTGTATTCATAGAGAGTTGGCATTACTTAAACTATTTGTATTGTGAGGTAAGCCAGGTTTCCACAACTAATTCAGTTAGCATCCCTGAAGTTCCCTGGTAAATTGTAAGAATAACTAAACACACTTGTGGTGTTTTATATGTGTGGGAAAGACCTATCTTATAATTCTTTTGAAACAGTGTTGTACACCAATAATTCCAGCTAAAGCAAAGATGCACAAACTGGTGTTCCAGGAAATAGATGCAGTTTGTGAGGTGCTTTTTCCAGAGATTTCTAAGAATTGTTAATGTAACTTTTAATATGACAGAAGGAGGGTATGATTAAATTCAAGAGTGGAGAATAATCTTATTAAGTTTTCTTTGACTTATTTGCATTTTCATAGAAATTAATGAAATCAATTTTACTTTTTGTCTCCCTACATTTTTGGAATGGCTTCTGGAAGATACCATAAAAGACTAAGTAGATTCTTGGACCTCCAAATTTGCTTATCTTTGTTTTGTGGTATTCATATTCTGATGGTTTAACATTGTCCTAATTGAATGTTGAACCACGTTCTAAGGTAATGAGATATAGCAGGAAGTTTTGGATATGGCCATGTTCCCAAATGGTAAAGTATAACATAACATGTGAGAAGTAATTCTATTACAACTAGTTTTGGAACATGTAGCAACATACATCTGACTGTATGTTATGAGACTGCATTGTTTTATCTTGAGGTTTTAAATTTCTGTATGCTATTTACTTCTTTTAATCTAAGATGATGCAAAATGTTTTAATAAACAAAAACAAGCATACACACACACACACACACACACACACACAATGTTTTTCTGTCAAGTCACCTGGTATACCCAAATATGGGAGGGAGCATACTGCTTCCTTTTGCCTTTCAGCACCCACTCCAGAGGCCATCCAGGCATCAAACCATATTTTCAAACTTTCAAAGAACTGATAAATGCCTGGATGGCCCCTGGAATGGGGGCTGAAAGGCAAAAGGAAGCAGTATGTTCCCTCCCACATTTGAGTATACCAGGTGACTCGACAGAAAAACATTTACTCTTTCCCCTGGCTCAGCTGATAAGGGAGGAGAACTTGTGGCTTAGAGGGTAAAAGCACTGCCTAAACAAGGCAAGCAGCCCAAGTTCGAATCCTAGAAGGGTATGGCTAGCTGATGAGAGCTAAATAACTTGAAATAGATCTATACTAGTCTCCCTTTATTTCTTTATCAGTTCTTTGTAAGTTTGAATATATATATATAGACAGACTGTATCTTACTCTCAGCAACTATTGCAATACCTAAAACAATAAAATGGACAATCAGTGTGGTGGAACTTGCCATAATAAATCTGTCGTGTTCATTTCAAAGTGTCTGCAAATTGACCACTTCCCTAAGTGGAAAAATCATATCGATTTGCAAATTGACACTTTTCTTTTATGTAGGAAAATAAATCTTGAGTTACTATATGGTGTGATCTTGGACACAATGCACCCTTCTTCAACTTGGTGCCTAGCCAGATGAGATAGGACCAAAATTTCCAGAATTTCCAGGCACCACAAGTCAGTTTATGAACATTGAAGGCCCAAACTACAAGATATTACATTATCATTCTACTGTCTGCGGTCAAACTTCATCCTTGCTATTGTGCATAAACTTCAGGATGCATTTGCTTGAATGCTAAAACTGCTTTTCGTCCCCATCATTGCATCATACATTAATAGTTTACTGGCAATCCCATCAGAGAAAAAGAGAGAGACTTGCCAATTCCATTTACTGTGTAGAATGACACTCTCCATTTTCTGAAGGTTTCCCCTGAAGGAGGGCCATCAAATTGTGAAAGACTCATGAGATTTACAAATGAAAGCCAACTAAAGTGCCTGTTCCAAAAGCTGTAATGATTATCATAGACCCATCATAATATATTTATCATGAAGTCTTATTCTACCAACGCCAGCCATGAATTTGGAAAACAGTACACATACACACACAGTGTATACACACACACACACACAGTGGAGAGAGAGAGAGAGAGAGAGAGAGAGAGAGAGAGAGAGAGAGAGAGAGAGAGAGAGAGAGAGAGAGAGAGAGAGAGAGAGAGAGAGAGAGAGAGAGAGAGAGAGAGAGAGAGTCATCCCTCCACTTAGCAATTGCAATAGATACAGTCTATGTCTCTCTAGAAAAATTGAGATTTACCTACTCTAACTAAACCGAATATAGAGGGGGGGAAACATCCAAAATGATACCAAATCATCCGTCAAGATAAGAGCCTTAATTCTGAAGTTAATAAAATGAATCTCCAGGAAGTGCAACAGTCCTAGTTGCTATGACCTAAATAAAGTATATTTGTAATTATCACAGGGGGATGGGGGTGCCAAAAACACATTTTTCCCCCAGAGGCACACAAATGTGACATGACAAGAGATAAGGAGAAGGGCATTTTATGAGCCTCCACAGTTTGAAGGACTTAATAATAAGCCAGAGAATATTTCCACAATGTGTGCAGTTTTCAGATGTCAAGGTACCATGATGAATATTTACATTCTTAATTCTCTATTCACAGCTGATGCCCCAGTAGACTAAAACCTTGCACAAACTAGCTGAAAATGAAGGTGGCTAAAGAAATCCATTTCCAGATTTCAACCCCTCTCCCCACTTTGCCCACAATGATATCCCAATCATGTTTACTGTGATTTCTAATTGTGGATTACCAGCTTCTTTAATCTTCTCACCTGTGCTGGGAAAGCAGGTATCAATTGCTTTCCTTTCTGTGGGTGGGTCTTTTAGGATTCATAGTTTCCACCTTTTTGCCTTCTGCATCTCACTGGAACAAAGGATTTTATTTAATATTTAATATAAGGAGATACTTTATGAATAGTCAGTCCTGGTAATTTTTAAAAATGTCATTTTTTTTCTGTCATTTCTTATTTCATCATAAAATTTAGGAATTCCTTAGAAGAAGAACATGTCAGAGAAATTCTCCTGAGTAGAAAATGTTTACAATCTATTACTTATTTTGTTAGAAGGTGACTATCATCCTTTCTCCAGTAATCTACAATCTCCCTGGCTTTCCACACTTCAGTCAAATCCCATGGGAAATATTATTGATAGAACTCCCATGGAATGTTTTCCATCGGAATGTGCCTTAGCCAGGAGAAAGTTGGATAAATAATCTAATTGTTTTCTCCTCAAGAAATCAATTCTACTTGAAACTTAAGTCAGTATTTCACCTGGAATCTTCCCCAGCCATTCCTGAAAGTGGCAGAGATCACAACATATGCAATCTTATAACTCAGCTATGATAATAACCCATGAGATAAGAGATAGATTATAATATTGTTTGATGCTCTTTGATGTGCTATTTGACATCCCATCTGCAATAATTCCTCTTAAGGTACTGCAGCTCAGTATTTTGCACATGTCATTCTAACTCTAAACATTTGATACAATGAACGAGTCTGAAAATGTTAAATTATACAGTGGAATGTAATTCAAAATATAAATCACTGGATTAAAGCATTCAAAATTACTTGATGAATTTGATAAGTATTATTACACACATACACACAAACTGCTTCTTAAGTACACACGTTCACAAAGTGGTTTACAAAATGCTTGGAAAGAAAATAAAGGATAGAATACTTCATAAAGTTTTAATGACGTAACAAACTGAAGCCTGTAGAGAACTAGGCATTTAGAAAGTTAGAAAGATATCAAACAACTAAAGATGGCTAGTGACAGATGAATTCTATAGGGAGAAAATTCTGGAAAATTTGATCAACCCCACTGCCTGTGATTGGAAAATTATACAATATATTGAATATGTTAACACCAGGGAAAAACAGTTTATTCCCCATGCAAGGGTCACATCTGGCAGGAAAGGAGGCTTTGAATGCATAGGTTCAATGACTCCTATGATTTGTCCCAACATCTCCAAAAGGATCAGTGGTAGCAGAGACTATGACTCCTTTACTATGATTCCCCTGCATGGACACTTCCTTTTCTACCGTTAGACTTGGGACAACATGGAATTTATTTGTTTGTTTGTTTGTTGTTTGTTTTAGTGTATGGCATTGTTACATTAGCCAGGAGACTACAATGCTAATGCAAAGTGGTAGTTTACCAGCTCTTAGGTACCACAAGAGAGTGAGTTAGCCTTGCACCATAAAGAAAGATGAGCGGCTTTTCCTACCGTGTCATCCAAGGCTCTTCTCCCTCCACCAAAACCGCCTCACAAATGGATGTTGCAGCTAGGAAGGTTTGGTGCTGGCAAGATTCTAACCGCTGCATGGAGCACCAGTTTGTCTCCCCACCGAAGTGGTACTTACTTATCTACTCTCATAGAGCATGCTTTCAAACTGCTATGTGAAGCTGAAGCAAGTGATCAGAGCTCACCCCGCCACACAGTGCTAGGACTCAAACCCCTGGGGCAGAGACCATCTCCAGAGCCACTCATTAAGCCACTGAGCCATCACACCTTGAATGAATGAATGAATGAATGAATGAATGAATGAATGAATGAATGAATCCATGTTTGACCACAGAGGAAAAGATAATCAGTGGCACTTATAGAGTCTGTAGGGTTGCTCTTCTAATCAGATAACAGTTGCCATTCATCTATTTTCTTTGAATAGAAAGAAGCATCTGTTCTGGGCAACAGACTGCAAAAATAACAGGTCACATGGGCCCTCTTAGAAAAAAATTTATTCTCTCCTCCCAGACACAGAAAAGCTTTTGTTCAAAAATGATGGCTGCTATGAACTTTATGTGCATAATTAAAAATACAAAGAAAATATATATTTCTTGGAGTTCAAGCTATTTCTGTATGAGGAGTCCTTGGTGGTCTCTGAGGAGCACCTAGTCCTGATGATGTTACCTAGTTTGGGTAATGAAACATCTGCAAGAAAACAACCAAGCACCAAGACTCCTCATTTCAGCCCTGAGCTACAAATATTCTCCTTTATTGGTATTTATGTATATGCAATACTATGTATGTTTTTGATCAATTAATGTAAATCATACATGATACAATTGATCCATTTTCTTTTATTATTTAACATCGTTAAATAAAAATAATAGTTTATGTTATCACTCCATAAGTTGGGGGGGGTTTCCATCATGGCTTTCAAGTTACTTCAAATTAGCTTGATATGTATAATGACTGAGATGATGGCTCAGAAGCAGGATCTGGTATTATTAGAACATTGAAGGAAAAGAACTGGAAAAGTGGTGATAAACATTTGTAATTATCCTGTTAAATCCTTTGTGACACCTCAGAGATAGGAAATAAGAGAACCTGCAATTAAGACAATGAAAAGCTATGTCAGGCCACAGTGGCCCAGGACAAAATTGTATCTGTACTATAAGAATATCAAGCTTTCTAATGTCATCTAATTCGATCAAGGAAAGTAACAGATAAGTGATTTGTTCATGCATAAATATTCTCTAACAAATGCTAATTGGCAAAGTGAAAACCAAGAGCAGAGCAGCTTCAAAGAACTGGCAAAAATAATTTGACGATAATTTCTTACTTGCAGAGTCTGCTTCCCAATTCTGTCATATTTATATTTGTTCATTTAATAAAGAATAATTTGCTTATTAATTCTTTTAAATCTATGCTGATCAAAAATATACCTTTTTCTCCTAAATCAATTAGAAGGCTTTTTTTTTTTAGTATTTCGGATGTTGTTTGGACAGAAGGGTTAATTGAAACCTAACTAAATTTTGTTGTGTATTACAAAAAAAATGTTTACAAAAAAAAAAAGACAGGAAATCAATATGATGTCAGACAAATCAATTATCAATAGTGTACAGAGCTAAAAATAATGAAATGAGATCATCTACTTACAGTAGCTCTTTTTGATGGACTTCTATTTCTATGAGCCTTTTGTCTAGATTATAGCTTTAATAAGTACTTTCTAGGAAAAGAATGTATCCCTTAGGGATCACTGATACTTTGGTAAACAATGGGCTCGTTTAATAAAAAGTCGCACTTGAATTCCAGTTCCTAATTTTAAATTTAAGTTCATTGTCTTTCATATTATTCAAGAATCCCATACAGATATCCTAATCAATATGAATTCTTATTAGGAATTCTCTTCCACTCCTCCCAGTCTCTGTGCCTTCCCACCCACCGAAATCTACTAAAGGCAATCCAAAAATACAGATATATCACTGGATTGAAAAAACATTGACAATCATGAGAAGCACATCAAATAGTCCCAGAGTTGAACTATAATAGCATTTTTATCACCTCATACTACCAATAGTTCACATCCATGCATTTGACCCCATTTTTCTCACCAAAGCGCAAAATGCCTTCCAGATGAATAATGCAAATAATGTATTTGAAACTTGCAGTGATGTCCAGCATACCTTCTTCACTTATTTCAGTGGATTGATTGAGGCATAATGTTAAGCCATAGTTCATGGTTCCAAGAACAAACCAAGCCTGCCTCCATTTATCTTGTGCTTCCCCTTCTTGCTCTGCATTTCCACTTTAGAGTAACAATAGTTTTAATGCCCTGTCTGCACCAAAAAACCTGCTAGCCTTAACGTGGACAGCAGAAATATGTGAACGTAAAACCATAGTTACGAAGCTGGCCTGTTTCTAGTTAATTATTGTAAAAATTAACTGTAGTCTAGAATTTAGTCTGTGGGATTGGAAATGGGAAAAAGAGCATATCAGCCAGGAGAACTGTGTAACCCTTCACAATGTTTTATCACTATATTTTGGTGCAGTCTTTAAATTGAACTAGAAGACCTCCAAGGTCCCTTCCAACTCTGTTATTCTGCTAAAAGATTCATCTTTCAGGGGTTGGTTCTAAATTTTTTGCTGCCGGTTCTGTGGGCATGGCTTATTTTGTGGGCGTGGCTTGATGGTCATGTGACAGTGGGCATGGCTTCGTGGTCATCTGACTGGGTGGGAGTGGTTTGGCAGTCATGTGACTGGGTGAGAGTGGCTTTGCGGTCATGTGACTGGGTGGGGGTTGCTGGGTGGTCATGTGACTGGGTGGTCATGTGACTGGGTGGGCATGGCCAACTTGACGTCACTCCCGTCAAGGGTTAGGGTTAGGGTGCCTGGCCTCTCCTCGCCTCAAAGAGATACAATTTCCCGGTCTATTTACTACCACTGAACATCCAAAATATACTATTTAATCCTATGTATGTATGCCATATGTGTACATACATATTACACACAGGCACACTAAAAGATACATTATCTACTATATATACTGTATGTGTATGTACACACACACACACACACACACACACACACACACAGAGCTCTTCTAAAACTACACATTCAACCTCACTTACTGGATTTGGAAAAACACACCCAGAGTCCACTTTCTGCCACACATTTTGTGGTGAAACTCACTTAACAACACTCTTGCTTAGCAACCAAAAATTTGGGCTCAATTATGGTCATAAGTCAAGGACTATCTCTGCCTTCCTCTGCATGGCAGCCTTGTCCTAGTAAACTCGTTCTCCTTTCTGGCAATTTTCCACTCTGTTAGAGGCACCAAAATAATCCAGACTGCAGCAGGGGGTTGGACTAGATGACCTCCGAGATATCTTCTAGCCCTAAATTGCTGTGCTGTTTCAAAGTGTCTTCTGAAGCCACATCTGGTGGCAGGGTTTGTGGTGCTTCCTTCCTCTTCTCTCTCTCTCTCTCTTATCTCCCTTCCTTCCTTCCTCTTTCTTTCTCTTTCTTCCTCTCTTTCTTTTTCTTTCTCTTTCTTTCTCTTTCTTTCTTTATCTCTTTTTCTTTCTTGTCTCTCTCTCTCCCTTCCTTTCTCTTTTTCTTCTTTTTCTTTTTTCTTTTTTCTTTCTCTCTCTTTCTCTCTCTTTCTTGTCTCTCCCTCTCTCTCTCTCTCCCTCTCCCTCCCTCCCTCCCTTTCTCCTTTCAACTCAAGATCAGTGCACTTGGGAATCCCCAAACAGTGAGGATGAAGTGTGAGTAAAAGGGTTTACCCTTCCCTCCCTGTGAAGAACCCCAGAAGGTCTTTGGTAGCAGGAAGAAAAGCCAGATGTTTTGAAACTTAGAACATACCCATTGATCATCTGGCATTCTTAGAGCTCCACTGTTGATTAGCTTAGCCTGAGCAATGATAGCTTAGCAGCCACTTACAATAAGCTCTCAAAATAAGGGAGACAGATGACAAAAGTGGCGATGGAGGAATGATAAGAAAATAGTGGAGGAGGGAAATGAAGATATACAGTATTAGAGGTACTATATATGAAAGATTGCTATACAGCCCAGTTTCTTTTTTATATAATTTTATTAAAGTTTATCATAAAATAGAAATAGAAATAAAGATAATAGGAGAAGGGGAAAGAAAGAAAGAAAGGAAGGAAGGAAGGAAGGAAGGAAGGAAGGAAGGAAGGAAGGAAGGAAGGAAGGAAGGAAGGAAGGAAGGAAGGAAGGAAGGAAGGAAAGGAAAAGAAAAGAAAAGAAAAGAAAAGAAAAGAAAAGGAAAGGAAAGGAAAGAAAAGAAAAAGACTTCCAACTTTTTTCAGTGCAGTAAACTACAAAATATAGTTGCAATCTCAGCTTTTTACCTTTACATCATTGGTGAAATACTAGCCATTTCTATTACAGCAAACTAATTTAAGCGTCAAAATCCAATGTCAAAATTTCTTTTTTTTCCTGTTTCAACTACAAAGTCTCAAAGCAGTTTCCTAGTAGAAACAAAACAGGATACATTCTTTTTCTTAATTAAAACAATTAATTTTGCCAATTCCATCACTTTTTCTACCCATTTTCAATAGAATAGAACAGAATAGAATAGAATAATTCTTTATTGGCCAGGTGTGATTGGATACACAAGGAATTTGTCTCCGGTGCATAAGCTCTCAGTGTACATACAAGCAACGTGATAAATCATGATCATAATCATCATAAAATACATCCATTATAAATCATGATACAACACTTAGTGATAGTCATAGGACACTAAATAAGCAATCAACATAAAACATACTAGAATACTAAATAAATCAATTAATATAAATCGTTAAGATACAAGAACAAAGTTATAGTCATAAGAAGATATGGAAATAGGAAATAGGAAAAATGAGAAGGATAAGACTAATACAGCCCTATTAGGTAGATGACAGGAATTAGTTGTTTAGCAGAGTGATGGCATGCGGGGGGGGGGGACTGTCCTTGTGTCTAGTTATTTTGGCGTGCAATGCCGTATAGCATCATCTTGAGGGAAGAAGTTAAACAGTTTATATCCAGGATGGGATACATTCTTTTTCTTAATTAAAGCAATTGATTTTGCCATTTTTCCAACTCTGTCACTTTTTTCCATCCATTCTTCCTATTGGGTTTTTATATATATAATTTTTTACTGAAGTGTATTATAATACAAAATACAAATAAGGGATAATAAGGGAATCGGGAAGTGAAAAGAAGTGAGAAAGAAGTGTGAGGTAAAGAAGGGGAAAAAAGTTGTAGGTCAGTGGTTCTCAATCTCAGCAACGTTAAGATGTTTGGACTTCAACTCCCAGAATGCTGGCTGGAGAATTTGGGGTGTTGAAGTCCTTAAAGTTACTGAGGTTGAAAACAATGTTGTAAATCTATAAAAACAATCTTGATTTACTTCCTAAGGCAGCATGGGATGTACTGTATTTCTCATGTTATATTACCAGTAGTGTCTTGACTCATGACCAGAAATATAGCTTATATAAAAAAATATAACAACTTATCATGTAATATCTTCTCTATAACCAGCACCTGACCAGACATGAGCAACAGATTTTGCTTCAGCAGAGGCTTACAGCAAATCTTGTGCACAATTCATAACATAGTTCACCAGTAAAATAAATCAAATCCTCTCCCTTTGGACAAAATAAGCTATTTCAAAATGAATTTTCTCTCATTTCTCTCCCCCACCTTGTTCCTCAATTTCAAGAGGCAAGCAAAACTTATTTGTTTTTTAATGCATATTATGTAAGCATGTTTGTTCCCAGATTGAGCGTTGGAGTGCCAACATGCACCAAGGGAACACAGAGATGCTGGCACAACCTTAATGATCGGATGCATTTATATCCAACCCAAAAAAGGGGGAAGGGAAAAAAACAGTTATATCTCCTGTCAACATTTCCTATAATATGTTCCTCAAAGTTTCTTTCTGACTAAGTATATTTGAGAGGTGTGCTGTAGGTAGAGAAGAAAAACTAGTGCAAAGGGCAACAGCAAAACAAGAGCTTTGCAGTGACTTTATGTGTAACACCATGGTCAGCCGAAGGCAAAATATGGCAGTATAACCCTTTCTATCACCTGTCTGGGACCAACCATTCCAAATCAGACCTGCCTCCATCACCAACTATTCACTTGGTGGCAGGAAATAGGGAGATGAGACAGCAAGTTCTTATCATCAATCAACAAAGACTGAGAGTTGTTTCTTTTCCTTTCTAGAAGTGCCCTTTTTAGTGGTCTTCCTATATGTCATTATGAACATGATGAGAAAATGTGCAGTAGGAAACATGGCTTGATAACCCAAGTAAAGGAAAATCTGTGGTCTAGGAGATTAGAAATAGCCGATGCTTGTTCATTTATTGGACAAGAATGATATCCATGGGGTCAATCAAGTTGGGGGTGGTGCTTGAGGGTGTCTGAGTGGCCAGTGCACCTCGAATGCAGTTCATGGGTTTAGTAGTAGTGTTTGGCCAACAGTCAATCACTAAACTGAGTAATATCAAAGGGAGGATGAGCTTAGCCGCTTTGTGGTTTTTTCTTTAGGGATCTATCACTTTACCTTGTGGCTTCTAGCAAGAAAATTCAAGATTGTATTGACATCATCTCATAGGACATATAGGTTATCCTCCATTAATGACCACTCATTCAGTGACTTTTCAAAGTTACATAGGTGAATGAGTAGTGGTTATACCAGTCCTCGAACTTCTGACCAACACAGTACCTGCATGGTAACATGACTGCAACCTGGGTGCTTGGTAACTGGCTTGCACTTAACGATGTTTGCAGCATCCTACAGTCATTTGATTACCATTTGCAACCATCCTTGCCAGCTTCCCACAATCTAGGTCAATGGGGAAGATGATCACAAGTTACTTGGGTAAATCTTCCCAACCCATGAACCACATCCAAGGTGCACCAGCCACTCAAACACCATTGCGCACCATCCCCAAGCTTCTCTGTACTTATGCTGCACCTCCCTAGCCACTTGCATGCCTTTCGCAACCATTTGTGCACACTGATACCTATTTTTCCATTCAGCAGGAAAACCTGCTGTACTCATTCTGTGTCTCCCTAGCACCTGACAAGCCCTCATTCTCTCTCTCAGCCAGAAACAGTGACTTTACCTGCCTTCTGGCCTTCTTGTGAGCTGCCTGCCAGCTTCTCCACTGAGTTTGATTGTTGGAAGCTGGCAGGAAGTTCCAGAGGTGAGTGCTTAATGACCCATAATCCTTGCTTAACAACTGCAACAGGGGGTAGAGAGATTGCCATCACTTAGCAATGCAGGCCATGTGGCCTTATGCTTTATGACCGCATCACTTAACCATGGAAATTCCTGCCATAATTGAAGGACTATCTGTAATGGAGATTTGCAATCTTCAGTTGGGCATAATTGATTATCATTTCTGGCTTAAATAAGGTGTGAGATCTTTTAACATGAAAACTCCAAACCAAAATGAGTAAGACTGTAAGCCAATCTTAAAACAAATAGGTGTTCAAACACAATCTTTTAACACACAACATGACTCATAAATGCATAAACTGGTAAGCAATGTCTACTGTACAACAAGTGAGACTTGCAGGATTCTCAATGAAGAGAGCATTTCTTCAGGACTCTAGTAAGCAACATGCTTCTACGAATTCTTCCTTCTTTCCCATCTCTATGTTGCTTTTCTATTGTTTACCCACTCACCCCATGATTGAGTATACTAGGTCTTCAGCAAACTGTTTTCTCCTCATAAACAATTATTTTCTTTTGATTTTTTTAAAGCATATTTTTACAAACTATTTGCTACAGGTTTCCCCAAATCTGCTGATACCCTCTCCTTTGATGTGAATGGTGCTGCAATACGCCTGTTGTGTAAGATACAGAATAATGACACCAACAAATACCTGTTAAGGAAAACAAAGCAGAGAAATGTGTAATTTTATACTAAAGAATTTCTAAAAGAAAAAAATATTCATTTTTTAAATAAGACATGTTTCCATTACAAAATAAGGCCTGATTTCAATGTTTATATGTGTGTGTAATATACATACATACATTATATATATACACATACATACATTATATTTATACTATATATACTACATACACACACACACACACATATCAGGGGTGGGTTCCACTTACCTTCATCACCACTTCGCATCGCAATGTTTCGTGCGCTAGTTCCGCTCGCTCACGTGCACGCGTCCCCTCGTGCGATTTGGCTTCCGCGCATGCTCAGAAGCAGGAATTAGCCCGAAACACAGCTGAGGAGCTCATCAGCTGTGCTTCGGGCAAAGAAATAAAGGTCAGAATTCACCCGCGGGCAGGCCCTTTTTCAAGCCGCGGAAGGGGAAAAATTCACACAAAATCCAAAAAAAAGATGGTGGCGCGCACGGAACGGCACCGACAGTGACCTCACCAGCGGATCACTACCGGTTCGGGCGATCTGGTCTGAACTGGGAGGAACCCACCATTTTATATATATAGAATGCCTTCTATAAAAGCAAGTATCTTTTCCATGGGGATTTTACACTCTGACAAAGTCAACAGGGGTTGACGAAAGCTTAGCAATTTTAACAGTAGTTTTAAATAAAATTTTAAACGTTCCGGAGATCGTGATGGCTATCGCTTCTTTATCTGTAAATATGCCTAGAACTCGCATTTTTAGAACAATTCTTTATATATATATAAATATATATATACATTTATTTATATATATAAATGTATATACACATATACATATACACACACACATATACATATACATATATATGCTAAATATATATATGCTAAATATATATATATATATGCTAAAAATGATTAAAAGGGCGAGAAGATAAAAGCTTTGTTTCAGATAAATGCAGCCATGTATCTTTGTCAGTTTGGTGCTTAACCGAAACAAAAGCAAAACAAAGTGAGTTTTCTGCATTTCTTTTTAACGTTTGAGCAAACAATTGAGTTTAATATTAGAAACAAGTTTGCATGTGGTTGCTTAGGAATGAATAATATTCCTTGATGCCCTCTGATATGCACCAGACTGCTCTGGGATGTTTTTGCAATTCAGCTTGAGCAGTTACCAGAGTATGCAGTGCAGAAGAACATGACATTGTAATCTTGGTCATGTTTTATTTATACAGAGCAGTGGAGCCGATAGGGTGTGTTAACAAACAAAGATGATTGCTTCAGGGGCAGTCTCTCATCCTGAGGTAATTAAGACAAAGTAGCTTCCCTGGCCGAGAGATACCCACTGCAGACAACCTTTTGTTTTCCTTTGCTAAAATGATCTGCCTCAACCAGGCTGGCAGGGCTATATGTATAGAAATGCAGTGCTGTTCTTTCATTGGTTAAAAGGTGCATCATTAAAGGGCAGAACATAAATTATACTTCTTCTTAAAATCCATATTCCTTAAAAGCCACCAAATAGAAAATGTCAGACTCCAAGAAAGAGCTGGATGCACTGAGGGTGGGGGAGTAATAATAACAACAAGAAGAGACAAAGATAAATGAGGAAGCCAGGAAACTCCTAAATTAAAAGCATTATCTCGATGGCCAACTACCATTGCTTTGTACCACAAATTGAGAGAGATTCAAAAGCTATGATTTCAACCATTTATCTCTTTTAGGGAAAGATATGAAGAAAATGAGCCAACCTGTTGCTGTCTAGATACGCTGGAACTGCAACGTATCTCTACGGATGATGTTACCTAGTTTGGTAATGAAACATCTGCAAGCAAACAACCAAGCTCAGAGAGCACTAAGGATTCCACAGTTCATTCCTGAGCTACAAATATTATCTTCTATATGTTGGAACTGTAACCACCAGAATTCAACAAAAGTTATGTTGCTGAAAAAATCTTGGAGCTACAAACTCCAATACATCTAAAAGGTAAGAGTTCGTGAAGACAAGTCTAATGTAGAGCCGAGATGGTGCAGTGGTTAAATGCAGCACTGCAGGCTACTGCTAGTTCAGCAGTTCAGCTGTTCAAATCTCACCGGCTCAAGGTTGACTCAGCCTTCCATCCTTCTGAGGTGGGTAAAATGAGGACCCAGATTGTTGGGGGCAATATGCTGAACTCTGTAAACCGCTTAGAGAGGGCTGTAAAGCACTATGAAGCGGTATATAAGTCTAAGTGCTATTGCTATAAAGTCTAATTCCAGGACTGACTCAGTGATGTTATGTTGTCTTAGACAAAGCAGAAGGCGTCCTGCCGTTATTCTATATATTGAAGTGGTCCTTGCTAGCAGCTGACTCTTACTTCATGATATGGTGACAGAATTTGTGAAAAGGATTATGTAATAGTAATGAACTGCAAATTGAATGTGAATGCAAGAGACCAATGCACTGTAGTTTTAGGTTGCATTAATAGAAATATCATTTATAAATCATGACAAATAATAGTTCCAAGCTGTTCTATTTGGGGGAAGACCCTATCTCAACCACCATATTAAGTTTTGGATATCACTTTTTAAGAAGGATTCATATATACTGGAACAGGTTCAGAGTAGAGTAACAATGATGATAAACAACAATGATAGTAAGGGGACTAGAAACCAAATCCCATGAAAAGAAACTGAAGAAACTGAAAATGATTAGCCTCAGAAAAAGAAAACTGAGAAGAAACCTGTTATTTTACAGATATTTTAAAGGATGTCACATGAAGATCCAAGGTGGTGCAGTGGTTAAAATGCAGCACTGCAGTTCAGCAGTTCAAATCTCACTGGCTCAAGGTTGACTCAGCCTTCCATCCTTCCGAGGTCGGTAAAATGAGGACCCAGATTGTTGGGGGCAATATGCTGAACTCTGTAAACCGCTTAGAGAAGGCTGTAAAGCACTATGAAGCGGTATATAAGTCTAAGTGCTAAGTGCTAAGATCTATTTTCCATCACTCCAAGTATGGTTGTAGAGCAATGCTTTCAAGTTCTTTTAAGGTGGATTCTTAGCAAATATTAGACAAGAAAAAAACCCACTTCCAAACAATAAGAGCAGTTAAAGGGTTGAATCAGAGAACTTTTAGATTCCCTTTCACTGTATGCATTTAAGCAGAGGATAAGGCTAAACACATTTTGAGAGTGTTTTAATTTGGATTCCCTGTACTTAGCAGAAGACATCATGAGGTCTCTAAATGACTCTTCAGTCCCAATGATTGTACAGTTTCTCCCAGGAACATGTAGTAGCAGCATAGTAACTTTACAGGGTTCCCTTAAATATCTCCATCCTCCAAAAGATGGAAATAGCTGAGGATCTCAGCAAAAAAGCTAGGGACATCCTTTTCTAATCTGCTTTCTGAAAACACTCTGTCCCCTCAAACCTATGACTCTTTGACTGTTCTCTTTCTAATTATGCTATCCTAGTTATTAAATTTTTTGAGCATCTTTAACTTGCAAATCTTTTTCAGAGAATAGGCTGTCAACTGTTGGAATAATAAATTACACAATAGCATTTGACAACTAAAGATTTAGCAGAGATGTATATATTTGCCTTTGTTCCCCCCACCCTAAAATATGTTTACAAATAAACGTATCATTAAAGAATAAAGAGCAAAGTAAAAATTATGGTTTTTTTGTAGGGTTTTATTGGCAATGTGACTTGCACAGTATGGTTCAGTTTTTTACTTCAATTCAAATTTCAGAAGCATATTTGTGGCATGAACATGTGGGATTTCGAATTCAAAATATGTTTCCCAAGTTGTTCTGCAATATCCCTTGAATATTGGGCAAGGAACAGATTTTGTTTCTGATTTTTTTTCTTTAAAAAAAAAGAGCACTAGCTTCTGTTATGAAAGGAATATGTAAGTTTTCAAATGATAAAAGCAAAATGAAAAGTTTGACTATTATTCCATAAAGCTATATACTCTTATTAAAAAGAGGATTGTTTCACTTTCCAAGTCTTATAGTTTTGCCCAGAAAAATGAAATGCCAGCCCTGTTTGCAAATATACTGTACTTGTAGAGGTACAAACTGCAGGCTTAATCTCTGTAGTCTCTTTCAGTTAGCAGGTCACACAGGCATTTAACCCCGAATGCACAATGGATATAGATGTGTCTTCATGCTGTAGTATATAGATAGAAAAGTGTATTTGTAAATACTGTGAAACCTGGAATTCTTCCATAGTCTACAGATGGACAAATAAAATTCAAGCCTTTATATAACCTTAAACCATTCCATTTCAAGTACTGGATGTACTATGAGACCAGCAATACAGAAATATTTTAGGGATGCAAGCCATCTCCAATGAAATGTTAAATTGTTCTGCGTGACATATGGAATGATCTTCTCCAGATTGCTTTGAAAATCATTATTTGAGAATTGTGGATATAAGATAGGTAGATCAACACCCCTACATTTGGTAGACAAAGATCAAGAGCAATATACAGTTCTTCCTACTGTGAGTTAGATTCCTCCCTCCCCTCCAAGATTTCTCAGTGGGGAGGACTTTACAACTTTCCGACATAATTCTGCTATATGTGAGAGAATTAGTCTTCAGCTATTAAGACACTGGCAACTGAAAGACCCGGCAGTTTTATATCTCTGTTTTTTGTTTTCTCACTAAATCAATTTTTTCCAGGGGGAGATTGCAGAATATACCTTTTGAGCAGTATATCAAGGATCAGGGTGATCAGAAGTCAGAAGTGGCTGGGGAAGGACAAAATTTAATTTGATTTAAATTAAATCCCAATTAAATAGACTAATTAAGTACAATTTATTAAATACTTCCACTTTCTGCTATATTAAAATTGAAGAATTTGGTGACAACTTTTGGAGGGATTCTAGAAACTGTATCCAAGGTTTTCAGGGCTCTTGGCTGGCATATTCCTGCAGTAAACCAACTTTAAAGAGACAAACTGGTATTCTCAAGATTTTTAATGCAAAGATTGTTTTCCTGTCCAAAAGATCCCCAGGATGGTATATATATATTTTTAATGTACAAAAAAAAGCCCATATTTAAAACAAACTGTAGAGCAATTTAATTCAAGTTTATGTCTTCATTATAGCACAGGGAAATATTAAAGCTAGAGAAATATTGGATCAGTATGATCTCCTTAGGACAAATGAAATGTTGCCGCATGTGTGCATCAATCTAATTTACTATGTTTGTTGATAAACTTCATTAGATGTTAAACAATGAAGTAAAAACAATCTCTCAGATAGCCCCAGACCTTTTAGATTAAAAAAAAGTTGGTTCGTTCCAAATATATAGTGACGCCAGTGTGATCTCTAAATAGAAATGCAGGATATACACATACATCAGAATAAAGTAGAAAAGGGTATTCAATGATCTACATAGTATGTGTCAATAACTTAGCCACATTTAATACCAGTTTCAATTACCAAACATTCTCAGAAGCCCCACAATAGTGTACATTACAGTAGTCGAAAACAGGGGTCCCCAACCTATGGGTGCGGCCCAGTAGTGGGTTGCGAGGGGTTTGCAATTGGGCCATGCAAATGGCCCGCAAGCGCGTACGCACACACACACATCCTCACTTGCGTTAGGAGTGGGTGAACACGTGCACATTTACGTGAGCATCAGGCCCATGTGCTTGCTGGCCACTTGCGCATACTATCTCCTCTCCCCGCTGGTCCGCAAAGTTGGAAATGTTGGGGAACTTTGGTCTAAAACACAGTGCTCAAATTCATCTTTTGGAGAAAAATGCACAAGTGAAATTCTAATTGAATAAGCCAACTTATTCAATTGTGTTTTCCACCTGAAACCTGAAAGACATAGTTGCTTTAAAGGACTGTTACATTCATACCTGTGTTGTCCAAATCGCTTCTTCCAAACCATTATTGAAGCATGCCTAGGCCTAGTCTGGGTTCTCTACCTCTGTGTTATGCTCCATTCTTCCAGTGGTCAGGAAATAACTGCCCAACTTTTCTCTTCTAGTGACTGGAAAAAGGAGTACGTGGGAACACTTTTGGAGTGGGAAGAGACATGCTAGCTGCTTAAGGGAGAAAGTCTCTTTCTGCTAAATACAGCATAACCCCCCTTTTTTCCTTTCTTTCTTTCTTTCTTCTTTTTCCAAGTTCAGTGGGATATTGATATGCCTCCGAGGAAAGGGTTTTGTCCAGTATGGTAGGCAGCTGGACAGAAAGTGTCACCAAGGACTTCTTTCATTCTGGGCTTTGTTTTTACAAACTATTTACAGCTATTTCAGGTTCATCCTATCACCATTCCACGTACTTTTGGAGAACTGTGGATATATGGTGTGTAGAGTTAGTTCAATTAAATTTGTTTAAATATATTTGAAAATGCCCTAATCTAAAAACCTTCACTGCTTTGTATACAATTGTTCATATTATTACACTGATCATATTAAAAGAAAAGTGTTGTCCTTTCTTCACCAACATTTCTGTCTTGAAAGAGGTTGAGGGGAGATACTTAAAAATGTACTGTTGTAACATCTTTGAAGGTACCCAGCTAAAGCTGCCTTTAATTAATGTCCTTTGAAGCATTTACCATTTCTATTATAGTCATCCCATTCTATCAAAAAATTAAAACATGTCTGAATTTTTCCCATTATAGTCTGTGGATGGGTTTTGCCCCAAATCAAATTTCATAGCAACTCAGATTGAATAAGGTTGCTCTCAAATCTCAGAACACAAACTTGAATCAAATCATACCTGTTGTGAATTCCCCCAATCTCCAAGTCATATTGAATCAGAGATGAAGTCAACAGGCCTGATAAAAAGTTGACACACTTCCTTTTTTAGGACAGATCACCATCATAGACTTACACGTTATTTGCTAATTTAGGAATAATACTGAAATCATGTAGATAAAATTATGTAAATAACCATCTTTATTACCCTGCATTGTAAAACACTGCTCAACCCCAAACACTACTGCATATCAAAATGGGTGGGGGGGGGGGAGATCCTAATGTGAATTCTCAATTTTTATGTAAATTAGCCATCCATGGTCTCCACGAACAATGTTTTTCCTCCTCGCTTCTTACTGTTTCTTCAGGTTTTGTCAAGGAGATGGGTGGGAATCCTTTTATATAATCCTACAAGCCATACAGCTTAAGGCAGCATCATTAATGGTGGAAGATGTTGTTATATTTCACAACTAAAGCCAGTTTCCTTACCTTACCAGTTTCCTTACCACTGATATTTTCTTGATATCTACTTAGTCTATCATTCTCAGTAGGATTTCTTCAGCTTCCTTTCTAGAACAATCTCAAGTTTTATGTATGTATTCAAGGTATCCTCAATGTGCATATACACATTTCTTAGATTACTCTAATGCCTATGCACATTAAAAGTTCCCTTCAGTGTGCTGCTGCTTACTGCCTTTTTTAACTCAGAACACATTCTTTTCAGTTTCTAATATTCTTTAGACTGGTCTTTCATCAAAACACAATGTTTAAGCATATTTACTTGAATGTGTACATTCTCTTAACTCCTGCTGTGAACAAAGTGCTCACCAATAATTTTAATGGTGAAGACTGTTTGTGCATCCTATACACTCCCATTCTCTTCATTCTCCTACTGTAGATATAACTGAAAGTATAAAGCTATGAGGCTTTTATAAGGGCAGTTAAGAGCTGGACTTTGGGCCAGGATTCAATTTTGAGGAATTACATTATATTTCAGCCTTGATTATCACATTATTGTATTAGTGCACAATAATCTACACTATTTTTGTATTTGTTGGTTTTGCTTTTTTTTAATAATGCCACTTGTCTGAGTATATATAAATAAATAAAATGTGAATATGAAGTCCAAGAAACTAGACTTACTCCTTGTACAAGGAAAACAAGTACTTGAGTCTCTTCGGATAACCACGACTTTGCTTTCTGATGAAAAACTTTCCTTTTATCCAAAAGTATACAAAGGCAAAAAGGGAAATCGAAGAAGTGTTCTTACAAGTTTGAAAGTACACTTCCATATTGAATTAGTGTTCTGAGCCTGCTGTATACAAGGAACTTAGCAGCATATTTTAACAACCCTACCCTCCCCCTAAAAAAAAATCTGGAGTCTAAAACGTTTGTTTAGTTAAAGAAAATGTCTTCCATATAATCCATGCTAGTTTGAACTCCTTAAAATAAGCAGTAAAGACAATATTTGGAGATCATGTCAAATGTCCAATTTATTATTTTTTATAACTTGAAACTGGAACAAACGTTGTTTTGAATGAGTGTACAAATGAAATGGTAGACACATGCTGAACTCAACAATATGACAGTAAGGGGAGAAAAGAGGCCAAAAGTCTTGTACAGAGAATAAAAGGAACAATAAATATTTTACTAAGTGATATTGAAATGACATCCTGCCATCTCAGCATTTGTATCCATAATAGAAAATGTGCTCGTTTTTTTAAATGGAGCACAAATACCAAGCAATAATAAATAGTTCCAAACTTGTTGTAAAAGACAAAACCTCCAAGTAAACAACGAAAGCTCATACAATAAGAAATAGAAAAAGGTAATAAAAATAGTTTACTTGCTGGTACAAATGCAAACAACTGAAATCAACAATACTTTGCTTTGCAATTCTAAAATACAAAGAGCACCATAAAATGAGTATGCCTTGTGAAAATAAAACCTTGGACTGTGATCAGGACTAGGATGAAATGCTGAAGTCATGGCAGTATTGAAAAAGCACAACTTATTTTTTTTATTTTACATCCTTTTATTTTAAAAAAAAGTCACCCCAGAAATGCTCTGTGAATGAATTTTAACAAGTGTGGGACAGGCTTGAAATATGAAATAATTTTGACTTAAACAAAATTTATTTTTTTCAGTTGTAACAGCAGAGATAACTAGTTTATGCCTATAAGATTGTGCCTTGTAAAACTGGAATCCTAAAAGCAGAAAAGGAGGAGACCTGATAGTTTCACTGAATATAACATTTGTGCTTTAGAATACCACATACTGTATGCTCAGGTATTCAAATCACAACTGCTGGTGGTTCAGAATTGAGTTCATCTACAATGAAAAAGAGCCTAAGTGACAGATCTTGAATTCAATTGATTACAGAATAAGGTGAAACTAGCATCTTGGATTAAAAATTATACTCCTGAATTTTGACCAAAAATATTCCAGAAGAATTCACCGACCATATCCCAATTAAGGAAAAGTCAAATGCATAAAATACTGTGGAATATGCCTTTAAGAAGTTAAATTTATTATCTGCTATTTGAAGTTCATTAGAGATACATTCAGTGAACTGTCTTTCCACAATGGACTTTTCTTCCAGCATTATTTTATGAAAGAGATGGAATAGGTTAGATGCATCTTCTTTTCCTGACCATAGCATTTCTTGAAGAGTGTTACATTTGGACATTTTACACTGAGAATGAGACCCTCACCTATCTGTTATTGTTCACTGCCCCTAATTTTAGCAAAAGATGTTCTCAGGGATGGAAGAAATTGGGGAGAGGATAAGACTGCTGGGAAAGGAGAATTAATGAAGATCTATCTTTCCATAAGTAGTATCTCTCCACTGCACAAAAAACATCCCATGGTCAGGAAAAGCCCTCTTCGTAACTGATGCATTTTAGATCTAAATCTGTGTTTTGTTCTTGTGATCAGTTTCTTTCAAAGATTTTTTTCCCATAATATTATCAGAACCCTCTCAGGTAAAGTTATCAGTAGCTTTTTCATCAGACTTCAGCAATTTCTCCCTGCCTTACTCCACCCAAATAAAAGAAAAGATGGAGGGGAAAGATAACTTAGCCAATAAAAAAGGTACAGAATTTCATCCTAGTCCTTCAAATATTTGTAAAATTTATGGAATGTACAATTAGGAGTCAACAGTAGCAGCAAAGCAGACAAAAGAACATAGACTGGCAAAACCTGTACAATGGTCCCTTTCTTATAGAAAGGGGGGGGAAGTAGGATGCGGCTGGACCAATTTTTACTCCACTGCAATTCACAGTTGTACTCAACAGAATGCTGCTCTTTCTTCTTTTTTCCCTTTTAAAATGACTTCACCTGAAAGCTGTGAAGAGAATAGGGTAGAAGGTGGAAATAAACAGGTACCCTGATCCCATAAAGTCTCCAGATCAGGCCCCTCTGAAGGAAGAAGGCTTTACATAGTAGAAAACCTTGCACTGTTGGGTGAGTTGAGGTCTGGTTACGCATTCCCTTAACCCACAGTTGACAGAGTACTACCATCTGTTCAATGATGAGAGAAGGACAGCATACAGACCATTTCATCCCTCAGGAGATGCAGTGCCATCTAATTCAGTATCATTGGATACCTTAAACACACATATGTTTTATGGAATGTAGCTAGAAAAGTTTACATTTGCTAGGAAAAAGTCACCTCCCTTTGGGGTGAGGGGAATTGTGGAATGTTAAGTCAAACAAGTTCACAAAAATGAAATTTCTTCTAACAACAGACAACAGCCAACCACCTAGTTCAACTATACCTGGGAAGGCCTTGATACAAGGGGTCCAGGCAGCTTCAAAGTTATTACTGCCTTGAAGGAATAAGCAGTTTTTTTGTAGGCCATTTCTGACAGAAAAAATATTTATATATATATATATTTATATATATATATACATATATATATATACACATGCACACAACTAAAATAGTGAACAAAAAATTTAAATGAAACAAAATTTAATACCCCTATCGCACCCTCCAATAATTAAAAATAATAATTGGTTTTTTTCTTTCACCCACAGGTTGTCAAACAACCGTTTCACTTTACCTTCTTCTGTACAATAAGGTCTTGACATACAATTTTTTTTTACTATTTTATCCTGCCAAATTAAAAAAATATATTATGGCAGCCTGTTTGTTTGTTTTTATTTTTATTTCCAAATTCACTAACAAAAAAGTACATTAAATCCCTTTAAAAGGACAAGCGTACAGTTAAAAAATTACAAGTTCCAGTAAAAATACAGCAAGTGCCTACATTATATGAATCAACCAATATCAATATTCATTCCAGAAGAAGAGGGAAGGGAGAAGGTGGGGAAGGGAGGCAGAGATAAAAATAGGTACAGGTCAGAAATGTGATTTTTTTTTAAATCTGCAAAGCAATAACAATATTAAGCATTTTTTTTCTACGTACTTTTTCTACATGGTGTAGCAGTCACCTTTTAATCCCCAAATACAAGTTTCTATACATTTTTTCTTGAAATAAAAATTCAACACCCAAGGCAGAAAAAAAAATACTAAAACTCAGACTTTACAGTTACAGTGACAAGAACAAATTTTATAGACCCACCATTTAAATTTTACTGCAACATTTTCAAGGAAAAAAGAGAAAAGTTTTTTTTTTCTTTCTGGTTTTGTAAAATGCCCAGGCATTCTCCATTATTACAAATACTGGTCCACTTTTACAGTAATCAAGAAATTTTAATATATATAATATATACTAAAACCCCGTCACCAAAAGAAAACAATATACACATGGCCATTATGGCATTTTTAATAACCTATTAAGCAAACTTTGAAAAAAAAAAGATTGCTCAAACACACATACACACATTTTTTTACCCTTGTATGTATTCAATACTGTAAACGTATTTTAAGACAGAGTGCACTAAATTTAACTTTTTAAAAAATTAGCCGTTGTTCCTGAATTATTTTTCATTCAATGATAACAACTTGCAATTTGTGTCATTTGAGTTTTAATTCAGCAGTAAATCATTTCCATTCCATTTCCTAAGCAGCGTTGTCCTGAAAAAAAAGAGAAAGGCTGAGAATAATTCAGCAAATGGATGTCCGAAGTTGTGCTGGATATACATCTTCATTTGATTGGGTCTTATGGCAGTTTCATGTCCACTATCTTCAACCAGGCTTTTTTTAAAAAAATGTAAATGTGGCTCTTTGTTTTTTCATCTAAAGAACATACCTTTCTTGTTCTATCTTTTCTGAAAAGTCTTTTCATTTCACAAAAATTGTTTGCATGTGTCTCAAGAGACTGAAATAGGAAGATCAGTTTTCAAGGCACTCACATCAAATTGAAATGGCAGTAAAAAAACTGTCCAATAAATTATTATTAGTTTTTTATAGTGCCAGTATTGTGAATGCCATGCTTAGCAACACTGACACTTAATCTCAGATGTCCCCCTTTAATAGTTCACCCATCTCTGGGCCAAGCAAAGACAAAAATGCAGTAATTTCTTGTTTAGAAGCCACTGGTCTTCAATGCAAACAAATAAACAAAAAAAAAATAGCTTTAAAGTGCGGGTCAACAGAATCAAAATGTAAATTTTATAATAATGTATACTAACTATATATCAGGGGTTTTCAAATTATTACCTAGAAAGTCTTAGGTTATGAAGATTTGTATATGGATATGTGTGTTCACGTGTGTTTTGTTTTTCCTTCCGTCCAATATGTCAATTCTTGGAGACCACCTGCAAGTTTTCTTGGCAAAGTTTCTCATAAGTGGTTTGCCACTGTCTCCTTCCTACGGTTGAGAGAAAGTGACTAGTCGAGATAACTTAGCCGGCTTTGTGTCTAAAGCATGACTAGAACTCAGGAGTCTCCTGGTTTCTAGCCTGATGACTTAACCACTACATCAAAAGCACACAAACATATACAAACAGATAAAGATTGACATTTCAGCTTAGGGCACCTATTCTGATCTGAAAGGCTAAAAGAACAGCAAAGAATTAGAGCTATAATAACTTGCAAAAAGTATTATATGTCAGGATGAAAGGACCTTTGTAAATAAGGGAAAGCATATTGTTCCACGTCTGATCAATTAACATGTCAGTTAAAGAAATTAGGCTTTGCTTTCAGTCAAAATACTCAAGTTGAGGAGAAGAAAATGAAGAAGAGCCTCTATCTCTTCTAGCCACTGTCCATGCTTCCCTCAGAAGAACCATGGAACTAGAAACAGAAAAGCAAAGCAAGTGAATAAGCACTACAATATATTTTCTTCTTCAAATCAATGTTATTTACCAAATGAAGGTTCCGAATTAAAAAGGTTTTCAATAAAATATTCAAACAGAAGTAACAATGAAGCGATTAGTGACTTCAGTAATTCAGGGAACATTTCAGCAACTCCCATTGAAAGAAATTCTATTTACCATTTACAATTTAATTGGAAAAAATATTTAATATATATGAAGAATCTCCAATAACTATGCAATGTGTAAAATGGGACTGAAATGTTTGTGGCAAAACAAATGTACAAAAACAATGTATTTTTTTAAAAAAATGCTAAATTAAAAAAATGCATATGCCCAAAACATCTTATTTAGAATGGCAGAGTTCTTAAGGAAGTTTTTAATTTCAGACATTAAGAAGAGCTTTGTATAACTGTATAAATTCAGAATTTATAAAGAAATTGTATTTTACATTTTGCTTTAAAGGACTCAGATCTGCAATTTCAAACTCAAGAGTTTAGAAATCAAGCACCTTTCATTTTAGTACCATTTGAAAGGCTGCAAAATTTAAAACCTTCCCAACAAATTTAATTCTTACAAGTTGTCTTAATGAAACCCACCTAAAAGATTGGTTGTTGACCTATTTTCCTTACAATAACATAACTGTGCATTATATGAGAATGTTAATGAAAAAATGCCTCATCAGTTCAGTTGGTCCTTATATAATAGTTGCTGTACCTAATATGTCTATCATTGTTGGGTATGAGCTTACTACTGAGGTCCAATGAAAAGGTTTACTATCAGACTTAAGTTTTCTTAAAAAAAACATTTTGATTAAATGACCATAGCAACAATAAAAGCATTGGTGTGTTTAATGTAAAGTTGCTGGCCACATGAGCCAGTGCAAATATACCTGTGGGGCAATCAAAAGTTAAACTTTCACTATTTTGGGGAGCAACATCTGCCTTGGGTCCACTCCTGTTTTGAACTAGTTTTAAAACTATGAAGATTGTCTAAAGAGTTGCATCATGTTTTATGCAACCATACAAGAGCAATTTTTTAAAAGAAAATGCTGTTTACATTCTAATCTCGGGGTCTAATATTCTTACAAGTGTTCCCATGAGTGTTTAATTGTGATGATTAGCAGCCTTATGTATTGGCTTCAGCATGCCGTTAGTTAGAAATCTGTACAAGCTGACTACAAATCACTAGCAATATAGGGGCCTGCCAGGTACTTGAAAATCTCTGCTTCTGTATCTCCGGCAAGCAGCCAAAACAGGAAGCCTTTGGTGAACTACCATATGTGGCTGGTAGGCTGTTTCTAAGGCAACTATTAGGGTGTTGGGTGTTATGCTAGTTGGTATCTGCTAAATACTGGGTAAAGTTAGGGGGACATATAATCTTACTGTTTATTCAGTTGTTCTTTTAAGTTGGCCATTTCAAAGGGAGATAAACTTTAAATATGAGCCCAATTTAAGCATTATCTTAGGAGCCTGAGGAAGGCTTCAGCTGATTTCATGAGAGCTCTGTAGATTCTTATGTAAATCACAGGCATCCATATGATGAAAATGCATTTATATAAAGGCACCTTTCAAATCTCTTCATTAGGGTTCCAGAATCATACAATGATCCTGTCTGAACAGTGCATGTTCAAGAAGTGTTTCCATAACTTACAGAGAATAGAACAGGCAAGAGAACACCAGCCATGGCCCTGCTTATTCTCCATACAATTATGGCAACATGGAGGATAATGCCAGAAGAAAAATTAAAGGATCCTACAATGAAGCTGTAAATGTCTGTGTAATTAACAGAAATATTGGGACTTGAGTTTGGAGATATATTTATTTATTCATTCAATTAGTCATTCATTCAATTCGTATAGCTGCCCATCTCAAACCAGTGACTCTGGATGATGAAGTTCTTGGAACAGTAACTGAAGCAGGCAAAATTGCCGTATTTCAAACAGATAAAGAACTGTTCCTAAGATTAAACCGAAGGGGTAATATTACATTCATGTTCTGGAGATGTATGTTTTGAAATCAGTGTTGTCATATTCTTCTACACTCAGGGATTCAGAGTGCTCTAATGACACTGGCAGTCCCTTATTACCACATTAACTATACCTTGCCTTAACATACATTCCAAATATGATTCTCCTCAATTAGAGGAAAAAAAGTAATAAATTAAATCACATAAGAAGGGTCATACTGAAAAGTCCTGACTAGTCCTGCTCTCTCTTCTTACAGAGTGCAACTAGATAGCGTTGGGAATTCTATTTTTAAGACATGAACCTCATAGCACCTCTTATGTTCCACAGCAACTGGTGTTTTGAAGCGTACCATCTTTGATTCAAGAAATAATGTAAGGCCATCGTGTCTACTAGTTATGAATAAAGAAATCGTACACCAAATATCTAAACCATTTGGCATAAAAATTGGAAGGGAGGGAAAATCATTATAAGTGTGCAACAGCAGATTTAATTTATACTGAATCTCACAACATTCAACTTTACCGGATAATCCTGATTCTAATAACTGAAAGAAAAGCTTCTCCACAGTAGGCATAATTTTATGCATGTTTGTTTTCTCCCAAGCTACTTGTTTTTATCTAAGCTAAAAAGTCCCAGATGTAATGTTTCCTCACAAAGCAATTGCTCTTGCCCCTTGATAATTTTGTTGCCTTTCATGCACATTTTCCAGTATGGATTTTTTTTGAGATGCTGTGGCCAGAAACATATAGAGATATCTGAGTGTGATTACATTATGAATATAACTATTGTATATATCTTTATAAAGGTATTATAGTATCCCGAAATTTATTTATTTTTATTCCTTTCCTAATAATCCCTACTATGGAGTAACACTTTTGCTGTTGTTGTTTTTATAAGAACTGTACATTGCTGCAATGTTATCTTTAAGTTAACTATCGCTATTTGTAAAATCCATTTCTGGGTGTTTCTGTGCCAGCTAGACCTCATAAAAACATTCATGAAATTAGGAATAAAAAGTACATGGTAATATACTTTTTATTCTGAACTGCAATGACCTTCTTAATGCCCAGTTATGCAGTTTGAAAAGAGCTCTATTAGAGCTCTTTGCAATCTGTTGTTTTAACCACCTAAAATAATGAAATGTCATCAGCAAATTGGCCACTAGTTGCTCAGCCCTAATTTAAATCATTTATGAATAAGTTTAAAAATACTGGTCCCAAAAATTAATCCTTGGGGAAAGGGCTAGATACAACTTCTATTTATTTATTTATTTATTTATTTATTTATTTATGGTTTCTTATATGCCGCCCCACTCCCGAGGGACTCAGGGCGGCTTACAACACAGGAAAAATACAAGATTGTGATTGATATGGTTTATTCCTGTTTTTTTTTCTTTATTCAGTTACTAGCATGGCATATTACGTATCAAGTGAAATATCTAGTTTTCCAGTGACATAGGTACACTATAAAATTATGTTTATTATCCATCTTGTTTAAAATACATGCTTTTACATTAGCTAATTAGCTGGCATCCAATTCTTTGCATTGAAGACTGCAAAGTGTTAAAATTGTGTGGCATTTCCTTTCAAAAGAATATTAGAATAAACTAGAGAAAAGGGATTAACCTATTTTATAATTAAATAATACCTATTTAATCAGGACATCATTTAGAAAAAGTTCGTATGATAATGATTTAAGATTTAGAGCTGCAGTCCTTAATTGATTAATCAGCTTTAAAAAGCATATTCGCGGTCTTTAACAGGGCTTACTCTCAGAACAATATTCTGAGCATACAGTACAATTGTACCATATGTAAATAAAGAAATCTATTATTCTACATTTATATCTACATTTTTGTTAGTCAAGTAATATAATTATAAAATGCTAATAGTAAACATCATATAAGAAACAGCATTCCCCCCCTAACTATTAAAACAGGCTGTCTGATAGCTAGTTAATTTGTCCAGTTTGGAATTGCCAAACACATGAACAACAATTTGCAGAATTTCAGAAATGGATGTTTCCCACCCCAACCTGAGGATATTAAAAAAAAGGACAGGGAACTTTTTGCACACAGAGCATGCACTATGCACCCCTTCATTTCACACACATGGAATGACTCCTCTAAAATGAACTCCTACTGCAACATATTCTAAAACAAAAATGTACCTTTTTCTTCAGAGATTTTGTTTACTCCTAAGCAAATTTATGCAGATTAACTACTTTTTCAGTGAATGGCATAATCAAAATATCATTTTACTCATATTGTGTATGCATTTCTTGATGCACACATATACTCACACAAGTTTACTAATTAAACTACTCTTCAGTTAAAACACTCACTAGACTTTTGCCACATAGTGGTATGGAATGGTCAGTTACTGTAAATGTACATATTCGGGTTATCAAGTGAAAATTACCATGTGCATAATGTGTAATGTGAACAAGGATAAGTGGCATGCCTGCAAAATAAAATAAAAAAATCAAGCTTTTCTTTCTGTTTTGCTTCCTAAGATTGGCAATGAAGCTCTCAGGACTCTGGGTTTCTCCTTATTTAATGAACTGTGTAACAGAAATGGCAGGGAAAAAATGGATAAGGCATTTAAACAAATTCCCTAAAAATAATGCACAAATTTTGCTATTGCTTTTATTATAGCTGCCTTTAGAAAATTTGGTGCCCATTTTTTTTATTTCTCAAAATGTTTATTTTAGAATCTGTTAAAAATAATATTTTAAATAAAGGCCTCTATTTTAAGTGGCATCATCAGTGCTAATTTTTAAATCCAAATCCAAAAGAAAGTGCTAAAATTTTAAGATTGTTATCCGCGACACTATTTAATATTTCCTAATTCTCAAATGATTTTTTTCTTTTTAAAGGACAACAAAAAAACATAAAATGTTGGCTTCTTCACAAGAAATTATACATACTCAGCGTAAGATTCAACAAAGCAGCGGCCCTCTAAAATTATAATTTAAATTGATATGCATCTCCCCTTGTAATGCAAAGAATCTCAGGTTACTATTGGGGAAAACTAGAATGGGATACCCAACAAAATTTTAAAGGAAACCTAAAATAAAAAAGTATTAAAAAAGTACCTGCACATGCCAAAACATAAACAAAAAAACCCAATAAATACAGAAATTATTGCACAGTTAAAAGGCTTCACAATTTTTACTGCCTTAACCAATCCTCAGGTTTAATAGAACTTTGTAGACACAGGTTATATTTAAGTGCCAAATTCTGGCACCTGCCATAGTTACACTAAGATATGTTTATGGAGGCAAGTTAGGTCAGCTTTTCTCAATTGGCAATAGTTAAACTGTACAACTTAAATGTTACCTAGACCCCTGCTTTTAACCCAGTTGGGGGTGGGGGGCTTAACTTCTTTCTGCCTGCTCAATTTTTACATCATTTGTCAGCAAGTGTTCGCCATGCCACTTTTTCATGTGTTTCTCCAGGGTGCTGTAAACACTGAAGGGCATCTGGCAAATGTCGCAGCGGTAGACCTCCTTCCCTAGCTGGCCATGCGTTTTCATATGACGTGTCAGCTTACTGCTCTGGGCACATGCATAGTTGCAGAGCTCACATTTGTAAGGCCGCTCTCCTGTGTGGCTCCGGCGATGCACCGTTAAGTTACTGCAGTTCTTAAAGACCTTGCCACAGTATTCACACGTGTCACTCCGCCGTCCTTCCTTTGAACTGGGTCGACCGGGACCGGGTCCGCTGATATGAGGGGTGCTGCCTCCGCTCGCCGTCCCACTGCGCCCTGAGAGACCACCATCCAGCATATCACCTGGTGGAGTAGAGAAACGCAGGCTTCCGTTCTCTGAGGAATGCTCAGAAGAAGTTGCAAAGGGGGATTGTCGGGAGTCTGTGAATCCTAGAAATGGATCCTTCATGAAGTGCCTTGATGCTGCGTATCCTACCAGCCACTGAGAGTAAACATTTTCGGAAGGTATTATTGTTGCTGGTGGCAAGTCCAAATCTTTTTCTATCTTTATTCTTTTGGAGGAATTGTTTAAATTGGGACTTGTGATAGGGGTGGGCTTGCGAGGGAATAGCCCTGGGAAGGGTTCACCTGGCCCAAAGTTTCTCCCATTCACTGTCCCTTCCTCAGTGCGGTCAAGTTCTCCAGCTACTGAGTCTTCATCACCTGTGTCTCTCTGGCAAAGGTCTCGAGGACAGAGATCTCGCTGATCTGAGGACCTTTTCATGTAGCCACCTCTTTTCTGCTTTTCAGCCAGCATGTCACTGTATTGCTGGATGGTACCGAGGCTTACATTTTCTATCACTTTTCCTAGGACAAGGGATTTTTCATCTGGCAGCGATTTGGAACCATTCTCTCGGTTACGGCTTAGTTCTGAATCCATGCTAAAGCTTGACTCAGGTCGACTTTCATTTTCCAGCTCCTCTTCCTCCTCCTCCTCCTCCTCCTCCTCCTCTTCATTGTCATGGCCTAAAGAAGGATCACTCTCATTCCTGAAATCTGCCTCACTAGACTTTAGTCCCTCTCCAGTAAGTTCACTTGTGCCAGGCTCTGGGGAACTTGTAGCAGATAATCCATCATCAGACCTCCCTGTCATGGATCCAGCTTTGTGCATATGTGTTTTCATATGGCGTTTTAATTTGCTGGCTTGGGAACAAGCATGGTCACAGAGTTGGCATTTATAGGGCTTCTCTCCTGTGTGACTGCGCCGGTGGACAATGAGATTGCTCTGAAACTTGAAGGTTTTTCCACAAAATTCACAGGACTTACTCTTTGCCTGAGGCTGAGGAGGCGTAGTGCTGCTTGGAGGCATTGGTGGCAATGGAGGGGTGTTCAGAAAAGGAGATTTAGGGCTTGGCTGGAAAGGATTCAATAAGCGATGCATAGGGTTGCTGCGACTAGGCGAGACTGGTGGTGGGGTGGCATTGTTTCCTGCCAGTTCTCGAAGCCTTCTGGAGAAATCCATCGCTGGCGACTCAATTGCCATGGGGTTTAAACGCATGACTCTGTCAAAGGCACTAGGATGCTGGGCAACTAACCCCATTTCTTCGGCACTAAGGCGATGTGGATCCAGATGATGACGAGGTGGCGGACTGAAGAGGGGAGGTGTATTAGGAAGCCGACCTTCACCAAAGCCAGGGTGATCACGCAGGATGGGACCTGTCATTCGCAAGAGACTAAAAGGGTTATTGTCGCCTAGGAAATTCATCAGCGGGGACTGTGCAACAGTCTCGGGTCCCAGAGGAGGAGGGATGGTGATGCGTGGAGTAAGGGAGCTGTTTGAAGGGCTAGTTTCCAAGTAGATACGGAATCCATGTGTATTCTGGGCATGCTGAAGCAAGAACCAAGCGCTATTAAAAGGGTGCTTGCATGTTGTGCAAATATAGCTTGAAGGCTCATCTTTACCTGTTGAGAAAAAGAAGAGACAGAGAAAAAGGGAGAATAATTAGAAAAGTAACCTAGAGAACTGTAAATAAAGTTTCCCCCTAACAGTTGTAATGTAAACATATTTAATAAAGAGGATTTATCTGTTCATATTTAACATAACTTGTACATGCCTGAAATCCAGCTTCATAAACTCGATCCTAGCTTATAGTATAGAAGTTCTTTAAAGTTTTAATACCAACTTAGAAGAAACCAACTTACATTTCTCCATATTCCAATCCAAGGTTCTACTCAATCATTTAGCATCCAGTGAAAACTGAATATTAGAATGTCTAAATCTGAAAAATTAATCTTGTGTACAAATCATTCCATCATTCCCTTTATCAAAAGCTTTGAACATGCTGATGTTTAAGCTACTATAATCACTGAATGGTAACAGTTATTAGAACTGCATTTGAATTGTGTTTAATGTAACAATCATACCCATTATTTAATAGGAAAAGGTCAGCAATTTATTTGCCTTTCTAAAATATCCTTCTTTTTCCTTGAAATATCCAGAATATAGGTTTGAAAGTTCCTAGAAAGTTTTATCAAAGGCAGCATAGGCAACTTGTGACTCAACATTCATGATTTTACAAATTATAAAATGGAATACTGGACATACAGGGCAGATTTGTTATCATTATCTAAAATGTGAATTCCTCCATTGTGAAACACTAATTCAGATAAATTCAAAGCAGAAAAAAATTAACATTTTCTAATCCTGTTTTTTTTTATTCCCAGAAACAACAAACAGGAGTGATAGATCAGGAGAATATCATATTTCTTTTTCCCCCTGACTTCTGCTTTACTAGAAGATAATACATACGCACCATAAAAAAGAAACATGGCAACATGATCAGACATACTAACTGCTAATGGTACATGGGCCCTGACATTTAATTATTTTGATCATTGGTACTTGCCCTGAATATGACAAGACAGAATAAATGAATGTGAACCAGTTCATGAATGAAACAGCAAACTGTCTTACTCTCATATACAAGCTGGGAGGGAAGCTAATCAGTAAGTAAACCAGACAATTTAAGCACACAGATGCTACTACTTCCCAAAGTGTTGGCTATATTAAGAATTAAGATGTACTAAGAAATCACAAATGGGTGGAGGGATATTCATGCCTTGAGAATATAATACTCTCATTCCCCCCTTTCCCTCCCCAATTTTAATAGCGGGCAAATGGCCATAGAAATGCTGGTATTTCCAAATGTATGCTAGGGCTTTGGAACAATATGAATTTCAACTATAGCTTTCTAGAAGCAATTAATATTGGTATTATAGTCCAAAATGTAAGAAAGGCCTCTTAATCCTAGCAATTGAGACATTTGAAAGAGAGAAGGTGTTTTATGCCAATTCTGAGGTTGATTCAACAGTTAGTGCTCCTATTATTATTAGTACTCAGAGTTAAATATTTCTTTCTTCAAACTAAATGTGAAAAAAAGTCTAGACCATTAATGCTTCTTAAAAACACAATGGTAGCATAAAAAGTGACAGAAATCACAGAGGTATGTTAAAATTTATAGTATATTCTGTCAAAAAGCTGTTTTAACAATACATTTTGCCTCAGCATACCCATGAATGGATTTTAACAAACCCTTTTTTTGAAATGTGATCTAACAGCAAATCAAGTACACAATCTTACAAAGCCACATGGCTTCAAAAGAATGAATGTTCCGCTTCCTTAAACTGATTTTATACAGCTAATTATTTTTTATTTATCGATAATAATTTATACCACTTCCCATGCAAATATGACTTGAAGCAATTTACAAATAAAAATTATACAATAAACTAAAGCACTGTAAAATCATCTTAATTAAAATTGGGGTGAGGGTAGAGAAAAGGAAAGCAGAAACCTTGAATGAAAAGATACTCTTCAATTGGCACCTAGAACTATTGGCTGAATACTCATGGCCGAATGAGTATTCTTCCATTTTTAAAATCAGCAAAAGAATTTACTACCAGATGCAAGGGATGTTCCTGCAAAATAGCTGTCATATATTGTTTTGAATTAAAAGACTAAGACTGATTCAATCAAAATAGTTTCAAAATGGCAATTCCCTAGCCATTCACATTTGTTTCCTGCAGCTGAGGTGTTTTTTTTAAAGCATATACTATACATAAAAAATTCACCCTTTTGAAATGCAAAAGAAAATTAATCTGTTTCACTTCTGCTTCGCTTTCAAACCCCACTTATTAATGTGTGTCCGACATAAAGATATTGGTATGATAATCTAATGTTGATAAAAATAGGCCTTCTTTCTTTTCATTTCCAAGGCCCTAAATGGTTTTGTTCAGCAGCCCCTGTTCACAATGCTAAGAGACTGACTGGGGCTCCCCAACTACCAAGGTTCTGACAGATTCATTTTGAGGGGTTTTTTCTTCTTCTTTTTCTGCCTGCTTCACTTTTCACAACCCTCAAAAGGCTCTCCTTAGATTTTCCCTTTATTTTATATGAAGTTCTATTTTAAATAAATAAATAAATGAATAAATAAACCGTTCATTTCCATATTATCACTTCATGGTTATCTTGCCTCAAAATCGCCCTGAGCAGTGTAAATGCTCACTTTTAAGAACAGAACGTCAAAAATTCTTTGAAGATCCACTCTGAATATTTTTATATGCTACTTGCCAAGTATTTTTAAAATGCTCAGATGGTCAGATAGCGCTGTAAAGTGATTGCTATATAGTTGAGGCACAATGCCTGCTTTGGAAAAAATGTGCCGTAAGGTTAATTTCAATGTGTATCTAAGTTGTCTAGCTTGGCTTTGCATATTATATGTAAGTGGGAAAAAGACATTTGAGTCAATTACATTCTTTATTGTCACTAAGGGTGAAATAAATGTTATGGTGTGGAGGGCAATGTTCTATTCAGTTGGTCTAAAAGGAGTGTTCCATTCTTTTGCTCCATTTATCTATTTTCCTAACATTTCACACTTTTAGCATTCTGGGTCCACTGAATGCAATCAATATTGCTAACCCTAAGGTGCCCATTTCTCCACACTTTCGTGTTCCTGGAAGACTGATACTTTCCTCTTGTATACCAATGGTACTCTACTACATAAGGTTTTTTATTGTGAGTAGAAGTGTGCTACTTGAATACACAATATTTCCTGTTCCCATTATACATTACTCAAATTCTAGTATATGGCCTTGAGAAAAATGCAGTCCCCCAACATGTTAAACTTGAAGAAAATTCAATTTATACTTCTTTCTGCTTCCTTGCTTTGTTCAAGCTTATTTCTTTTTTTATTGCTATTAGTTTTACAATAGATCTGTTTAAATAATGAAGAACATCATCATTACAATTCACAAATAAATTAATTCCTTTGTAATTTCCATCTGCATTCAGACTGTGAAAACTGCAATTCGCCCCCCCCCCCCCCCACAGGTAGACTATAATAATATTACAGTAACTTTAGTAACAATACTGTTTGTATTTTGCAATGCATAATAAAGTACATCTACAAGTGACTACAAAGTAACACAATCGTGTATGAAGTGCTATGCAGGACTGAAATTACAAATCCTAAACTTACTGTTGATATTATTTTGATTCAGAATTTGGTTACAACAGCAAGCAGGGCTAAACAGGAGCAGCATGAGGTCTATTATTTAATCAGCTGAAGGCCATTTTCAAGGAGGGTTAGAGTTCCAATTCTGCAAAATGGACTACTAGGAAATTACAAATGGAAGGTTAGATTAAACCCTCTGGACTGGAGGATGGATCCAGAGGATGGACTGTGCTGATTATTTTGATTCTGTCAATAACAATGGATACTATTATTAATTTTTTAAACTTTTAATTATATTTAAGATTTTTGACTTCTATGAATCAGATTTCTACAGAATTAGAATATTGATTTATTGATCAAAATATTTGTTTATGTATTTTTTTCAGGAAAAAAACAGGACATTCAACTAATTGCTTAGAATGATAATGCCACACTGATTCAAAAGATATAGTCTTGTGCTATTATGATACCCTTTTGAATAAAACTTGTTAAGATTTATATCACTCCATTCCTCCGGAAGCTTAAGGTGGCCTACACAGCAGTCTCTCCTCAGATTTTTCCCCTCAACAATCCTGTTAGATAAATTGGATTAAAAGAGAATAAGCTTCCATGGCAGAGTCTGATCTTGAACTGGGGACCCCTTAACGACTACACCATATTGGTTATCATAAGCTAATTATCTCAGATGCATTAGTTTTGCAGATGATCATATTATTTTGAATTACATACTAGCAGTATTAAAACATAAGGACAAAGGAAATGTTATTGTGTGCACTTAGCTTTGAACAGAGTTCTGTCCTCAATTTACATCTTCTCATTTTTAAACTAGCATTCTATTAACAGCAGTGTCAATGGTAAGATTATTTACAAACTAGATAAACTATTCTATATTTGATTTTTCCATATTTTATTTCTAATATTAAACAAACTTACTTAAATGTAAACAAATTAACTGTATAGTATATGAACATAGGTGCTATGTTAACAGAATAAGGTATGACTATTCATATATATATTTTCCTTGCAAAAATAATAAAAATAATTTTAAAATGCAATAATTTCTTCAAATAGCTCATATCAACTCCTTAGTCCAAAGCATTTTTATACAAAAGTCACTTATGGTATATAAGTATCATCAATGATTTGCTACAACACCACTTAGACTTCTAACAAATGTATCTCATTACATTAAACAATGAGCCTTGAGTATCCCATAGCTTAAACCTATACAAGTAATTAATTTGTACATTTGCTGAACCCACCCGTCTATTTTGAAATATATAATGGTTCTGAAAATAATTGTTCTCTTCCTTATTCTGTGATGGCTGGCATTATGTGCAAAAATCTGAATGCATTAAAAAGGTAAGCAAGCAAAGCAAAGCAAAGCAAAGCAAAGCAAAACACATCCACAGCTCAAGACAGGGCTTCCCCAAACAGCTCTGTTTCTTGCTGTGGTTTTGTCCTGTGCTGGAAACAAGTTTTTTCCCCCCCAATGGACACTCCACAAAGAATGCTGGACAAATTCCATCCTTTGACATATCTTTAATTTCTAGCTTATGCAACCCTTTTTGGTATTTGGAGGGCAGGGAGCAGCTAATTCTTGCTTTATTCTGATTTACCATATTTTTTGAAGTATAAGACGCACCTTTTCCCCCCCTAAAAGAGGCTGAAAATTTGGATGCGTCTTATACTCCAAATGTAGCTTTTTCGAAGCTTTTTTTTTCAGCCCTAACGAGGTACTAACGATCTTCCTGGCTTGCAGGATTTTTTTCATTGCTACTTCCTCCGAAGAAGTTTTTTTCCAGCCCTAAGTCTTTGCAGGCTTGTTTTCATTGCTACTCCCTCCGAAGATTTTTTCCAGCCCTAACCAGGGGATAAAATAATGTGCTGAAGCTGACCAGACTAAGGACGCTAGCCAGATGAATACCTGGTAGGTAGATTTTTCCCCCTATTTTCCTCCCCCAAAACTAAGGTGCATCTTATACTCCAGTGCGTCTTATACTCCAAAAAATACGGTAAATCCTTGGTAGTCATTGTTCTGTTCTGGTTCAACCTGTCTCCACTTCTCTAAACCAAGATACACAAGCAATCAAACTCTTGCAGACAAAGATCTGTTTATATTAAAGATAAAAAAAAGTTGGGGAATTTAGTTCTGGTGGCTATGTTATTAACACTAATTGTTTTACAGGATTAACATAAACAAGCAAGCAATATAGCTTCAAACTCAATTCAAACTATGTGGCTACTGTTTCTCTTAAGAGTTAAGTCTCATTTAAATCAGTGCTTCTTTAAAAAGAAGAGTTATAACATTATGTACAATTTAACATACTATATATAAAAATTATTACTAATTATGGTATGTATTTGTATTCTAAACCAGATCTGGCTACGTTTTTGATTCAATAGATGGAAGGTCTACTGGACAACGAAGCAGAGTATCAACATTGTGAATATTCTTCAACTATTTGCAACAAAAGGGTTGGCTATGAGCAAGCATTAGGATGCAATATGTAGAAAAAGCAACGGCCATGTAGAATTCTCCTGATCTAGTTCCAAATATAAAGGCTTAAACAGGAATTTGCTTCCGTTTGCTTATGTTTCATAAAAATAAAACACAGTAGTTAACATATTTTTACCAATTTATATAAGCTAATTATAACAGAAAGGATAATGTAGCAAAACAGTGCTTTCAATTATAGCATTTTAATTCAATAATAATTGAATTAAAAATGTAGTTTCATTTGCTTTAGAATTTTAAAACAGGAATCAGTAGAATTTTAAAACAGGAATCAGTAGAATTGTGTCTGCTATCTACCTTTTCAAATTTGTAAGATTTCCTGTTTTAGCATTGTTTTTAATCAGATATAGGCTAAAGTTATTAGAAATAAATAAAAAATAACCTAGTTACAAATACACTTGAATTTAGAGTGTAATCTCTATGCATGTCTGAAAGAAACATATCACAAAATCTTAACTTTTAAGAAAACATTGATTCTTTTTAGAAATCAGCATCAGACATCATAAAAAACAGATTTTAATGCTACTTCAGTTCAGCTTTAGAAACTTTGGAAAATAACAATTTGCAAGATTTTAAAGCAAGCACATGTTTCAAAAGCAGACATGTTTTCACTTCCACTATTGCCTTCACTTTTTTTCTTCATATAACAAGTATTAAGTGACTTCTCTATTTAAGGGTTTTTTTGGGGTTGCAGTAGTAGTAGTAGTAGTAGTAGTAGTAGTAGTAGTAGTAGTAGTAGTAGTATTTTAATGCTCCCAATAAAAGTTGTGTGAACTTTCAATTAAACCACACCTTTAATTCAATTATTATTAAATTTATTTACTAAATATAATTAAAGCTCAGTTTTACATGTTAACTACTATACCAATGGGAATCCATAAAACAGTTATGCTTAATTCTGGTTACAGAATTACAGCAAAGAAATATTGCAAGGTTGATGTAAGCAGAACAGAATCAAGATTTGTAATGGAAAAAATATTGGTAAATCTGAGCATCTGATTTGGAAAATGTTAAAAGGAATATGACAGGCAGACTGGTGTAGTGGATAAGACATCAGGCTAGAAATTGGGAGATCGTGCGTTGTAGTCCTTGTTTTAGGAATAAAGCCAGCTGGGTGACCTTGAGCCAGTTTTCTCTGTCAGCACTAGGAAGCAGGCAGTGGCAAACCACTTCTGAAAAAGCTGCCAACAAAACTGCACATACTAGTCCAGGCAGACACCAGAAGCCAACACTGACTGAAAGGTGTGCACACATGCACACACAAACACACCGAAAAAAGTATAGTAAATGGGGTTATATGCAACAGCTTTTTAACAGATCTTATCAGCATAGAAGGGTATAGGAAATGAAATCAAAATAAGTGTTGCCCATAGGTGGGGTAATTTCATAGAATTAAGTGACTGATTTTGGCACGTAGGCAGTCCTCAACTTACAACCATTCAGTTAGCACTCATTTGAAGTTATGACAAAAGTGACTTAAAACTGGTCCTCACACTTACCACCGATGCAGCATCCCCATGAAAATATGATCAAAATTAGGACGCTTGGCAACTGGCATGTCTTTATGGCAGATACAGCATTCTGGGGATCACGTGAACTCAATTTATGACCTTCCCAGCTGGTTTTTGACAAGCAAAGTCAATAGGAGAAGCCAGTTTTGCTTAATGACCATGTGATTCAGTTAACTAGGATGACTCATTTAACAACCGTGGCAAAAATTGGTTTTAAAATTGGGCAGGGTACATTTAACAACTGCTTTGCTTGGCAATGGAAGTTCTGGTCCCATATGCGGTCATAACTCAAGGACTACTTGTATTTCTAAGAAATAACAAGCCTTGTGGGAGAAAACATTATTTATAAGATGCTCACTATTAGAAGATGACTTCTCAAAGCAAGACTTTAATTTCTAAGAAATAACACTATTTCACTTATAAAAGCTGGACTGGAAAATTATTTTATCACCATTGGAATTGTTATCCCTTTCTCTCACTATCTGTTACTAAATTAAATCAGAGCCAAAACAGACCATTCTGACCTAGACCAAAACAGAAGGAAGAGTTTACACTGGAAACAATCCAACTTCCTTGCTGTCAGTCCTTTACTGGACTTCTAAATGTTTACAATGCTACTTCTTCAGTAACTCTGAATTATACAATGAACAAAGATGTTCTGAATGTAAACATGCACTGGACTGCATTTCAACACAGCTATGCCATAGCAATGTATGTGATTTCCATTTCAGTTTTTACTAAGTAAATCAGGTTGAATTATAATAAAATTCAATATATTACTAATAAAATATAAACTAATAAATATATTATTTACTAATAAATATAAACTGACATGCAATTTGAGAGTCAGTAACATATGAGCAACACATGCATTTTTCCCCACAATGAAAGCCAATATGCCAATTCCATTAAGGATGCCATTAGCAAAGGTTTTGCCAATTCCGTCAGTAGCAATATCTTAATCTGAAGAACAAGCCAGTCATTACTGGGAGCTCAGGGACTCCCATGGAATCACACTAAGCATCAGAAAAAATACAGATGCTCATTCAGATTTCCACCAAGTGCATAGAAACTGCTCATGGTCAAAAATTCTCATGTTGTAGATCAGTGGTTCTCAACCTTCCTAATGCCAGGACCCGCCCCCACCACGACCCACCCCACTGCCGCGACTGCCGCCACAACCCCCGCCGCCATTTGGGTTCTTTTGCCCTCTGTGCATGCGCAAAGCATTCTGCACATGCGCAGAGGGTAAAAGAACCCAAATGGTGGCGTCCGGGCGAAGTCTCCCGACCCCTGTGAAAGGGTCGTTCGACCCCCCCAAAGGGGTCGCAACCCCAGGTTGAGAACCGCTGTTGTGGATGGAACAGTTTTAGACAGAAAACTCTGTCTTTAGACAGTACGCTTTAGATAGAAACAAATCTTTGCAAGATAGTGATCTCTACTGACCTCATTCTTCATTACAATATATGCGGTAATTACAGAGAGATTGACTAGAGCCAGGGTCTCCAACCTTGGCAACTTTAAGACTTGTGGACTTCAACTCCCAGAGTTCTGGGAGTTGAAGTCCACAAGTCTTAAAGTTGCCAAGGTTGGAGACCCCTGGATTAGAGGAAGAAAAATCATTAAACTTGTGCATAAATATATCCAGCTTATTTTACAAATTAATAACACATTTAGCAATACCAAATTTTCAGGGTGCTTAGCCTACTGTCCTCTCAGTTCTGCCTCGAACCCTGTAGAACAGTGTTTCTCAACCTTGGCAGTTTGAAGATGTGTGGACTTCAACTCCCAGAATTCCCCACGCTGGCTGTGGAATTCTGGCAGTTGAAGTCCACACATCTTCAAACTGCCAAGGTTGAGAAACACTGCTGTAGAATAACTGGATGACCTCATATAGGTGATGACAGAACCTTAGTCAGCGTTACGAACATCAATTACTTTTTTTAAGAACCTTGAGTACAAAAACATTATGCAAGTTTAGGGATTTATCTACATTTCCAATATGATCTGAAAATAAAAGAATTGTGAAATTCATTATATACTCATTGATATTTATGATCAGTATGAAAAAACCGGAAATGTTCTTTTCTTCCAGAAAGGGGAAGGTGGCTGGTGGCGGGTGAATAAGGAGAAAAGTCTATTCACAAAAAAAAAAAAAAAAAAAAAAAAAAAAACAGGTAATATTTAAGTTAACCCCTTGCAGTCCACCATTTCAATCAAATCCACATAATTCATAAATGCTTTAATGACTTTTTTTAAAAAAAAAACAAAGGTAGGTTTAAAACAAAGATATTGTACTGCAGTTGACAGAATACGGATGGATAGATAGGTTAAAAATCGGCTTCAGAAAAATAGAAATATCATTAATTTAACAAAAAAAAACATTAATGTAAGATAGAAAAGATCTGTCCATTAGTGAAATGAAAAGGCCATAGGATATACCCATGGCAAGGTGGGTTTTTATATACCACCACATTTAATGCTTTTGAGAAGAAGGTTTTCCAAGGACATTTTAGGCTGCCTCTTTTTGCATAAGACATTCAAATACATTTCAAGTACTTTCAACCCTTGTTACATTGTATGAAATAAATTGGCAATTTTCCTTTAAAATCTAGCTCCTACACAGTAATTGTCTAAAAGCTGGAGCAAGGGGTTTTTTTTCCTACTTTTTTTCCCCTGTTGTTTCTAGAGGAGAATTTTGAGCTGCTGATGTTACAAAACTGAATTTCAGGACAGAATAATTCCATAGTTTGGAAGTCAAGAGAATGGACGGTAATATTAAGTGAGAAAAATGTTGTAAAAAGTGAATTAAAAAAATGATTTCAAAAGATAAGAAACAAATCTGACATAATGTGACTCCTTGATGTACATGGGTGAAATATATTTTAACATGACATATACTGGAGGATAATAGATATCTATTCCTAGTTTGTAAATGAATGTGCTTTTATTTTAATTCATTGCTTTAACAATTATGAAGTCATTATTCTGGCTTCTTCAAATCCCCAAAATCTCCACATTCAAGCAAAAGGAGTATTGTAAGGGCTGTAAATCTTTTTTTTAATAGAATGTACATTAAGGTATGAGGAGATAATTGATGTTATAGAGAGCCTGGAGTTGAATTATATAGGTTATCTAATACAAAGGGGACTCATTATTGAAGCACTACAAACAAGTAGTAATGTATGTATATTGTTCGGAGTGGCATTATAGCAAAAGTGTTCAGGTCCACAGAGATTTATAAAACACAAGAAAACAGCAGACATGTTCTTGTAAATTTGTCTCATTTGTCTCTGAAGTTAAGGGTTATTCCCTTGATCTGAATTTGCAATAAAAACCTCCTAGAGTTTTTGGGGAACATTTGAATATTTAAATGGTTCACAATGGTACAAAATTATAGAGTAAAAACTGCTTTTGTACATTTTAATGAGGTTTAGAGATTATTCTATTTTTTTTCTTGTCTCATTATATGTTTCATATGTTTTCATATGTTATGATGGAAGATATTGTATATATTTCAGTGAGAAAACAAGAAATAATTTCATAAGCAGCACTGTTTGAAGTATCTGCATATCGTTTACAGTATGGATGATCAAAATAGGTGATTTTTCAACCCCTTCAATGAATGCTATTCAAATAGTCATATAAAATTAGTAGAGTAAAATTCAACTTTAATTTAAAAAATATGTTTTCTAATAGCTACTTGTTTCTCTGTTAATTTTGTGGCTATATTTTGCCTTCAAAATCCCAAAGAAAAATGAGATGATATTGCACTTTATGTGGTTGAAGATAGAGTTTTTCTTCTACTCCAAGCACCACAGTCTGTTCAGGTTAACCAACTGCAGTGTTAGAATAACTCCAGCTGACTTGTCACAGAATACAAAAGTCATCGGCGACTGAATGTTCTTTTCTGCACCGCAATTAAGACGAATCAATACGACGTGCCACAAATGGTATTTTACTCTCAATAAGAACTCGGGCTGAGTTTATTCAGAATATTTTAGCGCTTCCCCAGGGGATTTTGGTCCAACGCAGATGGCAAATAAAGTACTCAGCCTAGGGCTAGAGCACATTATGCTAATTCTAATGTCAGATGTACTTTAATATACAGCTCTATTTAATCACCCCATTATTTCACATTTCCATATGAAAAAACCTGCGGCATTTCTGCAGAGCTTTCACTCTGCGACAATGCCAGCTTCCTTCAACTAGCTCACTGTGAAATGGGAGGGGGGATGCAAAAGAGAGAGAAAGGAAGCTTGGTCATTCTAGCCAGTCAAAATGCTACAGTTTCAAAGTTGCAACGTTCCTGAATTTAAAGTGGATTGCTCAATATAATTAGCAAAATTGCTCTGCTACGATGCTGATGAACATGCACACAAACTGAGGAAGTGCTATTTGGAGTTAAAACACAAAACAACCCTTTCCCTCACCATTCCATATGTGAATGCGACATACACACACATCAAAAGCATATGCAAAGGAGGGAAAGGGGGAATATGCTGTCACACTGCAATGCAACCAATATTCACAACACTGTCGCTATCAAAAATGCCAGGGTTCTTGGCTTTGCAGCTTCTGTTGCTTGACATGGCTGGCACAGCTGCCAACCTACAGATGTCTCAAAATAAAACCTACCTTCCTCCTCTCCCCAGCTATACAAAACTGTAGTAATTAAAGTAAAAACCGTAAACCTTCAGCAATGATCATTACTCTTTTCTACTACCTCCATCCCCTTATTTCAAAAATAACTGGTTGCCATGAGGTAAACTCACCCCAAAGCCCAGTTGATTGTTAAGACCAAACTGAAAACCGAATTCAAAGTGAAATTAACAATTTTTCTCGCTCTCCCCCCCCGCCCCCCAATTCTGCTACATAATTTGTTTACATACCGATCTAAGGATGGAATATTTCAGGTCACTTAATGAGGATTAGCTGTTCCTTAACCACCCTGATGTAATCACAAAATAAAGCGGAATAGTTAAATGGTGGGGTCCCCCTCCCAGGCTAACCTTTCAAATGTATGAAGTGGGGATTCTAATCCATGTTATCGATTGTGAGCACAAAACAGCAAGGTGTTCATTACTCTGGAGGAGCTGATGCAGAATACAACAGTGGGGTGTTATGTATGTGGAATAGCAAGAGACATAAAGCGGGGTACGTGACTCTTATCCTCACACGGTGGAACAATTATGTTAATTACTCCATAATCCTGCTTGTTAATACAAGCCTCCATGGTCTGTTGCATTATATTGTGAATCAAATTCCTAAAATTAAGATGATCTGACTATAGAAAATATGAATAGCGCAGTTTGGGTAATAATGACAAGCTAACTAGAACTTCAATATTTCATATTCTTATTCTTATTTGTAATCATCAATGGAAAAAATAATCCAAGGCAATATAACTAGATTGCCTACATGATGGATCCTTGTACTGTTGCTAATATATAAACAGGACAATAAGTGTACTTACTTGTTTATTTCTTTGTTATTTTGAATTTGGCGCTGCCCAATTCCAGGGGGATTCTGGGCAGCTCACAATAAAAACAGAATACAAATACAACGACAAATTAAAAGTACAATACAAGAAATGACAGAATGGCAGTCCAGACAACATCAACACAAAAAGAAAAAATATAAATTATCTTTAATAAGTGGGATTCTATCCATCCTATCCCCAAACCTGGAAGAATAGCCAGATCTTTAAAGAAGGCATGTCCAACCCACGGCCTGCATGCGGCCCTGGACAGCTAGTATTACAGCTCAAGATTGTAAATGCTTAACATTATATGAATCATATAATGTTATATGTGATTAATTAAGCCCACAACAATTCCTCTTCACTCAATGCGGCCCAAAAGGTTGGACACCCATGCTTTAAGGCCTTCCTGAAGGCCATAAGAATAGGAGCTGCCTAGACTTTGTCACTGCCAAATATAGTGATTGATGTATGACATTGTTTAGTAAACGGACCCAGCATGCACCAATTTGGTCAGCTCTTAGTGCCTGGACAGAAACTGCAGGACATAGGTTGTCCCTTAAATAACCATTTAGGCATTTGAGGTGATAACCAGCACCTTGAATTGCACCCAGTGCAACTCTGCTTTCTGTGAATTAAATTAATTATTCTGTTTTCTCCACTCTGGAATGAGATAGACTAGGTCTTGACCTTCTATGTGACTTCCTTTTAGATATCTGATGAATGCTACTATTTGCCCTCCTATTCATTTTTTCTCAAGACTAAATATCTGCAGCTTCTTCAATCTCTTTCCCCAGTACTTAGTGTCTATTATCCTTGCTGCCCTTTTCTGAAACTTCTGGAAACTATTTCTTAGACTAACGCTTACAATATGTGTCCAGAACTGGACACAGTAGTTGAAGAAATACAAAAAAACCTGGACTTGTCCAAGGCGGTCTCCGAGATTTGGACACAAGTGAACAGAAGGAAAAAAAATATTACAAATGCTCTGATTTGAAAAAAAAAAAGTTGCAATCCTTAGATTCAATATTGAACACTTCACTTCTCAAAAATTTCTAAATAATTCACATTTAAACTGAATCTAAAATTTGCCATTTTCAAAAATCATGGCATGGGAAGCAGCTGCTTAAGCAACACATGCTTGAGATATACAATCAGGCTTTGCCTGCTTCAACAAGGATTTGGAATAAAGTCTTTGGCTCTCGTGCAAACACAGCCCCTCTCTGCCACATTTTAAAGCAGGCTGTGTTTTTTCAGGCTTCTGCATGAGCCAGAAAAAAAGGTGAAGCTTTTTTTTTTGCAGTTAGTCAACACATGAACATCCCTAATCTCAATGTATTTGTTGCTGCATCTTGGAAGTCTATATTTTGCTCACTGGGTTGATATGTATTGCATTATTGACCAAAAGGCTATCGATATTCACTTGGCTTTCATGTAACTATCTCAAGATCCTCAATCTTGACTATATTCACAGCCACTCAATTTGCACGAATATGGGATATAACAATTACAGGAGATTGCTTTTTTTCAGTCTTTTTTCTTATAAATAAAAACAATGGAGGATGTCCAATAGCAAGATGTTGACAAGTGCAAAGATTTAATATTTCTATCAAAACAGCTGTATAAATTGACCTGGAATAACAGTAATACTGAAGTCTCCTGCCTGTTGCATTCCATTCCTGATGACTTTATGGCTAATATCCATGTCGTTTTTGGCAACAAAACAGAAGTGCTTTGTCACTGCCATTTCCCAATAAACAGAATGTATATTATATATACAAATACAAATGTATCCACCAATTTTTTCAGGATATGCAATTTATGCAAAGTAGAGCCAAATAGCAAGAAATAATATAACTAGACAAATAGCAAGAAATAATATAACAGTAATAAGAAAAGGAAATACATCTAATTTAAACTAATTCAATTAATTGTATATTATAATACCTTTCTATCCTTTGTCCACACATCGCTTTATATATTACCTTTCATTTTTTTTAAATTGTTCTCCCCTCTTTTCAAGGAAGAACCATCCAACTATGACTTCTTCAGTCATCTCCTTCCTTCATAACAGATTCACTCTTCCTTCATATATACTGTATATACTTTGTGATTCAAACCTTGTTTTGGAAAAGAAATTCAAATACTACAATAGCTCTATACCCACAATAATCTGAATAATGAAAGCAATAATATTCCTTGTGACACTCTTTGGAACTGAAAGTTGGATTTTGAAGAGAATATAAATATTTACGCTTTTCAACACTGGTGTGGGAAAGACTCCTGAGAATATTGTGGACAACCAAGAAAACACACCAATGGATCATCAAACAAATTAAGCCACGGTTTTCATTAGAGACATAAATGACTCAAATTATTCTATTTCAGACCTATAATGCAAGCATCTAGTTCTCTGGAAAAGGCTCTAAAACTCGGAAATGTGAATGGAAAAAGAAGAGGGTGACTAGCAGCAAAATGGATTAATTTTCAGTGGTGATGAGAGGACCATTGGAAGACCTAAATGTCCAGGCTAGGAGAAGATTTATGTAGTCACTAGGAGTCAAAAACAACTTGATGGCACATGATCAATCAATCAAATCTCATTAACAGGGAGCTTTGTTTCTGTTTGTCTCGTGAAACAGGTGTTGTGGTCCGCCAGCGGCCAGCAGAGTTGGCAGCAGATTCGGACAATGAGGAGGAACATGGGCCAGTCCTGGAGGCTTGGGAAGGCTCGGACGAGGGTTCTGCGTTGGAGGCAGAGAGAGGGGCAAGGCCGTCTGGCAGTTATCAGCTGTCTCCGGAGCTAGACAGCAGTGAGGCAGAGGAACAGCTGGAGCCTGTTCCCAATGTGTGCATGGGCAGAGCTGCCAGAAAAAAAGAACAGCTAAGAAATCATGGTCGACTTGGGAGTAAAGCCATAGATGGACGATGAATGGCCCCTCTCATAGGAAATAAAAGAGGAGCGAAAGGAAAGTGGGCTTTTGCAGGAAACAATTCATTCGCTCAGTTAGTTCAATTCATGAGGGTGAAGATCTGTTCCTGACTTCTTGCGAAGTAATTGTTGCTACAGCATGGTGTGTGAAAGATATCGGCCTGGCAACTCTCCAAGCCTGATAAAGGTCTGTAGTTGTGAAAGCTCATTAAAGACTGTTTGCCGGGACTTTGCTAGAGAGGAATTCTCTTCAACCTAAATAAAAGAGGTTTTATCGGGGTGAGGACTCTGCTTTGTGGTATGGGAAAGCCTAGGTCAGAACAACAGGGAAAAGTGGAGGGGTTGGAGTCCTACTGATGAAGTAGTGCAATCTATAGTGGGACCCAAAAGCATGTCCTATTTGTCATTATCCCTGCCCCCCCCCCCCGAGATTCAGAGAGGCTCCCGTTCTGATTATGTTCAGGAAGTTATTAAAACCTGTCTGTTCTCCAAGTGATGTTTAAGCTGCATTGGGATGAAGGGGTCAAGGTGTTGGTTAAGTCATATTGGATGGTTTGGGAAGTTTATGTTTGTCTTTAAGAAACTCATGGTCTCTCTTTTTTTGGGGGGGGGGTCCTTTTTTACTATTTAATTCTAAGTCACCCAGAGTCATTGGGAGCCAATTGGCCTATAAATTGTATTCATAAATTATATCCATATGACCAAGTTATCAAACAACCTCTTTTATGTAGGTTACTCACTTTTGTAATCTGCAATCATTCATTCTTGAGCATATCTCTTGTTTTACCACACCTGCTTCTTAAATTCCCCATTCTTACTACATTCAACTTGCTTTTATGATTCTCCTGAACTACCAACTCTCATATCTGAAAAAAAAATATGTAAAGCCCAACCGCATTCATTTATCCCTTAATTTTGAAAGCATTCTCTTTGTTGGGTCATATAATCTAACATTTGCTGTAATGTATTTGCGACTATAGCACTAATAAAATATTAGAGTTTCAGGTCAGGAAGCAACTATTTTAAAAAAATCTACACAGCTGACAATAATTGTGATAGTTCCCTAATGAAGTTGTCTGTATAATCTCAAAGTCTGCATACTCATTATTAACCATGATTTATAAATTACCATCAGTGCAATCCATATACAGTATCTATTTATTCAGAAATAAGACAACATTAATTAAGCAGAGTTCATTTATAGATCTTAGTTTTAATGCCATTTTAATTATCTTCCCTATTTTGTAAACCACACATTTTTAACACAGTATTTCTGGTTGTAATATTTCTGCATCAGATTTGATATCTTTTGGACATAATTTATGTATAGAAACAAACTTTGTTAATGATATTTCTGATATTGTAGCTACTAATGTCAGGCCCCATTCTTCAAATATCGCTTTAAGTATTTCTAATGTTATAGCATCTTGTATCATTTCCCCTTTTTTCTTTCTTTTTTTGCTTGGAATCTTAAGACTCCTCTAGTGTCTAATGTTTGAAATTTTAAATCTCAAATTATTTTTCTGAGTGATAAAAGATTCTGGCTACCAAGAAATGCTGTTTATTTTATTTAAACTATTTGCAAAATCTTTTAATAAAAGTCTCAATGTTTCAAAGTTGTCTGGATCCTAAATATGTTTATAACTTCCTTAGATCAAAACCTTATTTAACTTTTTGCTTTTATTTCTAATTCTTTACATTCTTAAACTCATAATTTTTCTTTTGTTCTAGAAGAAAAGTAAACTCACCAAGTAGCTTTTCAAACATTCTAGGGATCTCTAAATAGACTTAGAATAGTAAACAAGCAATTTTTGATTTTTAAAATCAAAGTGGAAATATAAAAAATATGGATTGTAAAATAAGGGCTTCTGGGTATACAAAAGAAAATTGTAAAAGCTTTGACAATCAAATTGGAAATATAGGTGACAAACCAAGCCAATGATCTGAATAACAGATTTTTTGATTTTATGAATTTATGAAAAAATATTTGTTGAAGCCTTGAAGACTTTGCAATGGAAAAATTGTATGAGTTTGCTCCCTAGTTTTATATATTACTATTTTTCCTATGTAACTCAGTTTACTGATAACTATAGAAATAACAATTGTGAATGAAGTAGCTACAGTAGCAAAAGAAAAAAAATCCTCAAAATGGAAGTGGGAGAAGCATTACACATTGCTCCTTAGATGTAGTCACATCACTATACACTGTAAGTTAAAAAAATCCTGCAAATTTATTTTAATATTACTCTGGTCAATCTTCTGTTGTAAGGTATGATGAAAGAATAAGCATTTTAAAAGCTTTGGAAAAATGCACTGCCTGAAATTATTTTTAGAACAATTTCTGTAGCATTGCTTCTGAGTTGTAGAAACACTCCAAATCAGAAAGTCAATTTTTCTTCTATTTGCAGAAGTGTGCTGGTTTTCACTGGAAAGGCGCCTGTGTTTTGTTTGGCTGCTGTTCACATGCAGCTTTGGCAGGCTTCCCTTGGAGTGCTTACAGTGGATATTGCTCTCACATACAGTAGCATTCCCGTTTTAAGCATCCCAGCCACCCATCTTCTTTAAAAAAAAGAAAACGAAAGAAAAAGAAAAAGAAAGAAAAAGAAAAAGAAAAAGAAAGAAAAAAGAGCTGCAAGAAACTTATTTGAGTGACTTTCTCTAATGCAGCAGCAGAAGAGGGTAAAATCAAGGGTGATGTCTACCTTATCAAAAACACCTTTAAATGGAAAAGAATTGTTTTAGCATATAACCATAATACTGAAAACTTTTTATACAGAAGGAGTAAAGCAAGAAAAGGAAATACACCAAGCACACTGATAGTGTCAAATCAATAAGACAGAAGATGCTAGGATTGCATGATATTTTAAATCCAGAAAGCTTACAGACCAATGAAATGCTAATTGTGTACCTGCCACCAAAAAACAATGACTAGTTACAAACTATACTTTGAGTGTTCCAAAATACATGCCTTCCTTAAACAACAAGAAAGTATATCAATATCAGAAGAAAAAGGAAAAAGGAACAGTATCTGCATCCTTCTCTAAACTAGGGCCAAACCACTTGGCTACTACATATATTCTGTTCTACTGAAACTATAACTTCCATTATATCTAACCAGCAAAGCAAACTTTCAACCTTTCTCCCTTTTGTTTCCAGAAGTATTATAATTCCTGGATTCCTTATTAGCACCTGCTGCATCCCGACTTTGTGTATGGCATCAGTTTGTGGAATAGTAGCTTACAATTACTGACGTTTTATTTTGCAATGTTAAGTTTGCAATCATCTAGAAAATGAGAGTAAGAGATTGAGAATCTCTGAAAAATGAAGAGGTGTTTAAGCTTAGCCCCAGCAACTCTTATTAGCATTATTAAAAGCTTTTAGTAACCCTGGAAAACATTGCTATAAATTATTTAAAAAGCATACTAGTACATATGGAGAAAGTGAGCCTTGGATGAAATGGAAGACAGAAGAGAACACCTACCATAAAGACATCTATAATCAAAGAGTAAGTTGTATAAACCCAGATGTTTTATTTGCCCAAGATATGTATAATTATTAGTCTTTGCTTACTACTGTTTAAAGATTTTATTTAACATCGTTACTGACTACTTCTGTTGCATTTTTTTAAATGTATGACTGTTACAATTTTTTAAATTTTGTAAGATTCCCAGACAATATTAAAATATATTAGATGTTAAATAAGTAAACAATAAATTAGGGAGGAGGCATCAGACCCTGAAGAAGCTATTGTCAGTAACATCCCACATCTCTTCTAATATATGGTTTTGCTCTGTGTGCTGGCATTACTTTTTTAGAAACTTCCCATTAGAGATGTTTCCTGTTTACACCTCTTATGTTTTGCTTTATATTCTATCTACTTCACTCTCTCCCTTGTTTACAAAGGTTTCATTATGTTTTCAACTAATCAGGAAGGCTGCTAATACACAATTAACATGTGATTATGAAAAAAATAGCTTCCAGAAGAAGGAAAAGTAATTAAGTACAGAACACTTTTCAATAAGTGCTCACTTTAACCCATTGTCAGAACACCGTCTAGGTTAGTCCACAATGGATGGAACAGATTGCCAAGGGCAAAATGTTAAAAGCAAATAAAAAGGACATTATTTTCTTTGAAAAAAATAATCAGTTGCGCAAAACCTTACACATGAACAGCATATTTCACTTGTTTCTGTTGTGACCTCCAGCTCTTTTTTCCCCCCATTATTTTTCTGGAGTGCTCTTCAAAAATATTGTAAAAGAATTGTTCATTCTTTCTTCAGTGTGAAGCTACATGGGCAAATCATCATTAAAATGTAAACATGATTAATAAATTAATCATATAGTGCTTTCATTGTCTGCCTATCCATTTGTGGCAACTTGATCGAAAATCTATGGGACGTTTTTCCCTTAGAAGATATGATAACAGCCATAGTCTATAAGCAGACATAGCCTTCCCCAATGTGCAGTACAAAATGGCTTATTTTCATAGACCCATCTGTCCATCTGCTTTCTAGATCCATCTACAATGTGATTATTCACACAGGAATGGAAAATGCCAGACAACCAATATTTGATTCTTTAGAAAACCTTTCCACAAGGCACGAAGAAATCAATTAAAACTAGACTTTATATGTACAAGTACTACTAGCCATTGCCAACAGCCTAACAGGAAGAAACCAAACTGGTTATTACAGATATATATGGGCATATTCTTTGCCATATGGCCTATTCATATAACGATTCACTCTTCTTCTTACATGATCAACATACATGAATTGGTGTTTATAGTATTGATAGAAACCAAGAGCTTGTTCATTAAACTTTCTTTTTTTTAGCTCAGACCACCACATATAATATAGACTGATAATCTGAAGCTATTCTCTCTTTTTCTCTCTTGTAAAAAGCCAATGTTGCATCAAAATCAGTGTGGCCATTTTAGATCTAGCAATTGTCAAATATGGATCTCAAAGGCTCTAGTGTTCTGATGTTTTGTGCCAAACGTGTGTGGCAAAATAATTTCTTATAGACTATATATTGTTAAAGAACAACCTTGAAGGGGGGGAAACATTATGGTTTTTTCCCCTTTAGTCTCCATGTTCAAATATCCCTTGAATTTTAAAAGTTACAGTGTAGCAGAGATCAACCAAAACATACTGTTTCCTTGCAAAGTGGAGACAATCTTATTGTGCACAGGAAAAATAGAATTTAGAAAAGTATTCAAATTTCTAAGGTCCAAATTGTTTTCTTATGATTCTCCACCAGGAAACTAAAGCTGTCCAATGGTCCACGTTCATTTGTTGATTTATGCAAAGGTATATATAAGCACATAACAGTTCTTAGCTTAGCACAACAGTAAAACTGGTCAAATTACAACACAAATCACAACTGAACAGATATATTAGTTGTTCCTTTTCTATACATTAGATTTTAAATTGTGTATCCCATTGCAGACTACTTTTTTTCTTAACCACTCTAAATCCCATTTGTTGCATTGGCATCTTAAATAATGCAACTTGCATGGTTTAAAAAATGCCATTTCAACTAAATTGGGTCCAAAGGACTTTCAGAACTGATATGAGTGTCAGTTCAAGTAGATCTGGATGATAGGTTTACCAAAGGTTTTCATTCATTTTCTCTCAAAACCAGTAAGGGGTTATCTTACCAATATTATAGACCATATTGGAATTGTTGGATTTAATTATCCAATAAAGGAATAAATTGTCAAGCCAATTTCAATGGAAAATCTTCTGGAAATTCTGCTCTATCCAAGAAAGGAATTTTGATGATAAGCCTAGGACCAGGACAATATGGAGGGAGTATAAATCTTATCAAACCCTGTGCATTTTTCCTGCCCTAAGAAGCAGAACAGAAAGGCAGTAAAAATTTCTCAATTTCATTTCCAAAATCCAAACATGAAGGCAAGGTTAGTACCTTGTTTACTGGAATGATTATTTTTCCAGGGGGAAAAAAATCCAGCCTTCACTAATTTCACTAGTGGGAATTGTCTATTTTACTTATGTTTCTCCCATTCAAATCTATTAAAACTAAAAATGAATATCAGTTAATTCTAGTTTAAAGCATTCATATCCAATGTTAAAAATACCGTCTTTCAGAATGATGAAATTAGTTCATTTGTTACATGTTTAAAATGTAATTACATACAACACATTCAAAGATTAGGCTTCTTATTTTTAAGATAGCACAAATAGAAAGTAAAACTCTGATAGAAAGGTTAACACATGCCATTTAAAACTGAAATTTGTAAACATTTTAGATTGATGGTTGAATTTTTTTTTCACCAAGTTGTTTTAAAGTATTTTTAAACTCTAAAATGTCTGGTCCTTTAAAAAATAGTGGTTGGTAAGGGAAAGAGGAACACTTTACATTGGTAACTTCAAAGGCAGATGTCAGCTTTGTGGGGAAAATGTATTTAGAAAGCAGTTTTGAATTCTAAGTCCATAACTTATGAAGAGATTTTTAAGGACATACAGTATTATATAATATATATATTTTAATGAGTTAAAATTACGAAAGCTACAAGAAAGGAACACGAATTTGGGACAGACTTTTGTGTTAAGCTTTTTCAATTGTATTCAAAGCAAATCTTCTCTTCACTAAAAAAAATGTGACCCACCTGAAATAGCAATATTATGCTGTTAGTTAAAATTAGGTATGGATATGTCAGTCCAGTACTATTATTGTAAATCTACAGCATTTATAAGCAGAACCGTAAAAGCCCACTACTAGTATGTTGAGAAAACTCCTTCTCACCATTCTTATATTAAATGCTGTGAACATTTTTAGCTTCTGCTGCATGCAAGGGCTGCACTGATCTGAGACTAACACTATATACCCTTGAATCCCATAGTATCAGGGACCTCAGTAATCTGATCCAATTAGGGTTTGGTCCTGCTCTGCTCCAGAAGACAACTTATACCTATTGTTCTGCTGGTGGACTTCCATTGGCAAGAAATCCCACCTTGACCCATCATTGGGTTTCACAGAGTTTCCCTTTCTTTCTGGAATCCAAATCACCGAAGCCTCTTCTTTTCATCTTTCCCAGTTAGTCAAACAGCTGCTTTGCTGCTTCTCTGCACAATGGTCAATTTCCCTCCCCACTTGCTGTAAAAACAAAAGTGGTGAAAGAAGGGTAAAGATGAGCTGGGCACTGGCTGGGAGGAGTCAATGGGAGGAGATCATGCACCAAGAATAGCAGGAGTGAGGACCATTATACAGCAGCATAAAAATTGTTGCAGATGATGACAAGCAAAGGACCTACAGAGAAAAGTTTTTCTCACTAGTGGGCAATGACCCAGTGGTTCTCATTCCTATCCTTATTCCCATCCCCAATGCATATATGTATTCAAATACTAAATGTTGGACAAATCTGGCATAGTCGGTTTAAGCAAATGTTTCCATTTGTCTAACCTTATGGTTCTTTCATCCCATTTCCATATTAATTTGCTTTTTTTTTTAAAAAAAAAAGGAGAGCTGCCTTATTCTTCCTACCATATGTTTCCAACTATGGCATCTAATACAGAAAAGAAATAATTGAATCATGGAATAGAAAGAGACTTTTATGGTAATTTATTTCTATTCTCTCCTCCAATCACTGAAGCCATAGTATCCCTCAAAGATGTCATTTGCTTGCTACTAAAGTATCTCCAATGAAAGGTAATCTACCACTCCATAAAGATGTTATATCCACTGTCAAACAGATTCTATTACAAATTTGAGCTTAATGTTTAGCCAAAATCTACTTCTTTGCCACTTCCATTCAAGTAATCTAGTCCTACCCTCAGGAATCGCAGACAAATCTTCTTCCCAACAGTTCTTGAGATATCTGCCTTCATAATTTTCTCTTAAATTCTCTTCTTCAAAATCACATGTACATTTTTCAAAGATGCCTGAGGAGTGCGAATAGTAGTATATTTGGTACCCAGATCTCACAGAAATTTCCAGATTAAAAAATACATTAAATGTAATATATTTTAAAGATAGCATGCTGTTTTTAAAGAGTATTTTTCCCTTATATCTATTGAACACTCAAAAGCCATCAGAAAATGAAAAGACCTGTGCTTTGGCAATAGGTTTGTGAAGATGTGAGGCAAGAATAGAGGTCTATACATACATTTAATCAGTCATGAGGAATCAGTTTATTATGTGCTGCAATTCAGTATGATTCCCAGGTATTATCATCACTTAAATAGTTTTGCTATATATGTTTCTATTATGTTAAGAAAAACTAATTTTGCTACAAGTAACCAGTGACTGCTACAGTAGTTATCACCTCTAAAGCTTCTCCAAATAAACATCTCACAGGAAGCCAAAAAAGAAATTTTTTAAAGTCAGAAGGTTTTAAAAATGGAAGTTTAGAAACAAAAATCTGGCCCAGTGCCCCATTCTCATTCATGCCAAAATATGTATAAATTGGAGCCTTGCAGAAAATAGTTTGACAACAGCGTTGTCCACAGTAATATGAATGGGAATTAGATATGATCAAATGGGCTCATTGCATTTTCAACAACACATCCAATCTTCTCAACTCCCTCCCCCCTTTTAATGGAATACATGACAAGTGATACTGTAACCAAGCAACCAGTCAGATGAAGAGTTTCAAAGTTCCAGCATGTGATCATTTTTTGCTGATGATTTAGGAGAACAGGATCCAACCAAAGAGGTGATATTCCTTTTCCAATGCCCATGATTATTCCTCACTGGTGTTATTTTTCTCCTTCAAACCTTAAGAATGTTCCGTTTTAAAGTTTTCTTGTGCATGAACTCTTGCACAAAACAGAGGGATGGTTTTGTATTGTCAAGATGGAATTATTAGTCACTTGCATAGATAACAATAATCTCTTCTCTTTTCATATTCTGACTGTAACACATATACTCTCATTTTTACACACATGCTTACAGACAGGTTTGTGCTTAAATTCTTTATTTTTGCACACAAAGCCTACTCCTGAGGGCAGAAATGCAAGGAAATTGCCTATCTCCTTATGTGGACCATAACAAAGCACAAAATCTGCCAAAACCTTTTGAAAAGGAAGGGCAGTGTTATCCTATTTCAGTTGCCTACTAAAGTAATAACCTTTCCTCTGCTCTAAGCACTGAATGAACAAGATCAGAAAGACAGATCTGTACAGCATAAGTTGTCAACATCAGTAGGTAACTGAAATAGGTTAACACTGTCCTTAAGCTGCTATAGCCTTTCTCCTCATCTTGATCCCAATGACCTCAATGCTGGTTTGTTCCTCTGTCCTCATCTCATCACCACTCCAGCCCACTATTCTGCGTATAGACTGATATTGATGACAATTGTTTTTGATTCAGGGGGCATAACTCAGAAAAGGATTAATTATATCAAATTACAAACATCTTAAGACGACCTACCAATCTGAAAGATCCCATATTGCCACAAATATGATGGTATGTCTTTGATTTCTTCTAGTTTTTTTATGAATGTATATCTATGGGAGCTGTTTACCTAGGGAAGACTTGTTTTGGGGACCTTTGAACTATTCCCATTTCCCACATTTGAGCAAAGAAGAAAAAGACAGAGGTGAAGGTCAAACAAAACAATATGGAATGAATGTGTCTTCCAAATATTGTGCTTCCATCTGCCCAAGCCAATATGTTAACTGGTCAACCATAACAGAAATTATAGACCAATTAGATCTTGAGACAAATAGGTTCTTCATAGCGTCAGTCAAGCAATTCCAGGTCTTTGCCTGTGGTATTGCAGACTGGAAAACAAGCTCTTCTCCAATAGGCAGGTATTTATAACAAATGAAATGGTGTGGTATAACTTAACACCTCTTTAACAAGTGGATAAATTCACTAGATTATACTGCAACTGTCCAAGCCTTTCAACAGAATAAAGCTACCAATTTTTTAGATCCATTTTAAAAATAAATATAAAAATCAGATCTAAAATAAATGAATATGTGCAAGCCATTTTATCAGCTAAACTTTAAGCAGGGAAGAGACCTTACAGTTTTCCATCTGAGAGAAGAAAGAAGTGATTAGGACTACCGTAAAAACTAGTTCTTTAAAATTTATAGCACAGGTAGATAAGTATGAGGCAAAGTTTTTAGACAGGCAGATTGATAAAATAAAGAATCCATTCTAATCACACTTTTTAAATTAGGGTGTCAGAGCCTAAATTATCCTGAATGCTCTCCAAAATATCAGGTTGTGGTTTATTAAAAAAAAATCTGAATTGCAACTGTGATATTCACCATATAACAATTAAGCCTGGATCAAAACCTGCATATTTCTTTATTTTAGATGTGCAGTTCACTATATTATGAAGGTTCAAGACATACAGTATATAAAAAAGGAAAAACAAACATTTGCCCTCCAGTGGAACAGAATAAAATATAATAAAATATAGTGAAAATGCTATATTTTACCACTTTAGTTCATAGACCTAGAGCCAATCAAGAGAGTCAGATTTATATAACTTCTAAGAATATCAGGGCTAGGAATTGAATTATTTTTCCTATAATTCATGGCTTTGTGCCTATATTATATTTGTTGTTAGTTGCGAAGTCATGTCCAACCCATTGCGACCCCATGGACAGCATTCCTCCAGGCCTTCCTGTCTTCTACTATCCTCTGGAGTCCATTTAAGCTCACGCCGACTGCTTCCGTGACACCATCCAGCCACTTCATTCTCTGTCGTCCCCTTCTTCTTTTGCCCTCAATCTTTCCCAGCATTAGGCTCTTCTCCAGTAAGTCCTTCCTTCTCATTAGGTGGCCAAAGTATTTGAGTTTCATCTTCAGGTTCTGGCCTTCTAAAGAGCAGTCAGGGTTGATCTCCTCTAGCAGTGACCGTTTTGTTCGCCTTGCAGTCCAAGGGACTCGCAGGACTCTTCTCCAGCACCATAGTTCAAAGGCCTCAATTCTTTGGTGCTCAGCCTTTCTTATGGTCCAACTTTCACAGCCATACATTGCAACTGGGAAAACCATAGCCTTGACAATACACACTTTTGTTGGCAGGGTGATGTCTCTGCTTTTTAGTATGTTGTCTAGATTTGCCATAGCTTTCTTCCCCAGGAGACAAATAAGATGGTCTGGTACTCCCATCTCTTTAAGAACTTGCCACAATTTGTTGTGATCCACACAATCAAAGGCTTTAGCATAGTCAATGAAGCAGAAATAGATGTTTTTCTGGAACTCCCTAGCTTTCTCCATGATCCAGCGTATGTTGGCAATTTGATCTCTAGTTCCTCTGCTCTTTGAAATCGTGCCTGTACTTCTGGTAGTTCTCGATCCACATACTGCTGGAGCCTAGCTTGTAGGATTTTGAGCATAACTTTACTAGCATGTGAAATGAGTGCAATGGTGCAATAGTTTGAACATTCTTTGGCATTGCCTTTCTTTGGAATTGGAATTTCCAATCCTGTGGCTACTGATGAGTTTTCCAAATTTGCTGGCAAATTGAGTGTAGCACTTTTACTGTATCATCTTTTAAGATTTTGAATAGCTCAGCTGGAATACTGTCACCTCCACTAGCTTTGTTGTTGCTCAGATTTCCTAAGGCCCATTTGACTTCACATTCTAGAGTGTCTGGCTCGAGGTCAGTGACCACCCCATCGTGGTTATCAGGGACGTTAAGCTTGTTCTTGTATAGTTCTTCTGTGTAGTTTTGCCACCTTTTCTTAATCTATTCTGCCTCTGTTAGGTCCGTGCCATTTTGGTCCTTTATCATGCCCATCTTTGCAGGAAACGTTGATGTTATGTCCCTACATTTACATCTTAGCTGGGAAGTTCCCAATCTGGTCCAGCTTATTGTCATCAACAGGTTGCTCCTGATTGGCCCTGGTCCAAGCCAGGGCTATCCTATTTAAACCCCAGCCACAGCTGGGGTCTTTGCTGTTGTTTCCCACCATGACCTAATAAAGAGCTGAAGCCACTCACTCGCCTCCTGCCTCTTCAATATGAGAACCTAACATTTCCCTTCATATCTCCAATTTTCTTGAAGAGATCTCTGGTCCTCCCTATTCTATTGCTTTCTTCTATTTCTTTGCACTGTTCATTTAAGAAGGCATTCTTATCTCATTGAGCTATTCTCTGGAATTCTGCATTCAACTGTGTGTATCTTTCCGTTTCTCCCTTGTCTTTCGCTTCCCTTCTTTCCTCAGCTATTTGCAAAGTTTCCTCAGACAGCCATTTTGCTTTCTTGCATTTCTTTTTCTTTGGGATGGTTTTAGTTGCTATCTCTTGTACAATGTTATGAACCTCCATCCACAGTTCTTCAGGCACTCTGTCTATCAGATCTAATTCCTTAAATCTATTTGCCACCTCTACTGTATATTTATCAGGGATATGATTTAGTTCATACCTGAGTGGCCTAGTGCTTTTCCCTACTTTCTTCAATTTAAGCCTAAATTTTGCAACGAGAAGCTCATGATCTGAGCCACAGTTGGCTCCTGGTCTTGTTTTTACTGACTGTATAGAGCTTCTCCATCTTTGGCTGCAGAGCACATAGTCAATCTGATTTCTATGTTAACCGTCTGGTGATGTCCATGTCTCTTGGGTTGTTGGAAAAGAGTGTTTGCTATGACCATCGTATTCTCTTGACAAAATTCTATCAGCCTGTGCCCTGCTTCATTTTGTACTCCAAGGCCAAACTTGCCTGTTATTCTGGTTATCTTTTGGCTTCCTACTTTAGGATTCCAATCCCCCATGATGATAAGGACATCATTTTTGGTGTTAATTCTATAAGGTGCTGTAGGGCTTCATAGAACCGGTCAATTTCATCCTCTTCAGCACCAGTGGTTGTGGCATAGACTTGGACTACTGTGATATTGAATGGTTTGCCTTGGATTCGAACTGAGATCATTCTGTCATTTTGGGGATTGTATCCCAGTATTGCTTTTCCTACTCGTTTATTGACTATGAAGGCTACTCCATTTCTTCTGATGGATTCTTGCCTGCAGTAGTATACCTGATGGTCACCTGAATTAAATTCACCTATTCCTGTCCATTTTAATTCGCTGATTCCTAAGATGATGATGTTCAGTCTTGTCATCTCTTGTTTGACCACCTCCAGCTTGCCTTGATTAATGGATCTTACATTCCAGGTTCCTATGGAGAAAAGATCTTTACAGCATCGTACTTTCAGCACCAGATACATCCACAGCTGAGCGTCCTTTCGGCTTTGGCCCAGTTGCTTCACTCTTTCTGGTGCTACTAGTACTAGCCTTCTGCTCTTCCCCAGAAGCATATTGGACACCTTCCAACCTGAGGGGCTCATCTTCCAGCATCATATCTTTTTGCCTTTTGGTACTGTCCATGGGGTTTTCATGGCAAAGGTACTGGAGTGGGTTGCCATTTCCTTCTCCAGTGGATCACGTTTTGTCAGAGCTCTCTGCTATGACCTATCCGTCTTGGGTGGCCCTGTATGGCATAGCTCATAGCTTCACTGAGCTACGCAAGCCCCTTCGCCACGACAAGGCAGTAATCCATGAAGAGGCTATATTATATAATAATCATAATTGTTATGTAATTAATAAAGATATATCTTGAGGCACTTTCTTAATATTGGTTAAGATTATCATGCCCACAGGTAATGAAGAAAATGCCTGAAGGAATTAAAACTCTTTTATCAACTTTTAGACCAGGAAGCAGATTCAATTTTTAACTCAACTGTGTGTTTTTCATAGAGTTGGTATAGTGACTCATTTCTAATATTTTATTTTATTAATTCAAATTCTTGTTATTTACTTGATGATTTATAGTTTTTCAACCATCAATCTCAAATATATTTTCACTTAGCTAAAAAGCAGACTGCTTAAAAATGTCTAAAATATTATACCAAAACAAAATAAACCAGATAAAAGTATGAAATGATCATCAGTCTCCCAACATCACACCAGGTAATAGATTGGAACATACTTGAATTTAAAAATAAAAATAAAAATAGAATTCAGTACCTTATTAAGGTCTTAGCAAACAGCAGTACCTGGCTGACCTTGTTTGGCTTCAGAAACTATGTATAATGGTTTGACCAAAACCAGATCAATTTTCAACTGACACTTCGAAAAACAACCACCTGCACATTCCTCAGTTATCTAGAAATAAAGCAGCCAGTTCCTAATTCACACCAATAAATTTTAGAAAAAGATGAAACAAAAATCTCAACTCTAACAAACTGAAAGATAATAGGTTACAAAATGAAAATAATCAAGTTGCTCTGACTTCTGTAATGTTCTCACTTACCTTTTCAATACATTTTCTTAGAGAAGACTTTTTTAAAATCTTGATTTCATTTTACAAAACTACCAAGAACTTGACATTATTACCAGTAGGCATTATAGCTCTTTTAAGGAAGGCTAAGTTGCTTTGCATTCTTGACTTAGATCATGGCAGTCAACCTTTTAGGAACACAATGAACAGATCACCAATGTTATTTTCAACAAGAGTAATAGGTAGATGTGCAGGTCAGTCAACTGGTTAATGCTATTTCTCAAATGACCAGCTAAGTGGTCAAGAACAGCAATCAATCAAGTGGCTGACCTGACAGTACCTCTGATCATGTTACTTTACTCTTCTGGCTCATTATCAAACAAATGTTAAGGATTTCCACACTAAATTCACAACTTTTTTCACTCAATGTACATCACACATTTCCTTGAAATTTGCTCAGTTTTCCACAGATTGCGCTCAAATGGGATTTTGTCCTTAGACTCTTAGCAGATAAGGTTGCCAATTCTTATCAGATAAACACCCAGATTATAATGATCCTATGATGAGTAACTATGTCAATTTTATGTAGAAGCTAAAAACTGTTTTGATAACTCTGCCAAAAGCGGCACAAGCTGATGGAGAAACTTGCAGATTGTGCCAAAGTATAACCAATTGGTACACAGGTAATCCTTACTTAATGACTCTAATTGGAACCAACCACTACATTGCTAAGCAAAATAGGCATTAATCAAAACATCATGCGGCTGCTCCTCTTAGCAATGTTAGTTCCAACAGTTGTGGTTGTTAAGTAAATCACCCATGGTCATTAAGCAAAACATCACATAACCATGACTTTGAGATCTCCTGCCAACTGGAAAGGTTACAAATGGCAATCATGTGACAAAATGGGATGCTGCAATCATTGCAATGTGTGATGGTTGCCAAGCATCCAAATCATGATCATGTGACTTCAGGGAGACAGCAATAATCTTAAGTGTGAGGATGGGTTGTAAGTCGCATTTTTCAGCACCATCATAACTGTAAACAGTTGCTAAATGAATGGTCAATAAGCAAGGACTACCTGTACAAACAACACTGCTTTTCACTTTTCAAATTACCTTTTGGTCTTCATGAGATTCATTAGTGAAATATTTTAAAGAATTGAATGCGGTGATCTATTTATGTAGTTAAGGTGATCTGTTTAGAGACATTTGATTTCAAAACCTATAGTGAATGTATCAGGAATGTTATGATATAACTTTGTATACACAAGTAGTATGCTAAGCTAGAGAAATGTCCCACTGATCTTGCCCTGGACTATCTGATCTATAACGTTCCTTCAGCAGCATTCAGATGGACTCTATGAAAGTGGAGTCTATCCTGACCTGTCAAACTCCAAGTAATGTCAAATATAAGTATTTTGGGATTCTAGGATTTAAAAGAGGCTTTCATCTTCAGTACCTGTGGTGTCATGTAGATTCGAAACATCTTTGCCCTAGACGTCCTAGTCCTTAATCTCCTTCAGGCCATTATTCATGAAGAAAGCCATTTATTGCTGTGTGTCTTTTATTCTAAAATGCCTAATACGTTTACTTGCTGAATGTAATTATAGTACTACCAAGATTCTTACCAATGCTAAGAAGAATCAAGCCTCGTTATTAACTGGGTAGGAGTCTGCCACAAAAAAACAGGGCTATACGCTAGATTGGGAAGAGAAAAAATATTCCAGAAGGCAACAGTAACCAATTTTTGTACTATTGCTAAGAAAATGTATAAACATATCCTTGAATTTAAGGAGTTGAGCTTGTACACCATCACCATTCCAAAGGACTATCTCGATGCTTCCCCAATATAAAATATACAGTTAAAGCATCCACAATCCAATTAAAATAAAGCACAGAATGCCCCCCAAAAAGTGAATAAAACCAATCTATAAATCCAGGTGAGATGGCATCATGGTCCAAACACTTTCTCCAAAACATCTCCATTTTGAGCTACTTCCAGAAAGTACTCAAAGTGGATTTAATAATTTAATTTAATTTAATAGTAATATTTCTATGCCGCCCAACTCCCTAGGGACTCTGGGCGGCTTACAACAGTAAAAATACATAATAGAATAAAAAACAGTTTAAAAACACGATTAAAAAACAATCAACATTTAAAATACATTCAACAATGCATACATACATGGGGCAGTCTAAAGGACCTCATCAGAAGGTCATTGGCCCCAGACCTGCCGGAAAAGCCAGGTCTTAACAGCTTTCTGGAAGGCCAGTAAAGTGGGGGGTAATACGGATCTCGGGAGGTAGTTCGTTCCATAGGGTCGGAGCTGCCACAGAGAAGGCCCTCCCCCGCGGACACTGTCTAGCTGACGGGACCTGAAGAAGGCCCACCCTGTGCGATCTCACTGGCGCTGGATCACAACCTGATGCCCTTGGCAGGCTTTTCCAAAGGACTGGTGCTGCCTCCAAAAACCAAAGTCTCCAATCAAAGCTAAGCAAAAGAGCCCCAGGGCATGGCTTCTATCTGGAGCCATAAGACCAGGAGACTTGACTTTACTTTAGTAGCCTTTTAAGAGATTTGTCTCTTTAGATTCCTGATGTCTGACCATTAACAATTTCTGAGCTGAAAAATCCAGGAAACCACTAGCTGGCAGCACAGAGCACTTAGTGGTCATTTGTTTTTGCAGCCCTGAATTAGAATATTCCTTGTGCTCTTTGCAGAGTATATTTGGGGAAGTATAAGAACAGCTTTTACACCACACTACTCCATGCTATGTTGCCTGGCATTACTAGTAGTTCAGTGAGCCTTATTTTTAATATTTAAAAAAGCTAAACTTAGTCCTCAATATGTACGTCCTACATTATTCTGAGAAATACCTCAGAGGCAAGGTGGAACAGTGGTTAAAATGCAGCACTGCAGTTCAGCTGTTCAAATTTCACCGGCTCAAGGTTAACTCAGCCTTCCATCCATCCGAGGTCGGTAAAATAAGAACCCATATTGTTGGAGGCAATATGCTGAACTCTGTAAACCGCTTAGAGAGGGCTGTAAAGCACTATGAAGCGGTATATAAGTCTAAGTGCTAAGTGCTAAATTATCTCAGCAGAAAAAACGAGTTCCATTTTAACCCTTACTCTTACCTTTACCCATACATTCATCATCATTTTCTGATTATTGCTGTTCTTTCAGTACCATTCTTATGTACTTGTACTATATCAGGGCCCCTTTGATGAAGAAATTTTTGTTCATTTGTCCTCTAAGAAGCATTCAGAATATTCCACAACTGCTCTATACCAATGCACTCTTACTGCTGAGAATGTTTTTTTTAAAAAAATCAACTGAAGTAAAGGCAGATGCTTACCTATGTGTTAATTACCATAAATATTTCACTTTACTCAATAAAGGACACCAGAGTGAAAATAAAACACTGATGGGATTCATCTTTGCAGATCCATTCCCCCATGTACTGGATACATCTAAATCTTGTAACATGAGAAACTTGTTTTAATAAACATTGCACAGTCTGTCTTTGAATCTGTGCAACTTGCCTGCCTTCTGTTTGCTGGTACTTTTCTTGTTCAATTTGCAAACAGCTATGTCTCCCTGAGTGCGCTATGAAAGTTGGTATGCTGCATATTGAACACCACAGGCCCATCAATTTAGTATGACACAAATTCGCCCAGTGGAAGGATGTTTTGCACTGGGCTATTGTCCACAAACCATTATTTGTCGAAAAACAAACAAAAGGGGAGAGCGTCTGCCAGTCCTCTTACAAGAAGAGACTTTCCCACTTTCTGAAAATGTGAGATAATGAATAAAAATGTTCATTACAGAATTATTCACTTTTCTTCCTGATTCACATCCCAGTAATTACCATGACCACTCTAATAAAAACTGCTACAAAACGAAGGTTAACTAGCAGTTAGAAGTGTTCATTTTCATTTCAATGTATTCATCTCTGGCTCCTAATGGCCTCATTTTCTCCTATGCTCTTTAATAAATACCACTGAATTACAGGTTAAATAGCTAAATTAAATTATTGCAATTACAGCGCACAGAGCACCGAAGCTGGTTTACCTTTCCCAGTTCAACTACAGGGGAAGTTTCAATGGCCCGAGAATTCTGATTGCTGTCAATACACGGATTGTTTGAAATCTATGTTTAAATGGTCAGATATTTGGGTACATTTTCTGCCTCTTCTGCATCCCCCCCACAAACCCTTCCTGGACAATTTTCCAGGAGAAGGGCCATCATGATTACAGCAGGAATTCAATTTTAGGACTGGACTCAATATAATTCAATACAGGGGCAACCCCATTTCCTCTATAAGTTTCTTCATTATTTCCTTTTGCTCAGAATATACTTACCGTATTTTTCGGAATATAAGACGCACCTTTTTCCCCCCTAAAAGAGGCTGAAAATTTGGGTGTGTCTTATACTCCGAATGTAGCTTTTTTGAAGCTTTTTTTCCAGCCCTAACGAGGTGCTAATGATCTTCCCCGCTCTTACTGGCTTGCAGGCTTGTTTTCATTGCTACTCCCTCCGAAAAAGTTTTTTCCAGCCCTAACGAGGTGCTAACGATCTTCCCGGCTTGCAGGATTTTTTCATCCCTACTCCCTCCGAAGAAGTTTTTTTCCAGCCCTAAGTCTTTGCAGGCTTGTTTTCATTGCTACTCCCTCCGAAGAAGATTTTTTACAGCCTTAACCAGGGGATAAAATAATGTGCTGAAGCTGACCAGACTAAGGACACTAGCCAGATGAATACCTGGTAGGTAGATTTTTTTCCCCTATTTTCCTCCCCAAAAACTAAGGTGCGTCTTATAATCTGGTGCATCTTATACTCCGAAAAATACGGTACTCTGATTCAGTAGGCTTTACACGCAGAAGAGACTTAAGCAGAATTTTGCAAGAACAAGAACTATCTCATTTATTCCAGTGACTGGAAGTTCTCTAGGCATTGGAGATTTGAAAAGAATAAAGCATTCCTTCTCTAGAGAATGTTTCTGTCTCTTTTTGCTTAAAATAATATGATTTCCCCCCCATCATTTTAACTTGTGGTCAAACCTTTATGCTATTGATACTATTTGATTACAAGCTGGAGTGTAAGATACCTAGAAACCTTGTTGGAAAACCAGCGTAGATGTATTATGGATATGGTAAGGAATAAGCACAATATTTTCTAATTTTTTAGAAAGAATTTAATAAAGAATGAGTTCTCATGTCTTTTCCCCATATTTTGAAGCAAATGAACTATAACCTTTCCATCAAAAATAAGGGGGACAGAACATGAACTGACACACAGAATCAGAATAGAGCTGGAAGGGACCTTGAAGGTCTTCTAGTCCAGCCTCCTACTCAACAACACAAGCACATCCCAAAACGGGCACAAGGGATCTCCTCTCACAAGCAAGATTTACAGAACTGGTTCAGAAAGCAACTTCAGAGCATAATTGACTCCATTTTTGAATAAAAGGGGAAATTCTTGAAGTTGCTACAAGTTTTTACTGTTAAGAAAATAATGCAACCTTGCTCCTTTGCAACGGGAATGGAAAGAACAGTTTAATAAATTTGAAGGTTTGAGCTGCCACCAGCCTGCAATTATTTTACATGAGCAAATTAAAACTGTTCTTCATTATTTAAATATATTCCTGCATTTATTTACATAGTTCCCCCTCTTTCAGCTTAATTATTTAGCATACTCTTATAAGAATGAATATCTTAATAATGAACGCTGTGGAAATGGTTGTTGTTTTTTAGGGTTTTGCTTCCAAAATATATGTGAATTTCAGCTACATTTGTTGTGGAACAGCTCCCCCTGACTACTTCATTCCTAAATCTGCAAAAACAACATAGAGTAGAACTAATGAGGGGGAAGGTGAAGGAATTTTTCCCAGTGTTTGAATATTTACAGATACAATCAATCCCTTAGTACTACTAATACTAAATATGCATGCAACTTTTATTGTAAAACGCTCAGAGTCATTTAGGTAAGATGGACAGTGTAGAAATGTAATAAATAAACTTACATTTGTGAGGTTTATTATCCCAAAAAAGTATTACTTTATTTTTACCTATTAATCCACCTGAACGAATGTCCCATCCTAAATGGAATCATCCTCATATTTCTGTAGGATGTTCAAATGATTTATTTACTGTATGTAGCTACAACTATATTTGCATGATATAGACATGTGTAATAAGTATCCGCCACAGCCATTATTATATTTAGACAGGGCTTACATATCAAAAGCAGTATCATATAAAAAGACCTGCTAAGAAACTTAGGTTGATCATAAAATTTCTAATATGGGCACCTGGTTCATCATAAATGGTCAGATTTGCAGCAGGTGAAGGGACCAAAGAAAAATAGCAGTGCAGCTCATTCCCTCTCATATATTTTTGAAATTCTCACTTCTAAGACTATAACGCCTGGGGGGGGGGGGAGGATGAAGGAAAAAACCTACAATATTCAATGTTTTGAAAATCAATATGAGAAAGAATGCAACTCATTTAAGATGTGACATTTAGCCATGTTTTGACACAGCATGAATGAGCTTGAATTCATGTACTTTCTCTCCTTGTATCTTCCTGTACCTTTTCATTTGTGACAAATTACAGTTTGCCATTGCATCAAAATCATCGAACTATTATTTGCATTTGCCTTTCAACCCAGAATTGCAAAATGTTATCAGCCTGTCATCTAAAATTCAAGATCACCAGGAAAAGGATGGGAGATAGTACTGCAAAACAAGAGAGGGAATGTCAATACATTCCTCTTCTATCAGCCATGATGGAATATTATATATCTGGCATACCAGACTTCTCAGCAAATATCTAGATGACATGCAATAAAAACTTCAATAAAAAGGATTATAAGAAACTCTCTCCCACCCCAAAATTTAGTGATATACCCTATATATATGATTCAGATATAATAAAACAAGACTAGCAAGAATAAAAACAAATAGAACCAATAGACTTGAATCATGGTATATATATATTTCCTATCGAACAGTGATGGCAAACCTGTGGCACACGGAGCCATATCTGCTGGCACGCGAGCCGTTGCCCTAGCTTAGCTCCAGCACGCATGTGCGCGCCAGCCAGCTGATTTTCGGCTCACACAGAGGCTCTGGGTGGGCGTTTTCGGCTTCCGGAGGGCCTCCGGGGGAGCGGGGGAGGGCATTTTCGCTCTCCACAGGCTTTAGGGAAGCCTCTGGAGCCTGGGGAGGGCGAAAAATGGGCCTATTGGGCCCACCGGAAGTCAGGGAATGGGCCATTTCCGGCCTCCAGAGGGCCTCCGGGGGGCGGGGGAAGCTGTTTTCGCCCTCCCCAGAAATTGAATTATGGGTGTGGGCACTCGCACGTGTGCGATAGCGTGCGCGCACACGCTTTTGGCACCTGAGAAAAAAAAGATTCGCCATCACTGCTATAGAACATTTGAAAAGTAACAGCAATTAAATATAAATGATGACCTACCAACTGGCCTTTCAAAATCTGTAGGTACAGATCTCATTGTGAGAAAGAATAACTAATCTTCTTTTGAGCCAAGCATAAGTGCAGACTTGTCCATCTGACAAACTGCTACCAGTTGTTCCCACTATATCGTAAAACACACCTGTAATAATGCGTATGACTACACATTAGAAGTGGGAGTAGAGGAGAGAGTTACAGTTGGATTCTTCCCCCAATATTATATAATCTAAGGATGGGGTTTTCAACTGTTGTCCTGTGAGATAAAAAAAAATCAAAAACAGCAAAGACTTTTTAGTTGGAGGAATAATTTTCTGTCCCAGACAAATATGCAGGTAACTCTGAAATAAAGGAATTAAATCAGATAGACATGGACTTTTTTATTTGGTAATGCAAAGGCTATCTTGCAAAACCATGTGCAGCCTTTATCAATCACACCTACACGAAGACATGGACAAAGAAAGGCAGGTTCACACTTGCCAACTGGCCCAATTAATATTGTTATAAGATCTAGGCTGTGAAATGGGTGGGTTAGGTGATAGTTCACACTTATAGGAGCAACTGTTCACACTTTTGTAAGAAATTCCCCTTGGAAAATGACATGTGTATTCATCCTTTGTCACACCCTTTTCTCCATGTGAAAGGCTTAGAAGGACACACTACTGATTCCTTGTCATGAATGTGCTTTGGCATTTTATATTCCACTAACATGCACACACCAAATAATGTCACAACACAGAATGCAGCTAAATACTATTAACTATTATAGAGGGGGGAAAGAGGTATGCACAGCTGCTGTTTTTGTGAATAGCCACGTGTTTATCAGAACATTTTATCTGTGTATTTCCAAAAAGAAATGGCCACCCACATGTTCTCCCCTTTATGGTTACATCACAACTTTGGCCAATTCTCCCACTATTACAGTGCTAAAAAGGCTTTACCAGATACTAGAAATTATACAGTTGGTCCCACAATCCTGAAATCTACCTATCTATTGTAACCTGAAATAGCTTCATTGTTTGAACTTTATGGACCAATGATTAATTTACTGTAATGTAGCTTTTCTACATGTTTGAAGTATTTACAAGATGTACTATTTGAAAGTAGTTATTACTTCTGACTAGCTAGTCATTTCTATTTATGAATATCGCCTGACTTTGCTGTTAGAATCATTTTTTTACTGTCCCAGTTTTGTCTCATGACTAGTGGTATTCTTATTGGCCTTCCATACCTCAGCCTACTGTTCTTGCCCTTTATTAATATGCATTTTCTAGCTTTCACTCACTGAACATTTGAAGGTAAAAGCTTTAAGTCTCAATAAGCTATTTTTTTCACAAAGCTTCACAGAAAACTGAAACACATCATAAACAGCAGCATCTGATAACTAAACTATTTTGCGCTGCACTCTAGTTCACACTTCAATTATTATAGGAATGAAAATGTAAATGCTCCCTGCACACCCAAGGCTAGCATGTCAAAGAATCCATCTAGGCTAGCCTTCTATTTGACATGCTGGTTTTGCACAAGCAACGTATTTCATATTGTACTTAGAAGAAATGGAGAATATTCAAATGAGCCAGCCCCAAGTTGGATGTAATTTAATGCTGTGTATAGCAGTCCTCTGAGTCATGAATGTATTCTTCTACATGTGAGACTACTACATTTTTCTTGATAACACTCATCATCAATTATGCAAGTATGCCATCTTATTCAAGCCATGGAAATTCATGATCAGATTTGTCAATGGATCAAAACAGACATACAGACCATGGCATTTTAATTCTTTCACCATGCCACTTCTCAAATCTAGATTGTCTCCCCAGAGGTTCTATTAAGTACCTATGAGTCCAGCATTACGTGGAAAACTTATTACCTCATAATTTTCTGTGTCTTAAAATTAGATATTTAATCCTCATTTGAACTAAATGACTAAGTTTCTATTTAAAGAAAGGAAGTCAGAATTATAACTCACATTGCCTTTGTTTGCTTAATACAACTTTTTCTTTTTTTAAACAGAAATAGACAGCTACAGGGCAAACGTCTTCCTACAATACTTTTGGCAGAAAGGGAATGAACAGCACATCCCAACGAAGAATTTTGCACAATATTCCATGAATAAAATGCCAAAGGGATGATGAAACTGGCAAGAACAGTAACGAAAATTAGAACAAGAGAACTTTTGGATTACAGCTCAGGATGATACCACTATGGGCAAGGAGGAGAAGTTAGATGAAGAAGATAAATACAGTTGACATTTCTTTGGAAAAAAGCTGGAGAAATACTGTTGGTCAGGATTATTAATTGGCTAGCAAATTAGAGAGATTTTATTAAATGTCAAATAAACTCCCATTGAGTTTATGAGCCACACATTCATATCCCTCCACATTTAATCCTAATCAACAAGTCCTTTTCTGCAAGAAAAACGTATGTTGAATGTGGATTTATGTGATGAATTGAAAAACTGTTCCTTGATAAACACGCTGAAAAAATTTGTTCAAAGGATCTAGGCAATGGACAGTCATTCCATGTTTTTTCAGAAATGAATGTCCAGGGACCATTGAGTAACTCCTTCATATTTATGAAAAAGCAAATACATTCGAATATCAAAGAATATCAGTGTAAAGTAGCTGTATGATTTGCCTGGGGATGGCTGACTTTAAAGTGTGAGAAAGCATCCCTTCTTTTATTCAGGTGTCAGCCCAATCTTTCCCCCAGGTCAGGAAAAGGAGAGCCTGAGGCCTAAGCACAAAATGAAGAAACCCTATAAGTAAACCAGATTAATCAGCCTCCCTGGGGCTCTAGCTTTTGATGACCCTTTTCTCCACTCTCCACACCTTAATTCTTCACTCCCAGTTACCAGCATAATTATCTCACTATTATATAAGTCTGGTTAAAATTCAGAATTTGTTAATAAGATAGAATCGTTGACCCTAACAATGTTGAGGTTTGGTCACTGCTGGAATTTAAAGTCGCAATTTTGTAGCTATAAAAAACTGCCAAGACCTGAAATGGAAAACAAATAGCTATGCTTTGTTTATATTAATTTTAATCTTGTTTTCTTTTTCTGCATCACATCCTTACCACAAACCATTTGGGCCAATATTTCTATAAAATCCACATCATAGATTTTTGTCATAGAAATTTCCATTTCAGTCTTGCACATCTCCATTTAGAAATATTAGGAACTAAGTGAAGGAAAAGAGCTAAAAGCCCAGCTGCTGGCAGTTAAAGGGGCAATGCCAGGCTAGTTGGACAAAGAAGCTGACAAGTTCCTTTGTTCTATGGTCAATCATTCAATGGCTATATTCTCACAGACTGAATTTAACCCTTTTCTGTGGTTGGAAAATATACAAAATTGTATACCAAACACATAACACATTAAGCCATAAGAAATGAACCAATGTCAAAACTAACAAGGCATAATGTGTATATAAATGCAGCTGCTAAGTTGAGAGCTGTCTTAGTTAAGCATACTGCAGGAATACAGTTGAGGACTCGCAACAAGTACGATAGTATATTTAAACCAGCACCAGATAATATAAATGTATTCCCATGATAACTCTACTGCAGTGATTGGAGGCCCTAACAACCACCCTGAATGTGACAATAACAAAGGTTAACAGCCAATATGCTGCGTGTTAGCTAGTATAATAGATATGTGGATCATTTGACCAATCGTATTTATTTATATGCATACTCCTGATAAGCAACCAGACATTTTATTATGGATGTTCATTTTATTAGCTTCATATTTAAATATGTTGTATTTTTTGTAATATAAGGGAACTTATTCCTATGTAAATGTTTTTTGAAAAAAGTTTTTTTCCACCTTAAAAAACACATTACATAAGAACATATATACCTTCAATAAGTAAACATATATTTATAATGTCTCTTAGATAAGAATAATAAGATATCCTAAATCACATTTCAAATTTCTAATTCTTCAGCCTGTCTAAAAAAAATTCCTATGTAAATATATTAATTGAGCATTGAAGAAACAAAAACAAAACAAAACTGTAGTCTAATAATCAAGACTGTGCTGTGACGACTTTAAAATATAAATCAGCTCTTTCACCTAAAATATTTATTTTTTAAATCTAAGTTGGTAAATATGGCTGTTATGGTTCTTGTTTTTGGTATGCAAGGAAAAACAAGAATTTACATCCCAACTTAAATAATGCATATGTCTGTCTAAATCCTCTCCTCTGTTCCTCCCTCCCTCACACATTCTTCTCTACTCACACACTTAAAACCATTAAGTGCACAGTCCAATATTACCAGCTGCTCCACTGTTGTCCTACGATAGCTACTTTACATATGCATGTCAACACTATACTTGCAACTGTCTGATCAAAAAAATAAAGCAGATCACCCTTTTCTTCATAAAAAAGGAAAATATATTCTGCTATAAGTTTTACTACTACTAGCAATACAGATGTCATCAGGATTGCAAAACAAGTTCTCAGTATTTTGACACTGTGGAAATCTATTTATATTTTCCAGCTGTTTCTCCAAGGTGCCATGTGGCATTATACTGCTACATACCTTGAACACTGAGTCAGCACTACATTTAAGTGGTTTTGCCCATTCCAGAAAATCCCCAAGTTATTTAATTGCAGTTTAATAGGCCAAATCTGCCAATAGACCTTGCCTGCCTCTGCTTCTTACACTGTTCTCTTCTAGGAGCTCTTGAAACACTTAAATAAGTAATTCTCTAAAGTTTAAACCATTTGCCTGTTTCGTTTGAAGCAGAAAGGGAAAAAAAGAATACAACTTGTAGAAATTCTCAGGAAATTCTAATCCAAATCAGCCCAGTTCCATTTGCTTCACATATGTCCTTTCACATGTGGGGGGGGGGAGGAGGAGGATAAATCTTAATCACTTCAGGGCAAGATTCAAAGAGCAGCTATTTGATCTATTAACACCGAAATGAACATGATGCATTTGCTATGATTATTATTTGGATACGTCTCTGGATATGTTATACACATACATATATCCACATTTATCTATATAATGAATTTATTAAATTTAAATATGAGAAAATTTTAAAACCTCATTTGAAACAAAGAAATTGTAGCTTTGATTTGCATTTTGAAAACTCAAACCCATACCCTAACAGCAGCTGCTCAATATGTCAGAATAATTAGCCTATGCAGATGCAATAGCATACTCACTGTTCCCACCGTAGCAATAAATGTTACTAATAAATAATTTGAAACTATATATGGACTGTGTAAGAATATGAATATGGATTTATATACCTATAGTTGTTTCTGGGTCAGAAATCAAGCAGATTTTTCTACCCATTACAGTAAGCCTCTAAGTTTGCATTTCAATATTATTCATTTAGCATTCTTCAGCATTTGCCCCAAGCAACATTACAAGAAACGCCTAAGAAAGATTTCAATGCAGGTATTAACAGCTCCCACCCACTGGATGAAATGACATCATGCTAAAAGCAGAGGATTTTCCTCTTTCTTGGCTGTAACAAGAAAGGCAGCTAGTCTGATCTTGTCCTCTGTCCCACGGGCTGCCTCATAAGATATGTAGCTTCATTGCCCCCAGACTCAGTCAAAGCCCCAAATAAAGCTTAAGAAATCTTAAGAAAGAGGCAATCTGTGGAATAGAAGATTGAAGTGAAATTTCAGACTCCTGAATCTGAGATTTCATGAAGCCATTTCCTCTAAATTAAATAAAACAAGATAAACTTCCTTACTTAAAACTTCAGTTCAGAAACACCTAGCCTTGCAGCATCCTCCCAGCCATTTACGAGGAATAATATATTTAGATGTCTGTGCATTTCAGTTGTATAAAACAACTGGTTGTATTTAAGCTAACCAGGCAGCTTACGACTGAGAAACATGATTGAACTTTCCAATGTAAAATTTTCAAAATTTTGTTTTCAATTTTCTCACTTGTCAATTACCTGTAAATACATTTCATTACGAATACCTAGAGAGCTACCCTAAAAGTATCCTATCTTCCTGTTGCAGTTATATTGTGTAGAACAGCTCCCCATGTGGCTCGCCTAAGTACAGGTTCTAAGTACAGAAGCTGTTTGCTACATCCTCTACCATGCCAGCCAAAATACATACAGTACATAAGCTCTAAAAAGATCCATGCTATGTTCCACTTAAAGCAGCCATCTATCTTTGCTTATGCTACTCTCTCTGCCAGTGCAACTAGGTGAAAACCATATAAAAAATTGCAACTGTCCAAAAACTACAATATTTAAGTGGACTGCAAAATGTCAGCTTCTGCTTAAGTGATCAGTTTCATGAACAGTTAAAATAAACATAAGCAAAGGAATTGTTTTCCTTGTCTGAGAGTTAAAGAGAAAAAAAAAGCATAGCACATATTTTTTCCTAATGATATTTATCTTTACTCTTTTTTTAAAAGAATTAAAATACTGTCATTTTCCTGTTTGGGGGATAATTCCTGTTTAGAATTAAGCAAAAGAGAAGGTGGGAAGGATCATATTGCCCATTTCCAGGCACTTTTTCCTGAGTAAAGCACTGATGAATTAGGTAATGGGCATCACTATGTCAAATACAATTCTTTTTACTGCCCCTTAACTTCAGTAGAAGGAAGCTAAACATGCATTTAACTCTTAAAGTCATCAAAAATTACAAGTGTTTCCAACTTTATTATCCACTCTTAAGACTTTAAATGTGCTTTTTTCTTTTTTGTAACAGCAGTGAATTAATGAATGGGAGATAAATATGAGACAATACAGACAATAGAAGCTAATATTCTGGAGAAAGATATCAAGAATCATAAAATAAATTGGTTTTGTTTATTTTTGGCAGTCCATCACTATCAAAGTCCACCAATAGTACAGCCATAAGAATCTATATCTGTGTATTTATAAACTAGATGAAATTATCATAAATTATTATCTTGGCTCTCTGTCAGTATGTGTATGAACTGTATCTGGCACCAAATATCTATCTATTGACAGATAGCTATATCTCAGCAGCCAGTGCTGTCAGCCACTGCTGATGAGGGCTGGAAGACACTTTCATCAAAGTAACATCTGTTTTCAATTTTCATTTATAGATGTGGAAACTCTTCAGCTGGACATTAATCATTCTCAACAGCAGCAATTAGATATGTGAGACATATCAGAACAAATCAAATTAGCCTATATCTTTTTTTAAAAAAACCACAGAAATAAAAGAGAAGGCCAGAAAGCAACAAGCTTTTATGAGTGTAGCAAAAACATTAAAAGAAAATTAAGTACATCATAATAGTATTAAAACAGGTATGTTTTCAGGCATTAACTGTTTCTAATCAGGCAGAAGAGAGACTCTTTCCAAAATGCTTAAGAGATTGTGTGTGTGTGTGTGTGTGTGTGTGTGTGTGTGTGTGTGAGTGAGTGAGTGAGTGAGTGAGTGAGTGAGTGAGTGATGTTCTGATATGGTATAAGTCCCAATTTTAAAGCAGAAAAGATATTTTGACTGTGGAAGAATTTGGACCAGGATAAGTCATGCTTTCAGAATTGTGCTATTCAGAAACAAAGCCAAGTTTCTCTCCCTCCTCTTCCCCTCCCGCAGTTGTTTGTAGATAAAACTGCAAAGACAAAATTTAAGAAGAATTGGTAGTAGGTTGATTTCATGTGATCAGGAGCGGGTTCCAACTTACATGCGCAGTAACGAAAAATCCATGGGGGGGGGGGGGAACAAAGCCGGAAAAAATGGTGACTGCATGCACAGTGCTGGAACTCGGCTTCTGTGCATGTTCAGAAGGGGGAAAAAATCAAACAAATTAAAAAAAAAAAGATGGCGCCGCCCACAGACCAGCACCGACCAATCCGATTCGATGATGTCATTGTGACATCACCAGCGGGTCACTATCAGTTTGGGCGAACTGGTCCAAACCAGGAGGACCCCAGCCCTGCATGTGATGGATACAAAAAGGAAAAAAACTGACTGGAATGAAATGTAAAAGAACTAATTGAGAAACCATAATCTAATTAATTAACATATTACAAATATATTCAGTCAAGATTTTATTTACCTTGACACAGTAATGTCAACAAGCATTACAGCAGCAGAGAGTAGAAGGTGGCTGGAAGGAAGATTTTCAGCACTGATATTCTCTGAAATCAAGAGTCTAATTTTGATTTATTTCAGTAAAAGGAGAATTGACCTGAAGGTCAAATTGAATTCCAGATGTACAGTCATTTCCATCAAGAGAAAATTTCAGACTGAGGATAGATTGGAGGACCAACCCCCCTCCAATTGTGGGAGACCCACACAGACAATGTTCTCTAATTAACAACTTCTTTTCAGCTTACATTATATGAACCCCATGAACTTTAATAAGCTTCTAGTGCCTTAAAAGATTGGAACTATCTAACTAAATCAATATTCAAATTAATTATATGAGTTTAATAGCTGGGAAGAAAGACCTTGATAACAGAGGCCAAAGCCTATGGATCTTATTCATGAAAGAATTAGCACTGAAGATAGCGTGACTCACACATAATGCAAAGCAGAAAGAACCTTCTCCAATCCACCCACAAGGGCATGTTTCAAACACCCGCTTCTCCTGCTTAAAAAGTTCCCAGCAGGGAAACCCAGATGTTTGGCATATTTTATCCAGACATCAGAAAAGAACACTGACATCGGTCAAACCAATGTTATATTATCCCATACAAGAAATATATCTGCAACAAATATTGCTCTTTTTATACATGAACTTTGGAAATCTTAGGAAACTTTCCCCAACCTGGACAACTCCCATCATTCCCAGACATCTCTCTGGAGATCATGAGAGTTGTATTCTATACAACTGTCAGTGTCTGGATAAAGAGCCAAACTGGATAAAGCTGTCTTAGAATAAGGATGGTTATTTTGATTACATTGTCACAATTTGTTGTTGTTAGTTGCAAAGTTGTGTCCGACCCATCGCAACACCATGGACAACGTTCCTCCAGGCCTTCCTGTCCTCTACCATCCCCTGGAGTCCATTTAAGCTTACACTGACTGCTTCAGTGACTCCATCCAGCCACCTCATTCTCTGTCACAATATCTAATATAAATTTCAGTAAAGCCTGTTTCTATGCACTTGATTGCCTATTTTGGGGCAATGGAAGTGCCTATGTCAAGCTTTGCTAACTATTTTTCAAATACATCCAGAAGATGTCCTAAAATTTTTCTGTCAATCAATCATTGTAGTCACATAATCGTGAAGGACACATTGGTCTCCTACAGTATACTCATAATCCCTAATCCTTCATAAAATTAGGCTCTTTGGGCCTAATGATTACCTTCTAATGTGCATTCAACAGATTTATACAATCAGCCATTTCACAAAAAAAAAATACTTTGCCATATTTGACAGATGCACAGCAAACTTTACTTTTTGACGCAATTTTCTATTTCCAGACAGATTGGAAATATAATTTGAAAATGTAACCACAAATCAAAAGTTTGGCAAGATAACAATAGCAATTAGACTTATATACTGCTTCACAGTGCTTTACAGCCCTCTCTAAGCGGTTTACAGAGTCAGCATATTGCCCCCAACAATCTGGGTCCTCATTTTACCGACCTCAGAAGGATGGAAGGCTGTGTCAATCTTGAGTCGCTCAGAATCAAACTCCTGGAGTGAGCAATGAGTTAGCCGGCAGTAGTGCAGTACTGTATTCTAACCACTGCGCCACCCTGGATTCTGCCCATTAAGTGTTAGTAAATAAAGGAGTAGACTTAGTTGGATTCTGCTGTGTTGTTTTTGGGCCTGGGCCTGACAATATCAAGACCATTGCCGAGACGGTTCTCCTTCCCCCTAATTATTTATTCAAAAACCCAGAAACAGTATTTGGCACAAAATTGCCCCCAAAAAACTACTAAGTCATACCCTTAGGATAGGACCATTCTTTTAATCATTTCTGTTTCAGATTAGGAGTGAAAAAATGCACAAGTAAGAGTGAAGAATTCTGTATATAATAGTCAGGGGAGGGTTCCAGTTACCTTTGCTACCGGTGCGCATCGCGATGCATGCGCATCCCATTGAGCAATTTTACTTCTGTGCATGCTCAGAAGGACGTTTCAGGCCAAAACACAGCTGAGGGGGTGCTCAGCTGTGCTTCGGATGAAGAAATAAAGGTCGGTATTAACCAGAGGGCGGGTGGGAGGGCTTTTTCCCAAAGCAGAGGAAGAGGAGAAGCCATCCAAACCCCCAAAAAATCACCAAAAATTCCGATAAAAATTATGTCACCAGTGGGCCGCTGCCGGTGCGCAGTACTGGTCTGCACTGGTAGGAACCCACCCCTGTTAATAGTACATTAAGAAATGCCTCAGTGTAGTATTTAGTTAGTGAGGACTTAAATACACATGATATTAAAGCCTTCACCTGCACCATGATATACCTTTTTAAAATTATTAATTTAATCAATAGTTCTCTAGAACAGAAAGAAATCTCTGTGTGGAAGCTTGACAGATATTTCGCCCTTACTACAATTAGCAGCAATGACAAAACTCAAAATGGAACCAATAAAAGTTTTTTCATCCCATCACTATTTGTAACATGAGTGACTATGTACTGAAATTTAGACATAGAATAGACACATTCTGTGTTTACTATTGAGTTTTAAAGATCCTACATTATCTTAAATTCAGATAGTGTATTTAACAACACATGTACTTAGGCTCTAAACTGGATTTTTTAAAATGTATCCTGCATTCAGAATCTATTCAGCAAGACTCTAAGGTGACTTACAAAATTACCGTATTTTTTAGAGTATAAGACGCACCGCAGTATAAGACACACCTTAGTTTTGGGGGAGGAAAACAAGGAAAAAGGGCCTCTGTCTCCCAGCAATTTGCCAAACAGCAAACAGTACAAATGATATACACTGTTTGCTGTGTATTTCTGTGCATGTGTGCCTGACCCATAGAAATGGCAAAGAATTGGAGAAATGTACATTATGGCAATATATTAATCCCAGAAAGTTTTCTTAAATGTAATCACACTAACTCCTCCCAATGATTTAAATAGATCTACTCCAAACATGACTAAGTCAGGGTTTAACTCAGCTACCTTATTTTAATACTAATACTTAATACTGAAACAGGACATTTCAGATTATACTTTTACAGATCTTTAAAATTGATGTGGCTTTCTGGAAGTATTCTCTGCTATTTAAAAGAAGATACAATAGCACTGGGCCTCTTCAGAGCAAGCATTTATTTTAAAAAGCTTCTTCATTTTGTTAAGTTGACTAGAACAATAATAAAGCAGTCTTTAAAAAATAAGTCTAATAATTTGAACTCTCTACAAACATTTAACAAAATAACATATTAACAGAATCTGCCTCTACCTAGGATAGAACTCACAACCTCCTGATTGTGAGGCAAGAGCTCTACCTCTAGGCCACAGCAGCTGTAGCTTACCTCCCACAATTTCAGCAGTCTAACATTGCCAGCAGTTCATCTCCCAGCAATTTGTCTCATTACAGCCACCGTAGTTAGTTTCATTTTACCACGTGGCTTGCAAGCCTCAGTCAGCTGTAGGTCGGGAGGCAGATAATCTCTTCTTGTGTTAATCAGGCTTTGCCCTGTTTGCTGCAAAGAGGTAAATTGCTGGCAGGCAGAGGCCAAAGGGTGGGGGTGGCTGGCTGGGGCTACATTCAGTGTATAAGACGCACCCAAGTTTTCACCCTCTTTTTGAGGGTAAAAAGGTGTGTCTTATACTCCGAAAAATATGGTACAAATAAAATAACAAATCATAGTATTAGCAGATGTAACATAATCCTAAAATAGCAATCAGATGCAACATAAAATATTTTAAAACAGTCCAGAAGAACTTTTAAGGAATCTTATGGTATCACTCCTTTCAAAAACAACAAAGTTAGGTTTCACTGGAAAAAAAATGCCATACAAATTGCATATTGCAAATGAAAATGGCTCTCCTCCACTTACCACCTTATCACAAAAAAAACCAAGAGCAACTGCAGAAAACCATTTCCTGGGCATCTTAGCATGCAAGCAGACTGATGGAAGAAGTAAGCATTTGTTTCAAGTATCTCAGTTTCAAATCTTAGCGGGGTTTATGGATTACCACTAGTGCCACAATTCTATATCACAATATTATATATTCCAAGCTACTGTAGTTGAAGACTATCTTTTTGTGGCCAAAGGCAGGACTTGATATAGGTGGGTGAGAGGCATAAGGGCCACCACATCACTAAGCTAGGCAAGTCTGGGATTTGGAGCTGAATTCTGAGGGTTTTGTTAACTGTGCCATGCCAGGAGATTGATTGATAATTATCTGCTATAGCATTGGTGTTATATCTTAGTGACAACATAGATGGATTTTCCTGTTGACAATCTGTCTCTAACCTGGTTTTTCAGATCTTCCTATACTGTACTCATTGCCATCTTCCTTCTGCTGGTCATGCTCTTCCCTTTCTTCAGCTATCACTAGAGAGCTAGCGTTTGTGCAATGTGTCCAAAGTAGGATAATTACACTATCATGTTTATTTGTTTCCTATTTCAAAATAGAGGGAAATGTGCTTCAATATTTTGGCAATCATGGTCAAACATGGTTCTGAGAGCCACAAAAGAGGAAAACCAGGACTATGTGCAAACCTGGGCCACAGATTGCTCATCCATACTTATACCTTCAATTACATTAAAAGACAGAAATGAATGTGTGCTTGTGATGCAATTTGTCTCTTCTTTCCAGGAGTCAAATTGTCACCAAGGTATCTTGTATATGGCATGTACTGCAGTAGTCTATCCTTGAAATCTCTAAGGTGGAAATAGCAACAGCAATACTACCAATAAAACAAGACTTAAATTCCTAACAATGCTTAAAAATATCTCTGAATGTAAATCCCCCACTAGCTGGTTATATGTTGCTATAAATAAAGCTATCTAAGTGATGTAAGCCACAAAGATTTGGCAGTGGTGGCTATTAAAAAAATTATGACGGATGCAGGTGTCTTACAAAGTAGAAGCCTAACCTCAACTCAACTGTTTTTCAGCCAAGGATGAAGTTTCCTCAGCCTTCTATTATTTCAGAATATTTTATTTTACACTTAATAAATGTGACTTGTGGAAACAAAACGACTTTGCTCCCTTTTCTTAATTTCATCTGTTCCATCAGCCAAGAGAAATACACTAATTTATAACTTGAAGGGAGCCTGGAGATACTGTCACCCACCATTCATCCAAATTTGTCACTAGCATCCCATTAAAGCCATAATTATTTTTTAATTAAAACTAAGGAAACTGGCATGCATGTGCCTACTTTATACATCTGTTATGGGTTAAAATAGCTTTTTTATATAAAAAAATGCTTTTTAGACCGCAGTCTTTTGTGGCCACAGTCCATGCCAAAGAAAACGCAAGCTTGCTTATTTTCTCTGTGGGGTGCAACAGCGCCTGTGTATGCCTGAACAGATTCGACTGGCCGTGAAAAGAATTCTAAATAAAACACAAACATGGAATTTGGCAACCCCACAGAAGCAAGCTTAAGACTAATTCCAGCATGCGAACGACTCACACAGCAAGTCTGGCTCCACTATAAATGAAACCAGGCTCTGTAAAATATCCAGTAAAGTTTGAGAGACCAGATTTAAAAGGACAGTGTTGTTATTATTATTGTTGGTGATATTATTATTCTTACTATAATAACTGTATACAGTACCTGGTTCATTATATTTCTGTATGTGAGTGTGTGCATGTGCAAATATGTGACCGCACAGGTTTGAGAATTGTGCTTTCCATCAGTTAACAATTCCAATGTTTATTTACAAATTAAATCAAAACAATTTTGCTTGTGGAGTTGGGAAACCCTGAAATAAGAACAATGAATGCATTATATTACAACTGACTAAAACAGAGTTAATTAAAAGATATTTTACTGATTCAAAATAAATCAGGAATGGAGAAGGTTACCTTGTTAGCATGCTTCAAAAAACTAAATGCTACTAAAGCACAATTCCCAAAGAGGATACCACATTATAGAGAACACAAAAGCGGGGGAAAACAGATAGAGAAGCAATGATAGTGATACTATAACTGGGACCATCATTTGCTTACACACATTTGTACAAAGCGTGTGTGTGTGTGTGTGTGTGTGTGTGTGTGTGTGTGTGTGTGTGTGTGTGTGTGTGTGTGTACTGTGTGTGTGTGTGTGTGTGTGTGTGTGTGTGTGTGTGTGTGTGTGTGTGTGTATAGCATTTTTTGCTGATAGAAAACAGTGTGTCGGCTATAGAAACTGCCTGGATGGTCCCAGAGAGGGGCCGAAAGGCAAAATGAAAGCTGTGATGCTTTCTCATATATTTATATATCTATATTTATTTTCATTTATCAGCAAAAAAATGTTACACACACAAATTATATATATATATATATATATATATATATATATATATATATATATATATATATATATATATATATATATATATATATATATATATATATATATATATATATATATATATATCCCTCTAATAGCAAACTTATTTGGCTAAGTGCAGTCTACTTTATAAAATTCTAAATAACTGTTAAGATGGCACCCAGTAGTTGTCTAGTTTGCAGCAGATATGAATGGCTTCAGGGGACTGAATTGATTTATTTGTTTACATTTAGTTTACAGGAAATATTAGCAAAATTGATAATTTCTTTTCAATTATGGTAGTTCTGCAAACTTTATAGATAGGCAATTTTTTTCCCCACTGATGAGAACTCTTGCCTCACATTGGACTCCAGCAAACCATTATATAATGTCCTATTTCTATGGCTTGTCTTTTCTTATGTGCATTGTTTACAACTTATTTTTCCACACCGCTTTCAAGTCCTGCCTTGATAGCAACTTGTAACCATTCTTTGCAATTCTGGAAGGTGAGAAAACCACCTAGATGCAAAATTGCTGACATGTTACTGTTTCATTTTCATAATTCACAAGGCAATAGAGGAATGGAGGCAAGGCATCCGGAAACTATTTGGCAAATATTAGTGCTTTCACAATCAACTTTCCTTGCATCTTTCCATTGCACCAATTCTATTTATTTGCATATTACCAGACAAATACAAACAAAACATGGAGAAAAATACATTAGAAAATTATACCATTTCTTCTGGAATAAAGATATTTCTATGATTTCTGTGACTCATTGGGTTCTCTGCATGCAGTCTGCATTTTGAACCCAACAGAAGTGAAAATGATTGTGTTATGAGGAACTGGGGGTGGAGGGATGTGGAAATGCCCGTAGTGTGAACATTTTCCCTATTATCTAATTGAGAGAAGCTTGATCCAAGCAGATATAAAATGCAGAAAGTTTTTTTGGGTTTTTTTGCCTGCTATTTCTGTATATTATATACAACAGACAATCATATCAACTATATTTATGAGTACTGTGATTCAACACATTTAGAGAATGACAAACTGAGAAAAAGTGAGCTAAAATTTCCTTCTGTGACATATGATTTTTTATTAGTGGATAATATTCCCCAACATTTTTCTTAAAATTAAAAATCTGAAAAGTATATATTTCGCCTACCTTGTAAAGGTAGTATTATCACCTCACATTTTTTAATGTCAGAGAAACATTCTCCTTTTTAAATAGGTATGCTACAAATTATTCCAGTCGTACTCTATATTAAGGATACAAATCATACTTTCAATACGATTGATAAAAATCTGAAGGCCTGAGCATTTAAAAATAAAATGCAAGTATTTGTTGAAAAAACACCCTACCATTTCTGGAAATCCTATATGGCTGATGAGCCTAATATGAATGCAATATTGATTATGTTCCTAAAATCTCATAAAATTAATGAAGACAAGAATCAAGCATAATTCCTGAATCCTCCAACAGCAGTTATTGCATGTTATACAGAAAAACATCACTATGCTGAAACTCACTTGGATCTACAGGAATTAGATTTGTAGTATCCAATAATTATTGTCAAATTGTTTTAAAAGCTGCATCTCTTCTTTGGATTTATTGGGATGTATCCTTATAATTTGATTACAGGGATGTTGCTTAAAAAATGATTTTTTTTACAAAATGAAAAGGTATTTTATACATGCCACAAAAAATTTAAAATTCATTAAAATGTTCATTTTCAGAAATATATTTACACATTACATGCAAGTAAAATGCTAACATTTGTTGCTGGATATACATCAGAGATGGTAATTTAATAAGTAGTATACAGTACAGTAGATCTATATGATTTCATTTCTTTATACATTATGGGCAGCTGACTGTATGAACTGATTCTTGTGAAAAATATTGCAACTAAAGAGTGAATAAAAATAATTTCTTGGATGCTATAACTATCATGATCCATTCAATCCTATAAGTCATCATTAGATTTATTTCACAACAGTTGATAAATACTAGCTCTAGTAAATGCATTGAGGCCTGATTTGACCTTATATAATTAATATATGAAACAATATTTATATAAAATAGAAAGAAGGTGCTTTGATTTGTTTATTAGGAATATAGCCTCCATGATTAAATGGATAGGTTACTGGATTTGGCCACAGAATATATTTAATGAACAGTCAGTCCACTGGAAGACCTTGTGGTGCTTCTCAGCTCCATCTGAGAATATACACTATAAAAATTAGAAAACACTTTGTACAGCCAAAAGGATTACAAATAATATGAATACATTATACTCTGAAATAAAATATACAATGCAAAGACAGCTATTATTTGTGGCTGGCCTGCCCTTTGGAACCACATGCCCACTGAAGTCTGCACAATTCAGTGATGATGATTTTTTTTTAGGAAACCCTTAAAAACTAGGATAGTTCAGCAGGCCCTGGGAAAGGATGGTTGTAACTCTGCATTTGATATCAATTATTTTTGCTCTTCTTGTAAGTATTAGTGTTCTCCCCAACTTTGTGTTTAGTGTTGTTCAGTTATCATTAATGGTTTATTGATATTCAGGGTTGTTGTTTTGTTTTTAATGTGTAATTATTAATTTATTCTACACCATTTAGAACTACTTCAACAATTAGGCAATTTATCAATTATTTAAATAAATAAAATAAAATAAATAACTTTCTAATATGGTAATAAACATTTACACACTTTGTGACAACCAGCAGTTGTTTTTTTCCATTTTGCAGGTGCAAGGAAATTTCTGTTACTTATTATGACAAACTCAGCTTCCCTCCCATTTTTGAAGTCCCAGGAAAACAACAATAAAACCTATTGAATTCCTTGGCTGATAGCCTACATTTGGTTTGGCAAATTACAAGTTGTTCTAAATCAGGGATAATATGAAACATACAAACTCAGATTGGTCAGATCACAAATTATTAAGGAAAATCTTAGCAATGAAAATATCTATTTTACATGCAACTCCCTGCCACTATCAAGAACATTAATACTCAGTGGAGGGCAGAAATCAATAATTTTACCTCTTACAGATGGACTATTTGTGTAAGCCAATAGCCTTTCTATTTGACTTTAAAATAGAACCTCAAATGTGTTACTTACATAGACTGTGTAACTTGGTCCTTCTTTAACTAGAGATTCACACAATTTATATAGAAAGAGATTAAAAATATTTAAAGTGCAGTTTTAGGGACATTTTCCAAATGCCCTTGTCATCTCAAATATTCACACCTTCTGTAAGTTCACAGACTTCTAATTCTTTTAGACAAATTCATTTTTTAAAAAAATAAACTTGTTTCGTATGTCAAAGACTGATCATATTGAATCACTGAGGCTTTCATTTCCCACTTCTTGGAAGACAAAAAGAGGCTAAACACTGTTGGTCTGATCTTACAAAACTGGCTAAGCTTAACAAGATATACCAGAAAATCCCTTCTTCCCTATATTTATTTTTCAATATTTCATTAATTCTATGCTATAAAAATAGTGGCACAACACATTGAAAGAAGCACTTTGATTCAAGACAGCTCTGGGGTAACTTATTTTTATTATACTGGATGCAAACCAGTGGTCTTCAAAATTTTGACCTATAAATGCATTAATAATACTGCACAAAATATTAAGAACATTCTACATTAAGAATTGCTTTGTGCTCTCATTTCAAGAATGATTTTGAAAAAAAAAGGCTCCGGGGAATTTGTAAAATGATAGGATAGATGGAAGGATGGATGGATGATGATGGATGAAGAGATAGATGGACAGACAGACAGATGTATATTTACTGATTGACCTCTGGCTACTTTGACTGTAATAGATAGATAAGAGGGGGAAGGGAGGGAGGGAGGGAGATGTTTTGCATGAGTGTTTTGGATAATGCATTACTCTTTTTTGTACTGAAAAATATTCACCAAATGATTTAATTCTACAACTACCTATCCCTTTGGTCAGTCATAGTCAGTCATAGACTAGATTGACCAACAGTGCTAGACCCATCATATAATTTCCTTGTTTAGGCTAACTCATTCTGAAAACAGCCAATTGTTCCGTGCTCAGTAAAACATGGCTTATCAAGATGCATAAATCAAGCAACAGAAACATGATATATTAATAGAGTATTCTAGGAAATATTATAGAATTTGTACTGGAAACAATACATCAGTTTGATTATATTGAAAGTTTACTATGATGGTTAGAATCGTGCAGGATATCCGAAGAAATTATCCAAATATGCATTTTGACTGACTTTTGATGCCTTGATATGGTAACTAAGAATGCTGTCCCTGTTGGCTATGCACAATTTATTTTCATTCATTCTCATCCTATCTCTATAAACTCAGTTTTCTCTCCTGCTTCTGATTATTGAAAACCATTATTTCCCAGCCCTGTTATACCAAATTGCAATATGTCAAATAATTCCACTATCAGTACATCTCTCAAACAACTGCACACATCATCTGCAGAGGAGTGATGTGATCTTCACATATATATTATATGGGAAGACTGCTTGTGAACTAAAACCTGTGTTCTATACAGGGGTGAAATCCTCCCGGTTCGCCCGGGCCAGTCCTTCGGCATATAGCCGATGGAACTGGCTGCGGTCGCGGCGCGGAGCTTCTCCCGCCCGCTTTCCCGGCCCGGCTGAACACAATCACCGCTTTCCCGGCCCGGCTGAACACAATCATTCGGGTTATTTTTCCCTCTGTGCATGCGCGCGCATGCACAGAGGGAAAAATAACCCGAATGGCGGCGTTCAGCCGGGCCGGGAAAGCGGGCGGGAGAAGCTCCGCGCCGCGACCACCGCCAGTTCCATCGGCTATACGCCGAAGGACTGGCCCGGGCGAACCGGGAGGATTTCACCCCTGGTTCTATAGTATCCACAAAGATTCCTTGATCATATAAGCATTTATATTATATATGTGGACATAGCAATAGTAATAGTAATAGCAATAGCACTTAGACTTATATATTGCTTCACAGTCCTCTCTAAACGGTTTACAGAGTCAGCATATTGCCCCCAACAATTTGGGTCCTCATTTTACCCACCTCGGAAGGATGGAAGGCTGAGTCAACCTTGAGCCTGGTGAGATTTGAACTGCCAAATTACAGGGAGCCGGTAGTCAGCAGAAGTAGCCTGCAGTACTGCATTCTAACCACTGTGCCACCGTGGCTCATAGGGAATAGCCTATATTTTATTAATGGGCAAACTACTCAGTAGGAATTCAATCCTTATTTCTGGGTTGGGCTAATTTTTCAAAATAGTGGGACATGTGATATTAGTATAACTGTAATTTCTACTTACCATACTTTTCTCTCAAATTAATAACCTTGAATCTAATCTTGTTTTAATTCCAAGAGGTACAGCACACTATGGTGAAGCAAAACTGTTGTGTTAGGTACTAGATCAAATGTCACACAATTTCTCACTGTCGGAAAAACAGAGAGCAAATAGAAAGCAATTCCACTGCCATAGTTTGACAACTGCAAAATATAACCTCTTATCAAGCTAGTATATCTATACCAGAATGTAGGCATTCACCTCAATGCAAAAGATTATTAGAACCTTTATACTCGCTCATTCACACAGGCAAATATATAAATCTACCCTTGTAAATTTTTGTTCCTAAATACAAATTAATATATAGCACTGAAAACAGTTGAGCAGCCCTGTCTTCTAAATGCTTAGCTTTATCTACATTCGTAATATGCCAGACTGCTAGATACAAAACAGCCAATAAAATGTTGCCAGTACTGTATCTCTATCCAAAGCTTTCAATGTATTAATTATGACTCAAGAATTAAATTCTGACAACAATGAACATCTCTGTTACTATATTGTCGTATCCCTATAAAGTTCTATCAATTTCTAATGTGTTCTGGAAGTGTTGTACTTTTACACAAGCCTATCCTTGGCTATTTCTAATGACACTGAGTAATAAACTAGTACTATATTCCTGCACATTAAATGCAGAGTAAAAGCACTAAAACAGATAATTTTCATGGAACAAGAACATCATTCGACATATGTCAGATGAAGTATTTCTATTAATATAGAGAGAAAATATCTGGAAATGCCTTATTACATACGTATATCTAAAAACCTAGGACTAAACTTCTGTGCCGATCACAAGTGTATGAAGTTCCCATACTCCCCAACTTGTTGGTTCATTTACTAACAGACAAACATCCCTCTCTTCTGTATTTTTAATTTTTTTATGAGGTGTTTGCAAAAAGACAGTCAGCTGGTTGACTGCATTTAATAAAAATGATGAGTTGTAAGATTAAGGTAGTGCAGCTGACTTTACAATACAAATCACCCATAGTGGTTTATTCTGTTGCTAAAGTGATTTTTGCTGTTTAAAAAAAAGGAAATTCTTCTCCAATTTCTGATTAAGGAAATATACCACATTTTACCTAAGTATTTGACTGCTCCATCTATGGTCTGGAAACTAATCTTCAGCATGTGATTTTTCTGGCATATAGCTTAATCTTCAAGAAGTAGTATCTTTGATTATATGTATTATATTATAGTCAGAAGTATCTTTGTCCAAATGGCATAGAATAATGGTCTGCCTATGTCTTTAGGCATGATGTTCAATTGCAAAAGCTTCATCTGACATTTTCTTAGAGCTGCTGTATTTAAAGAAATGCATCTGGGAGAAAATCTGTAAATGAAATAAGCCAGAGAGGAATAGGCCAGCATTCTTTTCATGCTACTTCTAACAGTCACACACATATCACTTTGTATATGAACTAGGACAGGATCATATTGAAAAATATGGATCTCGACTTATTTCAAAAATGAAGCCTTTTTTTAAAAAAAAGTGCAACATTTAAAACAAGTTGTTGCCATGTCAAACTGGCAGTTTGATGATGTTATCTGTGAATAATCCCCCCCCCGTGGGAATTTCCCCCCCCCCAAATTTCAGGAGGCAAACTAGCCAATGCTTGAAGAAGCAGTGAATTCTTTTTCAACTTTTTTAAATATCATACTTTTTTACATTGTAAGGGGTTTTTAAACTATATTAACTTTACTCTATAAGCCCCTCTTTCCTTATTGAAATTCCTTAAATGGCTCCACTGTGCCAATTTGATCAGGAAAAAAAATCCTTCCTTTAATTTTGGGAAAGCCAGGAGTACAGTAGAGGTTTAAGGTAAATATATTAGCTGAACAAGTCAAGTTACCTATTCTATATCCTGAGAGATTTGTTCTACCTATAATAGCTACCTGGAACAACAACAACAACATCAGGTGTATCTTCCCCTATGATGGCCACCCTGTAATGCAAAATGTCATGTCCAGGAAATGATTGCTTTCTATGAAATGTTTAAAGGCACAGGATCCCAGGTAGAGGTAGGAATTGCCAGGAATTGTAGTTGAATCCCTTTGCTGATATTCCCTTCTTTTTCCCATCCCCACCTCGGTATCTTGAAAATCCCCATTTGGTTTTGGTTTTGGTTTTGAAAGTGGGCATGCACTCTAATTATAGAGAAGAGAAAGAGAAGAAAACAAAAGTGCAAATAGATTTGTTTATTATTTGGTCAATTATCAGAGCAAATGATTCAGGCATTTTAGCAGTCCTCCTGGTTTTCTGTCTTTCAAATTAGTGTCTCTCCCCAAACATGAAGCAAAGAACGTTGGTTTTTATTTTGAGTGTAACCAACCAAAAGCCACAAGAAAAGGCGAAGGCTCATATTATTTTTGAATGGTTTTCCTGGAAGAATCCCAAATTCTTCCCTCTTTGTTTTCTTTTAGACTTCAAATTCGAATTTGTCTTTTCCCAGAGGGTTCCCCTGCTTAATATTTACAAGCCGCAACTAAGTTTTAATATAGATTGGTACACAAAAGGAGGGAAGGGGCGTTGGTCTTACCTGACACGCCTCTTCTCATAGGGTGGAGCTAGCCTTCAGGATGGATTGTCCTCGTCCACTCAGAATGAGGACCGAGTCTGTCACTTCTGAAAGGATCCGCCCTGCTGTGACCCAGCTTTGACGAATCCGAAGACGTAGACTTGACGTGGCTTTGAACTGAAAACAGGCATTAACACGAAGGCTCCCGACCGAGGTGCTGCAGGTAGCCGCCTGACAAACCTCCTCAGCGACACTTGAGTGGCCCAGGCCGCAGAAGTCGCCGCACTTCGCATAGAGTGGGCCGTGACGCCCGCCGGCCTAGCCATTAAAGAGAGCTCGTACGCTTTAGCGATGGTACCACGGATCCAACGCCCAATCGTCGAAGATGAAACTTTAAGACCCAGGGACTGCGGCTGGAAGGCCACTAAGAGCGCCTCTGTTTTACGTATCTGGCGCATTCTGTCAATGTATATTCGGAGAGCCCTCCGCACATCCAATGCGTGTCATAGTTGTTCCAATGGATGAGCCGGATTGGGGCAGAAATTAGGTAGGATAAGCTCCTGGACCATGTGAAAGGAGGAATTGATTTTAGGTATAAAGGATGGGTCCAATCGGAGAACCACCCGGTCCACATGGAAGACACACAAGTCCTTCCGGACGGAGAGTGCAGAGAGCTCCGAGATGCGACATGCGGACGTGATCGCCACCAGGAAGGCAACCTTGTATGACAGGAACTTTAGGCTAGCCGACCGCAGCGGTTCGTACGGAGGTCCCGTTAAGAGACTTCAGCATCCTGGGAAAATCCCAGGTCGGATAGCGATGTATCACGAGGGGCCAGAGGTTAGAGGCCCCCTGTAAAAACCACCGAATCGTAGGATAGTGAGCAAGGGAGTTGACGTGGTCACACAAGAGAACCGACGAAAGCCACCGGTCTGCGAAGAGTGCTCAGTGAAAGGCCCATGTTTAACCCCCACTGGAGAAACTTTAGGACTTTCTTGTAAGGGCGAACCACCTTCGGAGGCGCACCAAGCATAGAAGAATTTCCACGTTGCAGTATAGATGTGCTGGGTGGAAGGCCACTGGGACACTTGGATAGTAACTATGACCTCGGGGTCGTAATCCTGTTGTCTTAGAGTGCACCACTCAACCGCCAGGCGGTCAGTTGGTACCACAGAGGATCCGGGTGTACCAACGCCCCCTGGCTGAGCAACAACTTGCTCGGGGGAAGCCGCCACAGCAGGGATATAGACAGAGCCTTCAGGTCCACGAACCAAGCCTGGAAATCGCAGGAGAACTCCACCAGGTCAGGGATCGACAAACATCCGGAGGGAGCAGGACCCTGGACTTGGAGGTGCCACGACCCGCTCTCTGGAAGGGTAAAAGGAACCATTGAAGACCCCTAGAGTGTAGACGTGCCCATGGGGTTATGGCTATGCATGAAACCATCTTCCCCAGGAGAGTGGACAGAAGGGCAAGGGGACCCCTACACTCGTGTTGTATCTGGGTGGCAAGGCCTTTGATGCTGTCCTGCCTCTCCTGGGACAGGGAAACCCTACACTGTAAGGAGTCTACAACGGCTCCGAGGTGGAGCAGGGTAGTGGAGGGAGAGAGGTGACTTTTCTCCAAGTTGATGGAGAACCCATCCTGTCAGAGTGTTACAATGGTTACCTGGAGATGATGCACCGTGATGTGCTCGGAAGCAGCCTGTACCAAGATATCATCCAGGTAACACTGGACATGCACGGACAGGGACCTGAGGTAGGCAGCCGCCGCTGCCAGGATTTTGGTGAACACCCTGGGAGCGGAAGACAGGCCAAAGGGAAGGGCCCTATACTGGGAGTGCCTACCTGTGTAACAGAACCGAAGGTATTGCCAATGTAATCAGAATGTGCAGGTAGGCTTCAGTCAGGTCAAAAGAGGCAAGGAAATCTCCCTGACGAACACACCCCAGGATAGACTGTAGGGAATGCATCTTGAACCGTCTATATTTAATACAACGGTTCAGATGCTTGAGGTCCAGAATTGCCCTCCACCACCACCACCCCGAGGCCTTGGGGACTATAAAGAGAATAGAATAAAGTCCCTGCCCCCGTTGATCCTGGGGCACCTGCTAATGGCTTGAATCTCCAGCAGGTGCTGGACCGCCGAGTCCACAAGTGCCTTCTTGGAAGGCACCTTGGACATGGGGCATTGGATAAAAAACCTCAGGGGAGGGGAGAGAAATTCCAGAGAGAGACCCTGACTGTTTATCTCTAGGACCCATTTATCCCAAGTGGTACGTTCGCATGCGGTGTAATAAAGGGCTAGGCGTCCTCCTATGGGAGGATCCAGGGGATTATCTGGACCGTCAGAAAGGCCAACCACCTCCCCCGCCCCGGGAAGGGCGCTTAAACTGCTTCCCCCTCCCGGATCTCTCCTGGCACTGGCTAGATCCGAACTGACCTTGAGGTCGGGAAAAGCCGAAACCTTGGTCAGGTGCTTGAAAGGGCTGTCAGGCTTAAGAGGATTGGTGGAAATAGCACTTCCAAGAGACAGATGACAGGACCTTTCTCCTGTCCCAGGTCTCGACCAGGATGGGGTCCAACGTTTCCCCAAATAGGTTCTGACCCCGGAGAGGTGCCGAGGCCAGGCACCATTTGTGGAGGATATCCGCCTGCCACTGGCAGAGCCAGTGCATGCGCCTGGCCACTACCAAGGCAGCAATCGCCTTGGAAGCAAAGCTAGATGCATGCAATGTGGCATCCACTACAAATTGCGTGGACGCAAAAACTTTATTGATGTCCTACTGGACCCGCAAATTGGATGCCGGGATTTGTTCCTGGATCTGTCGCAGCCAGATGAGTGATGAACGTGCAAAAAAGGATGCAGAGGAAGAGGCCTTGACTGCCCAGGCAGCCGCCTGGTGGGTCTTGAGAAGGGCCTGCTCCGTCCTTTTGTCTTCAGGCTTTAAAACTTTCTCCGACTCCCCAGGTAAGGAGGATGAAGCGTGTAAAGCCACGACAGGGGCATCAACCGATGGGACCGTCAAGAGGTTGGCCAGTCCAGAGCCACATTGAAGTTGAATGAGGGCATTGGCCCGGACGCTGGAGACGACCATTGCCGTTGAACAGTGTCTAGAAATAGTTGTGGAGCCGGAACAAAGTCCACCTCCAGGGTAAATTCAGTGAACAAAGGGTCCAGCTGCAGAGAGGTCGAGGCCGGAGGAACAGGGTTGTCCAGACCAGCGGCATGAGAAGCCTTGTAGAGCAAGGATTTGAAAAGCCCCTGTGGAAAAAGGCCCAAAGAGGTATGCTGATCTGGAAGGACACCTTCGTCCTCAGAGAGTTCAAGGTCGCCCCGATCAGCATCCTCCCACAAGGGATCTTGGTCATCGCTGATTGAGCCGTCAGAATCATGATCAGGGCTATGCCCTGTGGCTCCTGGAATTGGCCTGCTATAAGAGCGCTCAGAACCCAATGAAAGACCTCTGCCAAATGACTGCAAATGCCTTGTTGCACTGCTGCTGCAATCATAAAGTGCAGATTGGCCGGATCAAAGAGGGCCGGTGGTACTCCCGAGGGGGCCCATGCAGACTGTGGTAGAACAGACACCCCAGACCCTTGAGGAGCCGTCGTGGCAAGTAGTAGGTTGGAGCAGGCGAAGCCAGCAGCTCCCCAGATGTTGTGGTGATCTAGGTGGAGAGCCGGATTGTTGAGGGCCAGCTGTTCCCCCAAAGGTTCTTGGGTCAAGGGCATGGCAGCGGCAGGCTCAGAAGGGGGACCCTGAGTAGGGGCCCTCGCGGCAGATTGTGCGCAGAGCTTGGCGAGCACTCTGTCTGTGCGGCACTCCACCCTCTCAGAGGCTCGTGAGCCATGGGAAACATGAGAGAAGCCCCCGCCTGGGCTTGAGAGCACATGTTGGTTTGACTTATGGTGCCGCTTGCTTCGCGTCTTGTTGTCCTGAGTCGGCAGCAGGTGCCATTTTGGAAGGCTGACTGACAATCGTGACAAAATGGCCACCAAAACAGCCGTTGGAAAATTGGTGAGTTAAGGGGAGCCGAGAAGCTGAGGGTGCCGACCAGGGCAAGCCCTGAGCAGTCCAGGCACCCAGTCATGAACTCGCTAAATGAAGCGAGACACACACTCCTGGCAATGCAAAGGCCACCACTCTGCCGGGCAATAATGTTAGATGAACGCCGGCGCGCAATCCGGGGCAACAAGGGAAACTGAAGAGGAGGTTTGAGCAGCGCAAGCGCTGAAACAAGCAGTCAGTTTCCTCCTGGCGGCTGGTGTTTAGTCTTCTCCAAAGCGGTGGGTACTAAATGGGGTGGGTGGGGAGAGGATGGTAGTCCCCCCCTTTTGGCCTGGCGCCCGAGCACAAGACTCAGGAAATGGTGTCGGGTGGGAAGAGCAGTTCAGATTGATAGCCGCCCTCTTCTGACACCCGAATGGCAGCTTTGCTGGCTAAGCCCGGTGACAAGGGGAGCCAGGAGAAATAAGCTGAAACTGCTTAGGCCACATTCACCGAAATAATGCCTTCGACCAACCAGGAGTGCACGACTCCAATGGTAGGCCAGGTGAGGGCCCTTAAGGTCAATGCCACATGAGGTATGGCAGCCGCAGCCATGGTGGGAGCCGACGCTACGATGATGAAAAGGCCCGCGATCCTCTGCTGATGACTCGAGGACGCTGGGGCCGACTCACAGTTGTAAGCAAGGAAGCCAATGGAACTGATTCGATGACAAGAAATAAGTGGAACTAGCCTTCAGGAAGGGAGCAAACAAAGCCACAACTGTCCTGTCTGAGGAGCGAGTCTAAGCTGGGTCACAGCAGGGCGGATCTTGTCAGAAGTGACAGACTCGGTCCTCATTCTGAGTGGAAGAGGACAACCCATCCTGAAGGCTAGCTGTACCCACGATGGAGAAAACTTTCTTCTCAGACCCAGTGATACATTCACTTCTTTTTATTAGGACTTTGGGGTTTTTTAGCAGAGCTCAGGCCATTAAAAATAAAAGAAGGACTTCTACATTAGGCAAATTGAACCATTATATCTGCATCCTACCCATATTAAATTCATTTCTAAGGTGTTGAGAACAGTCTTTTGGAGCAAACGTAAGACTTGCCCAAGGCCACACAGCAAGCTTCATAACTGAGTAAGGATTTGAGCATAGTCCACAAATCTCAGCCAAATATCTATCTATTGTATCGCCTGGCTCAGGTTATTATTTAAATACTTTTCTTTTTCAGGTCTCCTTGCATTTTACATGCAATGTTTCAGACTATTATGCCTAGCGAAGGAACAGCGAGCTGATGACAGCTACTGTCTCTTTTCCACACCTTTTTTAAAATGCAAAAATAGAGCTTTCTCTTTTAATATTTCTGAAGCTTGTTGACCAGTGTCAGTTCTCCCCCCATACAGTAACTGCTTTAAAGCACTGCATAGAGCATCGCATTAAAAATTAATTACACATGTTATTTTATTGATAGTGCATAATGTAATGAGCACCAGCTGTGCTAAACATCCAAATTCCTTTTTAAGATAGCTATAAAAAGGAAAGAAAGAAACTATACTTCCAAATGCTTCTCATGTCAGAAAGTGGGGGGAGAGAGACAGACAGCAACATCTTGTATGGATTTGAAGCAGAATTCTTTGATTTAGTTCTACATTTGGAATGTTTGAAGAGTTCAGGCTCTTGGACTGGGATATTAGAATAAAATCCAGTTAACTCTCTAATTGATGGACCCATTGTCTTTGTTGCAGCTTTATTCTCTTAGTGTTTAGATTATACGATCTACTTCTACCTGATAACTGTGTAATTTAACATGAGCACATAAATATACAATATCAAATGCCTAAAAGCTACAAGCATGTACTTTTAACATCTTTTAATATTTTTATCCAATGTGTTCTCTAGATGATGATGATTCGCCAGATTGAGTCAATTTAAGTATCTTTTTTCAAATTAAAACTTTGGTTAGCAGCAGAATCAATGTACATGGGGGAAAGAATGCTCCAAAACAAATTTTACTTTTTTTCTTAATGCCTATGGGGGTTGACTTCTTTTGTGTATGCAGTGTTTGTATTTTCTACACTTATCCATATCTGAACCATATTTTAAAACTATGTAAAACAAGGCTATACTCAGCCATTTGAATGTGTTTGCCTATGAGACCAGATTAAATGAAAACATATAAATGTAGCACTGATTTTGTCTGAGCTAAGTTGGGGAGAGCGGAGTTCACATACTTTACATTGAGCAACTATGACATACAAATTCCATTTTTCCAGATATTATATAGATTTCACCGTAATAAAATAAATAATGTTTGCTAAACCCAAACTTCAGCAGTTCTCACTTTATTCAAAGCTGTATTTTCTCTGTAGGGAAAACTCTCCGTTTATATATACTACCAATATATGCCTTTGTAGTTCTTTGCCTGCATATGTACTTAATAAATAGCCCACGTTCTTCTTACCATTTTTGTCACCTAAGTGGATGTAAGGGGAACAAGGGCAGACTATTTTCCAATGCAGTTCTAGAGTGTCTGGTCTGCATAATGATATAACTGGTATAACACAAAAATTGTACTATTATCTGTTCTCAAGTCTTGATGAAAAAAATGTGGATGAGATTGCATTCTCTACTCTGATTACTGTTTTGTTTTCCCATTGATCCTCGGTTTTAATAAACCCAGTCTGGAATGAAACAAAAGTCTGCATCTTGTTTCACTATGAAATGTGCAGAACACATACCATATTATTAACATAAACGCTTCTGAAATAATGCAGCTTTCTAGACAGATTGTATTAATTGCATCAGACTTTTTTCTTTTCCTTTCTTCCAGCAAGGGTGGTCCAATCTAGATTTCTCATTGGCTGGGCTGGTGTATAAATATAACAAAATTGAGTTTAAGGATAATAGTGATGAGAAGACAGAAAAAGAAATAACTACACTATTATTTAACCATATCCCTACATGCATATACTCTATATCTCCAGTTCAATCTCATTATTTTCTTATAGGTATATCTTAAATAATCATGTTTTCTTCTAAACTATACCATAGAATACCAACTAGCTAAGCAAATAGCAGGGAACAAATATCAAATCAAAAATGTTAATTTGTATTAATTTAGTAACTATTATTTTCCTTTATTATTTATTTATTTTATTGTGTTTATTAGACCATAAGTCATTATTTTAAAAGAGAAGCTATCTTGAATAAATAGGCACAAAATTGTTATTCAAATGTGTAATAGAAGTTCCTAAACATTTTTGCCATCACACCTCCCTTTAGTGTAATCTTAATGTTCTTACTGCCCCTAAAACTCCAAACACCCAAATGAGCACATCTGAGCAATGGAAATAATAACATGAAACGTAATGTTTAATGAAGACATAAAAAATAAAGATCTTCATAGCTCCCTTCATGCCTCTGCCTGCATCTCCCTAAGGAGGTACACCTCCCAGTTTGAAAAAAATGCACAAAGAAATGCATTTTGTGTCCTGCTGACTTCAGTGGGGAGGAACTCCCAGATAATTTCATCTACAATGTTAAAAGATTATCCGGATGTGTTGGATAGCCATGGCAATCACACTTTGGTAGAAAAGTACCAGGAGCTATGGGAAAAGTGTCAAAGTCAGATTGGCCAACCTTTAATGAGTTGGTCAAAATATTAAAATATATGGGAACTGTAGAGCTTGGGAGCCATCTGAAACAACTAGTGTTCTATGTCAGTGGTCCCCAACATTTGTGACTTGGCCACCCAGCTGGGGGGCAGTTGCATGTGCATGTGTGTGTGCTGGTCCACCACTCCGGTGAGTTGAGCTGTGCTCACGCGTGTTTGCACATCAGGCTGCCTCTTGCATGCACTGTTCCCTCTAAGGTGCACGGCCGTGAGGCCGCGCACGTAATGAGAGAACGCTGCACAGAAGTTTCTAACTTCTGTGCGGCATTTCCTAATGGCAGAGGCTGCGTGCCTGCACGGCCGCGCAGATAAAAAGAGAACGCCGTGCGGCAGTTTCTAACTGCCGTGCGCCATTTTCTGACATTATGGGGAACATTGCTTGCATGATCCGGTTCCAAATAGACCATGGCTCGGTAGTGGGCCACAGCCTAGGGGTCTGGGATCCCTGTTCTGTGAGGGTAACCTCTAGAACTTAAACCTAGGCTAGCCAGTAAAACACTGAATTGGAAAGTTATGCAAAAAAATAGGTGGAGATTTTAGCTTGCAACCAAAGCTGTTGCAAAACCCCTGACTGCTACTCTATGATCAGAAGAAAATATGCTGCTGCCACAATATGGCTGGTAAAAATGAAATAGTAAAAAATGAAAAGAAATAACAAATGATAAATACCTTGAATCTGAGCTGTCATAAGTACCCTACATGAGAACCAAATGGTTAGAACAGAACAGCCCATGATTTCTACTCAGAAAAATGGACAAACCATGAGGAAATTTCTGGAGAAAGGGCAAGAACTGTCCCTTTATTTATTATTTTTGTTGTTGTTGTTTAAAAAATTTATATTGCTGCCTACTCACACATGGAGACTCAAGGCGGCTTACAAGGATACAAAAATTCATAATAAACATATGGGTCAAATTATAATACAAAACAGAAGGACCGTCAGAGTTTTCATACAAATTAAATTAGATATCCAAGTCATAAAAAAACCTATTACAGTTAATTTTGTGCTGAATAACAGCTAAAAGGGAGGAATAAGACCATCTTTATTCAGACAGCTGTTATCCTGAGCCTATGGACAAAAAACAGAGCAAGTATTTATAAATATTTATACACAGGGTTTGTAGAGGTCAGGTCCTGAGCAGTTTATAACTTATATGCACACCTGTTTGATCAGAAAAGCAAACACACACTCTCACTGGCCTTGTAGGGAGTATTACTTGCCCAGCTGGAAAACCCAGTAGGAAAGATTGTTTAAGTTGTGGGAGAACTGCAAGATGTGCAAACTGTGAACTACCAAATGTGATCTGCTCTGGAAGAATTTCTCCTTTCCTTTTCCTTTCTCTTTCCCTTTCCCTTTCCTTCACCTTGTTCCAAGAGGGCAAAATATCATTTCAGGAAAACATACCGTATTTTTCGGAGTATAGGACGCACCGGAGTATAGGACGCACCTAGATTTTAGAGGAGGAAAACAAGGAAAAAAGTATTCTGAACCAAATGGTGTAGTAATATATTATTTAATAAAATACCAGTGTAGCAGAATACTTTTTACAACCATGTATACTTTTTACAACCATGTACACTTTTTACAAACTTCAAACTTGACAGCTTTAAGACTTGTGGACTTCAACTCCCAGAATTCCTTCTCCAGTCATGCTAGCTCAGGAATGGGAGTTGAAGTCCACAAGTCTTATAGCTGTCAAGTTTGAAGTTTGCAAAAAGTGTACATGGTTGTAAAAAGTCTTGCCAAGTTTGAAGACCCTTGCACCCCTAACCCAGGGGTCTTCAAACTTGACAGCTTTAAGACTTGTGGACTTCAACTCCAATTCCTGAGCTAGCATGACTGGAGGAGGAATTCTGGGAGTTGAAGTCCACAAGTTTGAAGACCCTTGCACCCCCTTGGCAAGTTTAAGACTTGTGGACTTCAACTCCCAGAATTCCTCCTCCAGTCATGCTAGCTAGAGTTGAAGTCCACAAGTCCTCCCGGTCTCGCAGCCAGTTCCCTCCTGAAGTTCAAGGGCTGCAACTTGAGCTGAGCAGATCTGCGGCGAAAGTGGCGGCTCCTGGTTTTCCCGGCCAAAGAGCGCTCGCTAGAGAAGAGCAGCTGAGGAAGCAGGCGAAGCGCGGCGGCAGGCAGGTGTTTTGGAAGCGCCGAGGGCAGCACGCGCGTCCGGGATGCCCCTCTCGCTTAGCCGGCAGCAGCGGGTGCAGCGAGTTCTGTCCCCACGCGCGTCCCCGGCGCTTGCTGTGGCGACGCTGTTTTCTCCGAGACCTTTGTCTACTGCTCCTTCTCCGAGACAAAGGTCTCGGAGAAAACAGCGTCGCCACAGCAAGCGCCGGGGACGCGCGTGGGGACGGAACTCGCTGCGCCCGCTGCTGCCGGCTAAGCGAGAGGGGCATCCCGGACGCGCGTGCTGCCCTCGGCGCTTCCAAGACACCTGCCTGCCGCCGCGCCTTGCCTGCTCGTACGCCTGCTCGCTCGCAAGCGGGCAGCGGTGGGGATCGAAGCGGAGCGGTGGCACCTCGAAAGGACTGGGGTGCTAGATTTCAAGCAGCGGTGGTGGCGGCGGCAAGCAACAGCGGGGACGGCGGGGGCAAGCAGCGGGGGGGGCAAGGGGCGGTGGCGGAGGCAGTGGCGGGCGGCGGGGTGGGGGCTGGGGGGGTTGGGGGCTGCATTCGGTGTATAGGACGCACCCACTTTTTGACCCCCTTTTTGGGAGTAAAAAGGTGCGTCCTATACTCCGAAAAATACGGTAATTGCTAGGAGAAAGATATTCATGGGACAAGAGTACCAAATGTAAACATGTACAGTTTTTGTATATAAGAAACGTGAGGAAGTAAATGGCCTAAAAATCTAGAATATTTCTCCAAGCACAGATACTCACACTTTTCCTTCAAGAAAAGCTAACAGCGGTAGTAGTAGCAGAAGGAGAGATCTTTCATGTATTAATGAAAAAAATGCTGCTACTACTAGGGAATAGTGTTGTGCTTTTTTAAGATTCTAGGACTGAAATGACTATTTTGTGTAGCACAAAAGCATCTGTTTACGTATGTGTACATGGATGCTATGAAGCTGTGTATATATAAAGGTAAGCTTATGATTTTAAACTTTGTCACAGTTGACAGCATAAAAGCGAAAGCTATGAAAGGGGACTATATATATTGAATTTGGAATAAAAGTAGAGAGTATGAAAATACTCTCTACTCTCTACACCAGTGGTTCCCAAACTTTTTCAGCCCACCGCCCCCTTGGTGCTACAAACTCATCCTCACCGCCCCCCACCCCCCCCTCAGGTGGGCGTGGCTTAGTGGTCAGGTGACCGGGTGGGCATGGCCAACTTGTAAAATGTGGTGAAACTCACTTAACAATGCTCTTGCTTAGCAACCAAAATGTTAGGCTCAATTGTGGTCATAATTCTTTCTTTCTTTCTTTCTTTCTTTCTTTCTTTCTTTCTTTCTTTCTTTCTTTCTTTTTCTTTCTTTCTTTCTTTCCTCCCCCTTCTTTCTTTCTTTTTCTTTCTTTCTGTCTTCCTTCCTTCCTTCCTACCATCTTTCTTTTTTCTTCCTTCCTTCCATCTTTCTTTCTTTTTCTTCTTTCCTTTCTTCTTTCTTTCTTTCTTTCTTTCTTTCTTTCTTTCTTTCTTTCTCTTTCTTTCTTTCTCCCTCTTTCTTTCTTTCTCTTTTCTTCCTTCCTTCCTTCCTTCTTTCCTTATTCTCTCTCTCTCTCCCTCTCCCTCCCCCCCCCCTCTCTCTCTCTATCTATCTATCTATATATATATATATATATATATAGAGAGAGAGAGAGAGAGAGAGAGGGAGGGAGGGAGGGAGAGGGAGAGGGAGAGGGAGAGGGAGATACTTGGGAGGTTTTGAAACCAGTTCCCCCAAACTTGGTTTGTATTTGGTTGCAAAAACAAACAAACAAACACACAAGCCATTTTGGTTCCTCGCCGAGGCTGGCTCAACTGGATAACCAAACAGAGCCTGGAAAGGAAAGAAAACTGCAGAAGTGGTCAACGGAGGGGTGGGTGGGACAGATGCACATGGGGGAGGGTGTTCTCCCCCTCTCCCCCACACTGGCACATTCAAGGGGCTTCCTGGAAATACACCCCCTCCCCCATGGGAAGCGCTGGCACCCTCCGAATTGCCTTCCTTGGCACAGAGCAGTTCGGAGGACCGAGGCCGGGTGGAGGGGGGACTCCTGTACCCAGCAGGCACAGCTGGAAAGCCCCCTCCTCACCTGGTGGTGTGTCGTGCCTGCCTAAATTGCTATCCATCCAGGGGCAGGGGAAGATGACATCGCAGGGACGAGCGAGAGCAGTGTGTTAGGTGGGCAGAGGAGGCGAGGCCGAAGGCCACATCGTGATGGGCATGCGGAGAGGTTGCGGGGGGGGGGGTGCAGGAGGCTGGGCACCTGGGATCTTCAGTGGGATGGGGAAGGGGGTGGTACTGGGTGTTTGGGGTGGGGTGGGGAGTTATGATTTTTAGAAGATGAGACACACATGTACGCACAATTGCCAAGGGGAGGATTTAACTTGGGGTTGTTTGGGAGAGAAAAATAGAGGGAGGGAGGGAAGGAAGGAAAAGAAAGGAAAGGAAAGAGAAAGAAAAGAGAAAAGGAAGGAAGGAGAGGGAAGGAAATGGAAGGAGGAAGGGAGGGAGGGAGGGAGGGAGGAAAGGAGGGAGGGAGGGAGGAAAGAAAGTAGGAAGGAAAGAGAGGGAGGGAAATTAAAGGTGAAAAGGAGAGGGAGGGAGGAAAAGGAAGGGAAGGAGGAAGGAAGGGAAGTAGGAAGGAAAAAGGGGGGAAGGAAAGGGAAGGAAGAAAAGTAGGAAGGAAAAGGAGGGGGAAGGAAAGGGAAGGAGGGAAGGAAGGGAAAGAAATGGAAGGAAGGAAAGGGAAGGAACGGAGGAAGGAAAAACAGGGAAGGGAAGGGAAGTAGGAAGGAAAAAGGGAAGGAAAGAAAGGAAGGAAGGAAGGAAGGAAGGAAGGAAGGAAAGGAAAGGAAAGGAAAGGAAAGGAAAGGAAAGGAAAGGAAAGGAAAGGGAGGCAGGTGAAGGCGGCAGAAACTCTGGCGGGCAACTGTTCCTGATCCCCCCCCCCCACCAATCGCTGTCCTTTTTCCAGACTGACTTTCCAGCCACGGCGCCTCTTGGCCAAAGGAGCGGAAAAGAGGCAGCTGCGATTTCCCCACAAGGTCTCCCTCCTCCGCCTCCCAACCCAACCCCCCAACCCAGCCCATGCCCCCCCCAGCCCCTGTCCACCCCCCCAATCCGGTGTCTTACAGGTTTAAGAGCTGAAGTGGTGCAGTGGTTAAATGCTGCGACTGCAGGCTGACTGCTAGTTCAGCAGTTCAGCTGTTCAAATCTCACTAGGCTCAAGGTTGACTCAGCCTTCCATCCTTCTGAGGTGGGTAAAATGAGGACCCAGATTGTTGGGGGCAATATGCTGAACTCTGTAAACCGCTTAGAGAGGGCTGTAAAGCACTATGAAGCGGTATATAAGTAAAGTGCTATTGCTATTGCTATTAACAGCTCCATGTTTCTGTCGGCTAGTCTCTAGGGAAAAAAGCTTGCAAAATACAGAAACTCTTCTCACTGCGAGTTGTTAATTGCTCACCCTCGCGAGAAGAGTTTCTGTATTTTGCAAGCTTTCCAGGGGTCTCCAACCTTGGCAACTTTAAGACTTGTGGACTTCAACTCCCAGAATTCCTCAGCCAGCTTTGCTGGGAGTTGAAGTCCACAAGTCTTAAAGTTGCCAAGGTTGGAGACCAGTGCAAAGAGACCAGACGACAGACACACAGAGCTGTTAAAAGTCCAGTAAGACCCCCGTCTCACAGCCCGCCCAGTCCCCGCCGGGAAAAGAGTGGCGGGAAAAGCGGCGAGCGGGCGATTGGGTGGACATGGGTGGCGGCGCGGGGACAGGACCGGCGAACCACCTACCGCCCCCCTGGCCCCTCTCACCGCCCCCCTGTTCCACCCTTGCCTTTCACCGCCCCCCTAAGGGTTCCCACCGCCCCCTGGGGGGCGGTACCGCCCCCTTTGGGAACCACTGCTCTACACGGTAGATGAAGATAACTCTTTGTTCTCTTAGATAAAAACTTTTAATACATGGAAATTTAATTTCTTATCACCTTTATTGTAAAGCCACCACAAAATTCCCCTAGAGAATTTTACTTTTAACTATTAAGAGCACTAAGATGTGATGGACTTTCATCAGTCATGAAGTCTAGCATAAGTGCTAACTACCTTCACAGAAAAATATCACCATGGATAAAGATGAATATACGTGTCCCAAGATAAAGTTTAGATCCAATCTAAAACAGAACTACAGCTAGGTGATGCACCAACTGCTAAAAAGCAAATACTGAAGGACTCTATGTACTTTCCATTGTGCCTGAAAATATTTGTTTCATTTTGAATGCAGTGCTTGATTACATGTCCCTTGATTACATGTGTACTCAAAACTTGACTTGAAAGAAGTATTTTTCAGAACAAATAGTCTTTAGAACAGGATAAAGCAGCTTATATGACTGTATTAGAAGCAAATTAGTGGCATATAGATTTAACAAATAGACAATAAATAAAACTGTAATGACTGCTTCTATAAACAGAGTGTGTGGCATAATACTAAAATATTATCTCAGGTTGAGATGCCATAGCATCAGATTGTCCCACAATTTAAATTGGCATAGCTTTTTCATTTAAGATCAGTCCAAAAGTTAGGTGTCCAACAATATAGGAGTGAATATTTTCAAGAGCCGAGGTGGCGCAGCAGTTAGAATGCAGTACTGCAGGCTACTTTAGCTGACTGTGATCAGCAGTTCAGCTGTTCAAATTTCACCGGCTCAAGGTTGACTCAGCCTTCCATCCTTCAGAGGTAGGTAAAATGAGGACCCAGATTGTTGGGGGCAATATAAATATACATTGCTTAATGGTGTAAACCGCTTAGAGAGTGCTTGCACTTTGAGGCGGTATATAAGTCTCACTAATAAATAAATAAATAAATAAATAAATATACAAAGGTGCAATGCTCTTTCTGGGTATTTTACTTTTTCTTATCTACAGTAGTTTTAGATTTCTTTGTTATCACTATTATTGATATCTGTTTATCACAAAGGAAGTATGCGAATATAATAGTATTTGCCTGCCACATTTTCTATATGGGCTCATATTGATATTACACTAAGTAAATTGCATAGAAGCAAATATACACTGGGAAAATATTAGCAATATTAACTGCAAAACTCCTAATTCAAGTAAACCAAGCACATCCTTCAAATAAATGCTAGAGTTAAGGATATGTAATCAGTGTTTGTCACTCACCTTTTGTTATCACATTCATTTTCCCACCTTGCACTTTCAGATCTTGCACATGCAAACAAGATAGTTTTTCTACCACTGTCTCCCCATCTAGATAAGACTCTCTAAAACGAATCCTTTTAGTGGAAGTCATCCATATTTGTTATGGAATATTTATAGTATAAAGGGTACTTGCTGTTGACTGGTGTGTTTTTAAAAGAATCACAAGATGTTAATTATTACTTTTCAAGGCCTTAATGCTTTGGAACAAGGCAAGTTACTTGTAAGTCAAATGTAAGCGTACCAACTTTTAAGGTTAATTATTGTGACATTCCTGTCCATATCTTTGTTTTCTGGAGAACGTTTGGTGGCATCAGACTTTAAGACTTATTTTTAGAACTTTGAAGCCCAAAAAATTATCTCCTTCATTGTATTCTACCTATGCTTCAAGTTTTTACCTTTTCTACGAATTTTAACATTCTTCAGATTGTGTGTTAAATTCTTGTTCTCTTTTTAATGCACTATTTTATATTGTCAGTATATATTTTTAAATTACTGTTATTTTACATGTTTTGTTGGATGCGGAGAGGTGCAAGTTTCAGATATTAAAATAAAACAAATTTCCTGAATTTAAAACCTAAAGCATACTTTAAATCTTTTATCAAACTACTTCCCCTATGTAATCCCTTTCATTGAATATGGATTGTTTTTCTAAAATGTTATGACAGCATCATTTATTCACATATAAAAATATGGAAAAATTAGGTTACTATTTCCTTTATGAAGGTCTTATGAATATTACAAGGATACATTCAGGTCATAAGAAACCAATAAATGAATATTAACCTTGGAAAGTAATAACTAAGCTATATGTGGCCTAGAACTAGACACCATGCTTTATCTTAACATTTAACCAGCCAACTCTGCAAGAAAAAAATTCTCACATTTATTCAAGCTAACATCATCCACACTAGCAGCATATCATGGTTATTTGGTAACATGCATCAGACAATTCAAACATACTAAACAGTATCTAAAGGTTACCACTTCTCAAAAGAAAAATCAATATTTTTCATGTTCAGAGGCCTACTGGGAAAAATATATTTTATATTGTAAGTAGTTTAGGGCAAGGACTTTTATGCCTCACAAATCAGTCTATGCCAAAGAAATAAAAATGTACAATTGCAATAATAAGCAGCATAAGCCTTAGACAATGTGTGGCTAACTTGCTGCAATAAATGAATGCTAGCTACAGTGGTATGAAAGAGTGTTAAAACATGAAAGAAATCCTTTCAACTTACATTTATTGTAAAATTGTACATGTGTAGAATTCATTGTTTATTGCAGCCCAAATACTTATATTTCATTCATTCTTGCTTGGTCCATTTCTCATCTTTTTTCTTTTTCTTTTATTCTTTACCTTTATTTCTCAGTATAAAATTACTTTTTTTCTTTTGTATATCCATCTCTTTATTAGATCATATAAAAGTTGTAGATCACTGATAGTATGTTTTTGTTGCTTATATTATGAATATTTGTAGTAGAAGTAAATCAAATCCTGATCTTCTGGAAGGATTTTCTTATTAATGGTAGCCTTAATATATTATAAAAAATGAGAACCTCTCAAAAAGGCATTATTCAAAATTCATTTATAGCATAATCAAAGATTTGACAAACTTCAAGTAATAAATGAAATTTTAGAAGAAGAATTTTTCTTCCATAATTCAGCCTGATTTTTCCTTTGCTATTTAAGGGCTAAAGATGAACCTAGAGATTCATTTCATTTAATATTCTGGTTCCCACTATGCCCAATCAAACTTGAGGACAACATCTCTTTTCTCCCAGCAGTTATTATTCAAAGACATGTTACCATAGACTTTGCTTATAGCCCTTCTAATTAGTAGTCATGAAAGCCAGCAATCATCAAATGCTGGAGCAGTGGATATCATTGTTAAATTATGCACTTTATGATATGCTTGTTTTGCTTCACTGTATCCTAAGATAGGGACTCCAATGGGTCATCACCAGCTATTGAACTTCTCCCATTGAACTTGCTTTGGGTGTTGGCCAAATCTGGGTAAAATTAGTGGACAACTTTTTCAGTGGTATTCAATATTTACAAAGTCTTTTCCATAAAGATTGGTTTGCTTTCATTGCTTTCCATACAAGTCAGTGATGGAACAAAGACAAAATTAATGAGAGGCTTTTATAGCAGTGGAGGGAAAGTGTGCAGACCACAAGTATGCCATGGTCCAATGAGATCTGAAGAACGCAAATCATCAGGAAGAAAGACTTCAGATGCTAACTGTTATCCAATTAAGTTTAGCATAAACAGCCCAGAGAGATGAAATCTTGATATCAGAGTATCACATTTGTATGAGGATTCTCAGACATTTGATCACAATGCAGTATAAACAAACCATCAGTCCCAGTGTTGGTGGCAACATCTGAGATCAACTAGCCCACACCCCCGGCAAAAGAAGACCAAACTGGTTTCAATTCCTGTCTCAGCAATGATAAGGGAGATTTCTAGTGCTTTAGCTCTGTCCTTACATCCAAATGGACCTGATGCTTCCAGAGATATATCACGTTGGCAGCTGATCTTCAGAGAGCAAAAATAAAATGTTTCTGTTACCTGACAACTGACAATGACATCCAAATGTGCCTGATGTCTCACTCTGAGACCCGCCAACTGAGATTGCGCGCGCACCACAGCAGGGCAGGCTCAGGCAGGGCGGGACTGAGGTTAGAGCACGGAGAGGTGGTGGTGCGATCACTGATGCATGAGGGTGGGAGGAGGCAGTTATGGAGGCCGCCGGCAGCTTTGCAGGCCTGGACGGCCCTGAGGAAAAAACAATAGAAAAATCTGTCAGTGGTACCGATGTTTGAAAGCAGAGATGGAGAACAGGAGCAATGTACGGCTGGCATGACCTACAGTACATATTTGCTTAACAAACTGTAATGGAAGGAAGGAGAATAACCTTGAGGAACTGGATAAAAAGCCACAACCAAGCTAACTGTTAGGGAAAAAAATCTGAGTCCGGGCCTATAACTGTAATGTGAATAAGCATCTAAGAAAAGACGCTCCCTTGTTTTCAGGAAGGTAACGGGAGGGAGGAGGAAGTGCATTGAGATTGCGCGATTGATGTCAGCCTTTCAAGGTAGACCAAACTAGGAAAACATCCATGCAAATACTACTTGTATTATAAGGTTATAGTAAAAGAATCTTGCAAGTCTGAATGCACTTCTCTCTCTTTATCATCCTGAGAACTAGGAAGAGTCCTTTCTGATATGCTTTCTTAGTTTACATCTCTAACCTGGACTCAGATTTGTTTTATCTAGTCACTGCCCTGGTTATGGGTATTCCTCCTGTTTTTCAAGGTTATTCCTTCTGCCCATTGCACAACTCACAGGGCAGAAAGAGACAGTAGTCAGTAGCAAGGCTTCTCTCTCCAATAAGGTCTTTCCTATTAGAAAGATAGATGACTGTATCTTCCCACTTTCTTTTAAATGCCAAAGTCTTAGCTAGCAGTGAAATCCTCTGAAGTCTGCTACCGGTTCTGTGAATCTGCTACCTAAGGCACGCCCGCGAAGTGCCAAAAAAGGAACATTTTGAAGCCTTCCGAGTCTGCAAAGGTAAGTAGAACAGCGAGGGGAGGGGGAATCCGCTGTGCCACGCGATTTAGATTAGCTAGAAAGCAGGAAATCCCACGATTCTAGATAATATAAATCGCACGTCACAGCTGATCGTCGCCCAGATGATCATTGGAAATACCGGTTCACCCGAACCGGTAGCATTTTTTACTACCGGTTCAGGAGAACCGGGCCGAACCGGTAGCATTTCACCCCAGTGTTAGCACTATTTATTTGTAAACCATCAAGGTACATGGGATGGGATTCAGTATGGTAGTAGAATAACTATATAAATAAGTGAATGAATAAAGGCTGCAGTCATAATACCAAAGACAAAACTTGACTATGAAAAGCATACTTAGAGAATCTCTAAGCTAGATGATAAATTTTGAGCATCCTTCTTTTATTTGGTTTGTCTGTGTGAATTTTTTTTGCTTTTTCTTTATACCTGTATGTTCACTTAGGAAATATTTTCTTTGCCTATGCCGGATCTTCTCAAAGGAAGAGAATATAAATATAAATACAAAAGCAATTATTTTGGTGTTGTTTTTCTTCTTCCTCAGTAACTCTCAAGACATTGATAGATATGCAGTCCTTGATATACGACTGGTTGCTTAACAACTGTTCGAAGTTATGACTGACCTGAAAAAATGGCCTTATGTTATGTAACCGCACTTCGGGTGCTTGGCAACATAGCCACTTTTACAGCCATTTGCAGCATTCTGCAGTCACATCACTACACTTTACAACAAATTTGCATAAAACTAACACTTACAAAACTAACTCTGGTTTTTGGCAAAACTGCACCACAGCAAAACCATGGATTCCCTTTATAACCACAGTGTTCACTTGACTGTGGCATTCACACTTACAACTAACATGTTTGCTTAACAACCACCACAAAAAGTCATAAAATCAGGTCGGTCATGTTTTATTACCATTACAATTTATGAGAATAATGGGCTCCATTACAGTCTCAATTTAAGGACTACCTCTATAGAGTCACTAGCATCTTAATCTATCTGTGACTAGATTATCAGCTATTTATTGGGGGGTTTTCTCTTTCTTTCTTTTTTATCCCTTCATTGTAAAAACAAAAAGATTACAGGTAGAGTTTAACTATGTATCATGTGGCAAAATGGCCAGCATCCTAACAAACTTCTGTCAGTCTCCAAAAATGTGTGATTTATTTCTGGAATTGCCAAGCAGCAAAAGAAATGTGCTTTAAAAAGAACATGCCAGTTGTTCCGTACAAATATAAATTAATACTGTTGTTTTGTTTGTCCTAAAAACCAAAATAGTGATACAAAAAATTATATTTAGACAGACATTTTCCAATAGTGTACTAAATAACTGTGAGTTGCTAAAATCTTCTTGATAGTTTATGTATTTTTGCCCACTCTTAAGAGCTGCTCTGACTGTAATTTACCAGGTCAAAACACCACTTCTGATAAAACAGATTTGTACGCAGGAAATAACCTGTCATAATAACCTTGTAAGAGTTCTCAGCAACATTCCTGCTGTTATGAAGAAACGAAAAATGGAAGAGTGATAGGAGAGGACAACGTATGAGTTAAGTCAGGGGTAGGCAAAGTTGGCTCTTCTATGACTCGTGGACTTCAACTCCCAGAATTCCTGAGCTAGCATGATTGGCTCAGGAATTTTGGGAGTTGAAGTCCATGAGTCATAGAAGAGCCAACTTTGCCTACCCCTGAGTTAAGTCATCTTATAGGCATTAGGGAGGAGCACCAGGGGACATTGCCAGAGCTATAGGGCATGTGTTTAGGAATCAGATTGAAAGGGGATTACTGTTTATGGCCATCCTAATCCAGCTCGCCAAGAGAAAAAAGGGGGAGAGCTGCTTGCCAAGTTACTACTGAACCAGGCCCAGCACACTAACACAAAGTGCCACAACTCATAGCTGAAGCAACTTCATACAAGTGCCAGGAATCAAGTTCCCAGAATAAAGCATTTATGGCCCATTGTGGCTTCGTCGCTACTTGAGCTGCAGCCAACAATGCGTTCTACGTTTCATTTCTGCATTATATATCCCATGTTAAGTCTATACAGAACATAACCTTTCTTTGTTGCTAATAGCTGGAAAGAAGCATTGTACCCTCAAACTGTATTATTCATTTAAAACACATACACACAAATCTAGAAATCATCTGTTATTTAGAACTGTATTTAGTCTGTTTCTGGTGTGTTGGAAAAGCTTTTCCTCTTGCTCTCTTGGCAGTCATCAGAATGACTTAAGCAATTAAATAAAAGCATATCATAGACACATATTGTATGAAGTTAACTTTTAGTTAGAACTCAGGCTGCTGGTATCCATTTTTTCAATAACTAAGTATTTGGCTGCCACCAACAATTACCTGATGCTCTTGAATCAATATACTTATTGTAGTAATCAACTGCAGTTTCTGTAATAAGCTTACAAGTATAATAGTCTGGGAATTTATTTCACATGAATTTTATAGACAAAGGAGTTTTAAAAATTACAAACTGTGTTTGTAATTTCCAACTATTTACCGTATTTTTCGGAGTATAAGACGCACCGGAGTATAAGAGAGACCTTAGTTTTGGGGGAGGAAAACAAGGAAAAAAGGCCTCTGTCTCCAAGCAATTTGCCAAACAGCAAACAGCACAGATGATATACACTGTTTGCTGTCTATTTCTGTGCATGTGTGCCTGACCAATAGAAATAGCAAAGAATTGGAGAAATGTACATTATGCCAGAAAGTTTTCTTAAATGTAGTCACACTAACTCCTCCCAATTATTTAAATAGATCTACTCCAAGGTAAGTCAGGATTTAACTCTAATACTAAACAGGACACTGTTACATTTCAGACTATACTTGTACAGAGCTGTTAAAATTAATTAAAATTTCTGGAAGTATACATTATTCTCTATTATTTAAAAGAAGATACAATAGCATTGGGCCTAGCATTTATTTTAAAAAGCTTCTTTATTTTGTTAAGTTGTCTAGATTTACAGGAGTCTCCAACCTTGGCAACTTTAAGACTTGTGGACTTCAACTCTCAGAATTCCACAGCCAGCAAAGCTAACAAAGCTGGCTGTGGAATTCTGGGAGTTGAAGTCCACAAGTCTTAAAATTGCCAAGGTTGGAGACCTCTGGCTCTAGAACAATAATAAAGCAGTCTTTAAAAAATAAGTCTAATAATTTGAACATTCTACAGACATTCACTTACCCCCTTTCATCCAGTTCAGCAGAAAATAAAAATATGCGTGTCTCTCCCAGCTATTTGCCTCTTTGCAGTTTCAGTTTAATTTTAGCAGGTGGCAAATCAGCTGGGGATCGGGAAGCTGTTAAGGACTTGCTTGTCTTAACAGACTCTTCCCTGTTTGCTGCAAACAGGTAAATTGCTGAAAGACAGAGGCCAAAGGGTGGGGGTGGCTGGGTGGGTGGGGCTACATTTGGTGTATAAGTCGCACCCAAGTTTTCACCCTCTTTTGGGGGGTAAAAAGGCGCGTCTTATACTCCGAAAAATATGGTAAATACAATGGCTATCTACACTAGTATATACCTCCCAAAATACAAATATTTGAAAGAAATGGGAATACAACGAAACAAATAACAAAATGCATCATAAAAAAATACCTAAGCTATTCACTATTTTCATTCATACTATTAACTCTGTCAAATCACAACAAGATATTGGGATATGAGGAAAGAAAATGTAGACAGATTTCTCTTCTACAGCAATTTTCTACTCAATACCTTTGCTCCCAGAGTTAAGGATTCAAAGAGCTATCGATTTTATTTCAGAAATCACCCAAAATTATTTAAATTATAATTTTAACTGAGAAAGTGCCTTGATTGGCTTGGTGAACGTTAGAAATAGGAACCGGATCCTGGTTATCACATGCTTTTGGATATTGTTAGTGACAGGAGGCTTCTAAACAGGTTTTGAGGGATAGACATGTATAATATGGAGACTATATTATAGTGATCTAAAATTGGGCTACAGGACAACTGCTTAGCACTGTAGCTATTGCCTAGTCTACGTTCTATGTTTTTACATTGTTTAAAAGCTACTTAAAATCACTGGAAAAATAATCTGAAGTGTATTATCCTCAATATGTGGTAATAACTCTTACTTGAACTATTCCCTATCACCTAACTCTAAGGCAACATTAGAATTATAATACTAATAATTTTATTATTTATTAAAATTAATATTATTAGATTTTTATCTCAACTTTATTACTTTACAAGTAATTCAAGATAGAAAACATCTCTAATACTCCCTCCTCCTATTTTTCCCACAACAACCCTGTGATGCAAATTGGGCTGAGAGAGAGTGAATGACTCAAAGCTAGCTTTCATGACTAAGGTGGGAGTAGAACTCACTGTCTTTTGGTTTCCAGGTCATCACCTTAACCATTCAACTTTGAAAACTGCTTGTGTTCAATAAAGGACTACATGAAGGAAGAGACTGAATCCAGATAAGATATCAATCTGCTATGATTAGCAGAAACCCTTATCTAAGTATTGGAATCCAATCTGTGGAACATGTTGTGGAACTTGTTCATAAAATATGTGTGTGTCTTGGGACTGCCATTTAAAGGATCCCTGGATCTACAAGTATTTAAATATATAAATACTTAAAATTTGCTATCTGCGACTATTTCAGAATTAGCCTGATCTGGCAACCTTGTTTATATCATACTTCTCACAAATGAAGGTGAATTTACATGTCCCAGGACAATGTTGCAGCATCCGATCTGGATCGGTCATTGGGACCAGAGGTTTTGTCTTCCGAGCTTTTGGACTCATGCGGGAGCCCACCTTCAGTGAAGATGAATCTGGGTCGGTCATCTCTGGTCCCAGTGACCGACTCAGATTGGATCCTGCATACTTATCGCATGATATAATAAGCTCTTTCAAATTGGACTATGTTTGAAGAAGCATCAAATGGTACAAAAAGACTGCTAAGCTGCAAATCAATAATTGGTATTATGATCATATTACTCATATTACTTGAAAGTTCTGCAAAAGTTGTCAATTGCTTTCTCTTTTGTGCTGATTTACTACCATCTTTATGAACTTGCCTAAGTATGAGCAGAAACAAACATTCCTGGTCAGATGTCTGGATGCTATCTTTCAGACTAGTCTCCATCAGGAGCTAAAATTGGTTTACATCCTTTGCTTTTTAGGGGGGGGGGGATTTCTTTTTAATCTATTTAAATGAAGAGTCATTTAATTTACAAGTAACGGCTTAAATTTGTTTCAATGTTTCAGTATAGTTTTATTGTTTTATGTCTTTATTAACTGCTATTGTTACTGGATTTATTCCATCTCAGACACAGTTGAGGAAAAGTGTTGTATAAATACTATTTAAAAAAATAAACTATAACTATTAGTTATGATTTCCTCCTATTTGCCTAGAAGGCCTAGTTTTTCATTAAAAATAGCATTTATCCTCCTCATGTTTTTCATCTATTTGTCCCGGTCTGAAAACTATAGCTAGCATGGTGATCTGATAGCTACAGATGTGAATCCAATAGAAATAATTCATCCTTGGCACTGCGTTCAGCACTTCAGTCTGCATGGACTGCATTTGATTTTGTCATTTATCTTAAATGGCTAAGAGACTACCAGGGCAACACATTTGTGTGAAGTTGTTGCCAAACCACAAGTGAAGGGCCCTAAATCCTTGGCATAAATCCTTGAGCTCTGCAGGATAAAATATGTGTCCTTTGTGATTTTTATTTTTCAAACAGAGTCTGGACCTTCAGATTATTTACTCCTTGCTCTCCCACCTTCTCATTTCAAATTGTTACACAAACAGGTAAAATAAGATACTGACAGAAACTGCACCTACATTGCAATCTGGAAGTGACTTGTCTGCCGAGCCAATGAAAGCAAATGGCAGACGTGGAATGTCTAAATATATATATATAAATAATTTTGCTTGGCATTTAGAAAATGCATAGCTAGCGTCATGATCTTTTAATACCTCAAGAAAGAAACAAAGTAAGAAGAGTAAAGAATTCCTAATTATTTTAAAATTTAAATTTGTAATTGCTGAAAAAATGTATGTCTATACTATTTACACAATGTTACAATTTTTACTGATGCTCTTAGTTTCATTCAAATCTACAATGTATGAGTATTGGTGATTCTTTATGTATCCCACATTCACTGTGATAATTGCTTCCCTGAGAGAGAAAACTTGTTTGTAGAAATCACAAATCAGGACTAGTCTCACTTCAAAACAGCCACAGGCTGAGATTACATTTTCAGAAGCTCTTTTTTGTGACAATTAACCCCCTCCCTCAAAACACACACACACACACACACACACACACACACACACACACACACACACACTTGTTTTGGAAGCTCACTTTACAATTTAACTCTGATTTTTCTCCGCTCTTATTTTCTTTGGCTATCATATCTGGGTTTAAAAATCCAGACAATCACTAGATGTCAGTAAAGAATTCTGAATACTGAATTGGAGCCATCGACTGAGGTTCAAGATTTTTGCAGTCCAAATTTTTCGTATAGATATTTATGGTTATATGGAAACTTTTATATATATAGCCCTATAGTTCCCTAGATCCAGAATGACCTTAATACAAAATGGCTACCAATATCATTCCTGCTCTTCCATTTTCAAAAGCAGAAAAAAATATCCACACTAAAAAGAAAGAACTCAAGTTATTGTCATTACTATTTAGCTGCACCCACTGGAGTAATTTATTTTCATCTGAGAAGGGAAAAAATACTGATAACTCTCTCCACAAATAGGATGAGAGAATTTTGAGAAGCCATTTTCACAGAACTCGAAAAGGCACATACCATTCAGCTTTTTTAACTTCTCTCTAAAATTTAACAAATCAGACTGCACAAAGGCCACAGGCCTTAACATGTTATGTAACTTATTCTGACCAAGGCTTTGCAAGTTTTTTGCACAAACCACACCTCAATTAAATGCGAGGGTGGCTAATATCTTCTGCACTGAGTCATATCCCTTGGGCTCTTGAGTAATTGCCAAAATAATTCTAAGACAGTCAGGCCTACAGCCTCTTCTGTTAGACAAAGTGATTCTTAATAGGTAAAAGTAATGAGAAAAATTATTCAAAACAACTGCAGATAAGGCAGAAAAAGCAAAAAACGCAGCCTTTCCCAACCTGGTCTCCTCCAGATATACTGAACTGTATAACTCCTCTCCCTTCCCAACCCATAGTCCTAATAGCTGAGCTAACTGATGGATGAATTCAACATATCTGGAGCGTGCCAAACTAGGAAAACTACACTATCCTATAGTACAGGTAGTCCTTGACTTACATTCATTCAGTGACCAAAGCTACAATGCCACTAACAAAAGTGACTTGTGACCAGTTTTCACTTACGACTGTTGCAGCCTCCCCATGGTTATGTGATTCACAAAATCACATGACCAAAATTCAGAAACTTGGCAACTGACTCATATTTGTGATGGCTGCAATATCCCAGGGTGATTAAGACTTATGGACAAGCAAAGTCAATGGGGAATCCAGATTCCCTTAACAACTACATTTCTAAGTTAGTAACTACAGTGATTCACTTAACAACTGTGGCAAGAAAGGTCATAAAATGGGGCAAAATTCATTCAATAGCTGTCTCTTTTAGAAATAGAAATTTTGGGCTCGATTGTCGTCATCAGTCAAGGAATAGAATAGAATAGAATTCTTTATTGGCCAAGTGTGATTGGACACACAAGGAATTTGTCTTTGGTGCATATGCTCTCAGTGTACATAAAAGAAAAGATACATAAGTACATAAGATACATAAGATACATAAGATACAGTGTACATAAAAGAAAAGAAAGGACTATCTATATCTAACACTGCACAAAAGACAAAGATTATGACACCTCTGGTATGCAGGTAGTCTTTGGCTTACGACCACTCACTTAGTGACCATTCAAAGTTATGCTGAAATAAGTAACTTGTGATTGATAAACACACAACTGTCACAGCACCTCTGCAGTCACATGATCATAGGTACAGAGTACCTGGCAACTGACTCACATGTATGACAGTTGCAGCATCCCTAAGCCATGTGATTGCCATCTGAAACCTTCTGAGCCAGCTTTTAATAAGTGAAGTCAATGGAAAGCCAGCAAGGAAGGTTGCACGTCATAGTCATGTGATGTCTTGCTTAACGACCATGACAAAAAAAGTCATGAAACTGGTGTGGTTATTTGATGCCTCGCTTAACAACTGCACCACTTAAAATGATTTTTCTGTTCCCAATTGCGGTTGTAAGTCAAGAACTACATGCATCGCCTATAATTTTAGAATTAAGAATGGGTTAAAGACAAATAAATAAATACCAATTTAATAGGTGGCACTTACCATGAAAAGAAAAAAATTACATATTTGAATTATGCTTTGAGACAGAGATAAAAATGTGCAATATGAAAATATAAATAAGTGTTCATGTAGACAATGTTGCTTAGTAATAGCTGAGATATTTCATTGTAGAAACTTTGGTTTCAGCTAGCTCCTAATTGGAGAATATAATAATTATTTCCCTACTGCAAAACTTATAGTTTTGGCAAGCTTTAAGATTTCTCTAGTTTCATTTCTGTAGTGCTATTATTTTTAAGAGACATCAAGGTTAATCCCATTGTAACTCTTATAAATATTCTAGATTTTGGAGAAAACCAAAGTATCAGATATGGTGGAATAATAACAGAAGCAAGAGGGACTAATAAATTGTTACAGGTTTTGCTTTTACGGTTCTTATATTTTATAGTAAGCTTTTTTGTCACATTTTCCTGCAATGTAACATTATTATCAAACACCACAATTTTTTCCCTACAGGCGTTTGAAATACATTATGTGCTTAATTTACCCGCAACATAGGTCTGAATTTTTTGAATTTGTATTCAGTATTGATTCAAATAGAGCACAACAATGCTGTTTAAAGGAAATATAACTAAATCTGCTTCTAGTGCAGGAGAAAGCAAGCCGTATTTCTATTTAACAAGGAATACACACAAACACACACACACACACACGCACGCACAATAGATGACAACTGCATACAGAAAGTGATTTCTCTGTTGTTATTTACAGTTGTTTGGATTTTTGCAATTCAGATATCCTCAATCAATACCCTTCTCTCATCTTCATATTGTCGAAGAGAACATCTTCAAGAAAACCTAGTATTTTAGAATTTTTTAAAAAATTGTTTAGATTGAAACCAGGAAAATGGAAGCAATCTATCCTCAATATGTACATGATATTGACAACCCAATGGAAGAGAAAATTGGGTGAAGGTCAGAAGGCAGGCAAAATTAAAGGGGGGGAAGGACACTAAGCAAAAGCTAGTTCATACTGCAAAATTTTATTGCAGTATCACAAAAATCCAGATTGTATCATTATAACAGTAAATTCCAGATTATAATTTGTCTTCCTGATTAATGTTATTGGACTTTGCCAATCACAAACAAAAATTTGCCTTAGAATTTGATCTACTGGAGTCCTATTAAGCCAGCTTTAAAAGCGAAGTAATGTTTTTTACAATAATTCAATATAAAATTTAAAATTCTTCCCTTTCTCTTAATGTTATATATATTATGTTTAAAAAAAATAAATGAAAGCAAACTGTCAATGCATATTAATTAAAAACAGAGAATAGATTTGCTCAGCTAAGAAAATGTTATTTCACATGATTCAGGTCTGCTGTATCATATTATCTTGGTTTAATATTTTCATATTAATTATGATTCTATTACTGTGTTTATAATATGTATGTGCTTTAAACTAGAGCATATACCTTTGAAAAATGGAAAAAGAATGAAAATATCAGTGATGGTGATGATAAGAATAAGCAGTCCTAGTATTAAATATAAATTTATTAATACTTTTTGTCTTTTTAAATGAAAAAAAAACCAAATACCAGAAGGATTCTCTTGTAGATGGAAAACAGACTTATTCCACAGGGGATACATTAAAATATAAAATACACTTTATCTATTTTGCATATTGGTATATTCTTTAGACCATAAGGTATCATTAAATTATAGTTACATGCTATACCAATTTTTGAAGTAGCACAACAGAAGAACCAGGTTCAATACTAATGTGAGTTTTCATTTTTATCTTTCCTTCAGTGAAACAAAACTTGGAACTGGACTCTCCATATCAGAAGCTATCAAGAATGTTCAAAAAGTGCACCCCCTCTGCTTTTCATGGAAGAATGCCAGTAAGTATGGCTTGAATTTAAGTCTGCTTTTGAACATGCAATCTCTCTGGTACTTTGATTTTCCTGTATGGCCATTAGAGAAACAGAGAAAAAAACTCTATAAACCCCACAGGTCTCTGGAGCAGTTTACTTCACCTACTAAAAGCATCCACTTCACAGCAAGATAAGCTGGATTTTTAAAAATAGAACAATTAACAGTAATCAAATTCACTTTTACCTTTACCCTGTCATCCAGCAATCATCCCCAATAAAAATGAGTATGAAACAAATAGTTTCTTGGCCTAGATTAAATATCGTTACTGCAGATGGGAACTTTGGGTTGGAGACTGTAGACACTGATGAATGCCAAACACATCTAAGATATTTTTTTATACTTCCTCTCTCATCACATAAGCTACATATACGCACACAAAAAGAAAACGAGAGCAGTCAAAGAAAATCAAACCACAAGATCCAAATAAAATTTAAAACATACACAAAAGGCTTGGGTTGCCACATTTAAGGTATGTTCTTCATTTATTTTCATCTGTATCTAAGATCTGTGGGAAAACACTGCTAATGCATAACTGTACCCACATTTTTAAAAAATAAACCGAACAGAAACCTGTGCAAGAACACAATTTTTGCACTCACTTTTTTTTCCTTTGCCTTTGATTGTCTGAGTAAGAGTAAGCTTCTTTTAAGAGTCTCCTGATTTTCATAGTGGAAACATGACCATTTTCTTTTTGTATAAGCTGTACACAAAATTTTTTATTTATTGACCATATTGCCTATTTCTTTACATCAGAAATTTGCAAACCTCACACAATTTTTCAAGTTAAACTGTTTTTTTACTAAAGAATTACAAACTGCTTCATAGATATTAGAAACTTATATATTATGTAGACCTTCACAACTGATATACATGAATGCTATTTAGAAAAAATATGCATACATAAAAAACAGCCACAATTATCCTAGGTCCCATGGAACTAGCATACAACATATGTTCCCAGTCAAAACAAGAAGACTATGGCTCTCAACAAAATTTAGGTGTATCTGTCAACTAAACTGGGATGTGAAGCTGAGGTTGTCACATATGAATCTTAAATCAATCTATCCTTTAGTTAATTTAACATCTCACCACTGTAAATACAGAAGCAAAAGCAAAGATTAGGAATTTGAAATTACATGGGGGGGGGGGAGTTTGGATTTCATGTGCAAAGCATTTGGATGCTATTGAAACAAAAGATGCTCTAAATCCTGTGTGTCTTTGTTTTACAAGACAATAGCAAGGAATTGTATTGGCTACTGACATTCTTAGCCTTTTTCACCTATGAACAATCATACTGTTATACCAATGGGAAGGTAAGTGGCCCAAAATTTAAAGCAACGCTGCCTGTTATGGATACTGATTCAAAGTCACTGTTGTACTGTTACAGAATTTTACCATTCACAGATATTTAGACTGACTTCAGTTGCCTCCATACACTTATTCAATTTAGGAAAGAAATATTATAAAGCCTTTCCAAACCCTAGCTGATTCACTCTTTCTTATTAATCATTTAAATAAATGTTTTTACAAAAGAAGCTGGTAGTCAATATATCATAATGCACATAAAACAACATTTACAGAAAAAGAGATAAGAACAAGTACACATACAACATGCTGAAGGATAACCAAAAGAGCTTGAATGTTCACCAATGCACCAGCCAAAATCTCTAATCAAAATGCATAGGTAGCAAGGTTTTTTTTTTTTAATGTGCAGGATCACGTAGCAACTGATTTCTAACAGCCCCTTTAAACCTGCTTGCTTTTTTTTAAAGCAAGCAAGGATTTATTCTAAAAATGCATTTCTTTACATCCAGAATTGCTACTGATTTCGTATAAATGAGTCATAGATCAAACAAGAAATGTTGAGAGCAGGAAAGAGAGCCTGAAAGTGAGGGACACTGGCATGGAAACCTGATAGTCCCCTTACTGCCTCCCCCTGTCTATCCCCCCTCCCCATGCCAAGACATTAATTCTCACAAGTCAGAGAAAATTACTATGCATGAATGCAAAAAGCATGATCAGGAGTAATTAACGTGGCTTCATATGCAAATTTTATTAATGCAGAAGTACAAAGTCATTATGCAAATGAAACTTACGTCAACTCTCTTGACAAATATTCATCTCTGAAGCTCAAGTTTCTCCTTTTATTGAAAAAAAAAACCGCTTTGAATTTAAAATAAAAGAGAGAAATTGGGGAGGAGAGAAGTGATGAAGACTTTATGACAAGTTTGTGAAGTTGGTTTTCAACCCCCCAAAAATCTTGTATTGTTGGGTGGGTGCTTTTTTTCCTTGTTGTTGTTGTTGGCAGGTACACGACAGAAAAGCTGGAGGGGGGGAGAAAGCTACCAACAGCAGGCAGCCAATCAAAACGCCAGCGGCAGTAATGAGTGCGATTGATGACTGTTTGGCTTTACTGCAGGGTAATGAACTAGAATCCAGTCTGAGGAGAAAAAATATGAATATTCATGAAGCTGTGCTCCTGCCTTTGATGATTAAAGAAATTTTTAATATTCAAATAAGCGCTTGCCAAGTGATTAACAAAGAACAAGCATGCAGGAATATGGAAATAGAACTGCGGAAGATTGGGGAGTCACAGCCTGAGCAGCAAAGACAGCACAAAATTTCACAAACAAGATAGGCAGATAACCCAATTGAAGCCATACAATTAAAAGAAATTAAATCATTGGTTTAATGTTTTATCAGCTGCTTTCTTTTAAAAATGGGGGATAGGAAAAAAAATGCCTAAGTGAGTAGCAAGATTGGATCAGGGAAGGGGAAATCATAATTAAATATACTGTTTGCTCACAGACGAAAAGCCCATTTCCTCATAAAGCATACCCTGAGAAGAAGATTGGGCTTTTTTAAAATAGTAATTATGTTTTGGTTAAAAACCGATAGAGCTACAGAAGGATAATTCTACTGGGAAACTTGATGCACTGGTTTTCATTATATGACTTTGGAAGGTGTGTGGAGAATTTTATTTCTATCACTACAATCTATAACAGGGCTTCTCAAGTGGGAAAAAAGCTCAGAAAGCTATAAATGGTGAAAATCTATAACCTGGGCAATGCCAAACCTATACAGACCATCAGATGATCAATGGTTTTTGTTTTAATGTTATCAGGCTGCTCCCAAGGGATATCCAGTCATTTGAAAAGCATCCCGTGATACGCTGAGTGCTAAAAGACCTTGTGTTTAAACCTGACACGTCTTTCTGGCAAATGGAGTTGCAGGCACTGTTGAAAGAGCAGGTAGGTGGATTTTTTTTTTACCACATTTCTCTGACTCTGTGCCTCCTCCAAACTGTTGTAGAGGCTTAGGGATTGCACAGAGTGTATGAACAATTTGAGAGAACATGAGGCACAATGGACAAGTTTCAAATCTCCATAGAAACAGCATCTTTGGGAGAGGTCATATTTTAATAGGAGACCATACGCTTTGTGTGAAGAACACCCCAGATTCTATCCTTGGTATATCCTGTTAAAAATACTTCAGGGCTAGAAAAGTCCTAAGAAAAGTTGCCACGAGAAGCAAATTGGTCTGCACTACACTGGAATGATCTTATTTAGCATAAGGAAAGTCACTGTGTTCAACTGCATCAAATATATGTAGATGCCAAGGTAAAGGTACAGCAGATCCTCTTCATGGCAAGCTCTAATCCCTGCTTCTTACCAGTGCCTTATGGAGCAGTAGAAGGCAGTTTCAGATGTTTATCCTTGGAAAGGAAAAGTGAAAAAATAAATTTCTAAATCACTGGCCTTCTGTACCAGATTTCTGTCCCATTTAACACCTATTATCAATGCCTTATGAATTCAGCTTTACTATCTAAAAACTCTATGAAAGAGTCACAATGAAGCACATAATAACGATGTTAAATGATGTCTCATTCCAAATACCATTAATTAATTAGATGACGACATCAACTTTTAGGCAGTTTTGAGTAAGAAATGTTGAATCCGTCACTATTGCATGGTTAAGTATTCTATGATATTCCAGAGATGAGAAACACATTCAGAACTCCTAAGGGCAAGAAAAACAAGACTTTTCCGCTTTTAAAACTGTATTCCATACATCAACAGTGAATAAGCCATTGGTAGCTAAAACCACAAAGTGAGTAGGAGTACATGACAAATATGGGAGGAGTTAAATTTGAGCTTTATGGATTCCATTTCATTATTTGCTTGAGATCTATCTATATGGTATAACTGCAGTTGCAACATAGCATCAGTTCTCAACAATCATAGTTAGTTTGTGCTTCCAAGGACCGCAAAAGGGGACTTGGGAATCATAGGTTACTATTTGTACCACATAAAAATAATTATCTATGACAAGGCAGAGGTTAGAACACACAATAACCATTTTACCCTTTTTCTTCGGCTGATTATGGAAAGCTTTGCCTTTCTAAAAGCCCAAACATGCTAATTTAAGTATTAAATTCTTAAATTTCACAAAGATGGTCTTTCAAAAGTAAGGTCAGTAAATCACATGGGGGGAGGGAGGGGGGAGGGGGAGAGAGGGGAGAGAGAGAGGGAGGGAGGGAGGGAGGGAGGGAGAGGGAGCAAGCGCTTCACTTGTTTGATAAAGCTAAGAATCCTTCATACTCACAGCTGAGCAGTTCTAAAAATGTGCAGTTGTGAAAATGAAATGTAAAGTTTCACAACTCCTGGTCAGCTATTTGAAGCAAAGGACCACAAAGGAAAACAGGAACAGTTCTGTAATTATTATTTCCTCTGGCACTGTAACTATATGAACTTATCCTTATAGGAATTTTGTTTTTCTTTCATGAAATGCATCCACGGAGGATTCAGCATAAAGTGGGTAAGAGATTTTATCCTTTTTTCTTCTGCAATTTCCCCTATACATCACTGTCCCAAACAGTCCTTCCCTTGTATGGATATCTTGCAGCAACATAAAAGGTCCATTCTCTCTGATCTCATATGCAGATTGCAGATTACATAGTACTTTTTTCACTTATGGGGGTGGGGTGGATTCTAGTAAAAGTGATACATGTATGAGTATTATGCATATCCAGCATTTCAAAAAAATCTATTATTACAGATTTACAAGAAGCATCTCACATACTTGGTATGTTTTATTAAAAGGTATAAATGAATAGCCTACCTACCCCAAACAAAGATTATGTAGCAAGAAAACCCTACAAATGGCAAGAATATTTTTCCCATTATTAGTTGGCTTCTCTCAAAAGAGTGTAGTTTTGTACATATGGTTGTATGTGTGAAATCCAACCTCTACCACACTCATAGAGAAATGGCATGGTCATAAATCACTTTACCATGACCTGCAGCTAGTATAATCCACTCCCGGCTCATTTAAACATATGGGATTAAACATTTTTTGTAGCATTATTAGGTACACAGACTAGAAGGTTGACTTAATATGGCTTGTGAGGTTTTACTTTTTTTTTTGCTTAAATTGAAATACCTATCCTTAGCTGTTAGCTCACATTAGGCTGTATGTCAATTTGAACAATTTGCTTCATTCTTTATCAAACATGAATGGAGTCTTCTATTTCATACATCCATACTATAATAATACGAACATCAAAGTCTATGAAGCAAGTAAACAATTCAAACCATGTTTTAGAACAGTTCTACTATCTCAAATATGTTTATTTCAGAAAAAAAGCTACTTCTACTTTCATAAAAAGCCCTTCCTTATGTCCACAATGGAATTTGTGGGGAGAATGAGAACTATGAACTATGTATTAACTAAAATAACTTGTATCTTATTGCAATTTTAATGCGATTTTATACACTTATACATATATTTATGGTTTGATTTTAATGTTGTAAGCTGCATAGAATCACCTTGTGACAAAATGAGCGGCAAACAAACTTAATAAATAAATTACTGTATAAAAAATCTCAACAATTCAAAAATTCTGAATGCTCACCAGCAGGAAGGTTCTGAATTTTAGTTTATTAATAATAATTAATAGAAATATTTTTTCATACCTCTAGTGTCCTCTGTTCAATAATTCTGATGTATATACAAGCCTAAATAAACTTAACTTTAAATTTATTCCAACAATACCAAGAGATTGTCCCAACAGAAGTGTCTTTCCCATGTACATACTCATGCCCTGAAGACCTTGGTTAGGGATCTCAAAGCAGCTCTAAATCTTTTGAATATACACTTTGCTAGCTTCAAGAAGATTCAGACAGCAAACCTCTACACTTAATGATTTTCACAGATCTATTAAACTTTAATTTCCTATCATAAATACATATAAACAACCAACCAAGATTCACCACTACTTTAGGGACCTGGCTAAATATTCAAAGCCTTGGGTATATTAGAGTTGAGGATGGAGTTTAAAAAACAGTTTCATTGATAACATGTACTGGATATAAATCAATCAAAAAAACAGCTATGAGATGGGAGTTACTAAGTCTCATAAGCACATATGAAGACTTTGGAGGTAGCAATTTAAACTTAAATTAGCAAGATGACATAGTGATCTTCAGAATGCAGAGCCCTCTCAACATCAATTTATCCATAGTGTAATCTCTATACATTTGCAAGAACACTGTTGTATGCCACATTAAATTCTGAATGTGTTTTAGGGTTCACAGCTAGCTCAAGCAGAGCATTATTTCAGCCAATAGAATCTTACAAAACCCTGACAAGATCAGAGAACAAAACCTGGAATAAACAGTAGGGGTTTGCAAATCCTTTAAAGGAATCACTTTGCCATGCACAGGAACAGTTACAAACCATCTGTTTTTGAATTGTTAAGCTATCCACATCTTTTTACAATCCGACCCAGTTGCTTCAGAAGCCTTTTCCAGCACAGCCACTTTGCTTTTACTGGGAAAAATCCAAAGTGAAATGGCTGTGCATGCAGACACAGCAAGGAACAGCTTTTGATACAGCCATGTAAGCATGGCAAAAGAGTCAGCTGCTTCACCAATTCATAAAAAATGCTTCTTATATACTCCTAACCATTCCAAAATCCTTCTTTCAAGGGTTATGCACAGTCTTAAAAATGAAACACTGCCCTATGAAAGAACAGATTTAGTTGAAATTATATTTCTGCCACAAATAATCTTTTTTTTATTTCTTAGCTCAGAACATAAATAATTACAGAAATTCAAAAACACTTTTGCATAGTCTTTGAACTGATTAAAAGCTCTATGTATGCTATTACTTGGATTATGATCCCTTCTCAAATACCTCTGAAATAATTATTGGACCTACCATTTTAAATTCAGTATATTAAAACAATACTCAGTTGTTTAGGACAAATAAAATTAACAGCTCTGCCTATTTCACTTATACTGGGACCTTGTCTAGCACTTTTTTTTCAGTTCCTGGAATCACTATATGAAAAGGACTGGGAAGAGGCAAAGCGATAAAAGGATCTAATCTGCAATGGCAACAAAAACCATGCACCAAAAGAAAAGAAAAAATGGAAAAAGGGATGGCAATGAGATAGGATAATGTTTTTATACTACAAGAAGCAGATGGGTAGAACAAGAAGCAATGGGTGGAAACTAAACAAGGAGAGAAGTAACTTAGAACTAAGGAGAAATTTCCTGACAGTTAGAACAATTAATCAGTGGAACAGCTTGCCTCCAGAAGTTGTGAATGCTCCAGCACTGGAAGTTTTTAAGAAGGTGTTGGGTAACCATTTGTCTGAAGTGGTGTAGGGTTTCTTGCATAAGCAGGGGGTTGGACTAGAAGACCTCCAAGGTCCCTCCAACTCTGTTGTTGTTGTTGTTGTTGCTGTTGTTGTTGTTACTATTAGTACTATTAGTACTATTAGTACTATTAGTACTACTACTACTATTATTATTATTATTATTATTATTATTATTATTATTATTATTATTATTATTATTATTATTATTATTATTATTATTATTATTATTATTTATCCAAACTGATTAAAAGTCTAAGATTTTTCAAGACATTGTATATTTGCATAATACTGTATATTACCTATGCATAACTGTCCCTATCCATATAGGAATGTGATTAAGGGGGGGAAATCTGTTTTTAAAGGATACATATAGATCACATCTTAAAAGATACATCTCTTCATGAGAACCAGAGTGAAAGGGCATTGGTCTTACCTGATACGCCTCTTCTTATGGGGTGGAGATAGCATCCAGCAGGCGAGAGGCACCTGCTATCCATCATGGCAGAGCATATCTCCGGGGTGACAAACGTGCAGGCGGACTGACTCAGCAGAGCTTCAGTCGACCACGAGGAGTGGCGCCTGCACCCTTCATGTTTCAGGAACTCTCGGACCGGTTCGGCACCCCAGTGGTGGATCTGTTTGCCACCCAAACAATGCTCATCTGCCAAGATTTTACGCCAGGTTTCTGGCTCCAGGGGCGGATGGGGTCGATGCTCTCCGATGTTCTTGGCCTCCAGGACTGCTGTATGCCTTCCCTCCTCTTCCTCTGATCCCGAGGGTAATACGGAAGGTACTAGTAGAGAGATCCTGCTCCTTGCCCCCCACTGGCGCAGACGCCTGTGCTTTGCCAACCTGATGAACCTGTCGGTGGCCCGACCTTGGAGGATCCCTCAGAACAAGGTTTCACTCAGCCAGGGGGCACTGGTTCACCCGGAACCACAGTGGCTCCATCTAACCGCCTGCCGCTTGAGTGGAGCATTCTGAGGGAGGACAATCTTTCCTCCAGGGTCATCAAGACCATCCAGGCTTCTAGGTCGTCTTCCATGGAACACATATTTAATTCCACCTGGCGGAACTTTTGCACGGGTGTGATAGGAAGGGTCTTTTCCCCACAAAGGTGACAGTGGCCCAAATCCTGGAGTATGTCCAGGATGGATTGGACAGGGGGTTATCACCTAACACCATCAGAAGACAGGTAGCAGCACTAGCTTCGGTGCTGTCATGTGGGAGACTACAGTCCTTGACGCAGCATCCCACAGTGCGCTGATTCCTAAAGGGCGCCACTAACCTGAGACCCCGATGGTGCACAGGTACCCCACCTGGGACCTGTCCAAGGTTTTAAATGCGCTCACCGGATCACCCTTTGAGCCATTGTGGTCGGCTACCTTGCGTTTTCTTACTGTTAAAGTGGCATTCCTCGTGGCAATTACATCAGCCAGGAGGATTTCGGAACTACAGGCCCTCTCCGTGAGGGAGGACCTCTGTATTTTTTACCCCGACAAAGTAGTGTTAAGACTGGACCTCTCCTTTTTCCCAAGATGAGCACATGGTTCCACAGGGTCCAGGAGCTGATCCTGCCGAACTTCTGCCCGGCCCCTTCTCACGCCCTGGAGAAGAAGTGGCACACCTTGGACGTCAGGAGGGCTCTCAAGATATATATAAAAAGGACGTCCACTTTTAGGAAGTCGGAGTCTCTATTCCTATCCTTCCAACCTATGACGAGTGCTGCAGAGCGTTATCATGGAACAGGGGACTTCGGACCAGGCTGCGGCCCACCTGTAAGGACAAGCCAGCTTTGGTATGTCTCATTCCTGGATACTATCTCCACCACCATGGAGAAAGGGTGTTGGTATTACCCGATACGCATCTTCTCATGGGGTAGAGATAGCATCCAGTCCCACCCTGAAGACCACCTGGTCATCGAAACATGTCAAGTCTGTCACTTTGCCGTCACCAAAAACTGGGAAGCCCTACCAACAGAGGAGTGTCTTAACAGTTCTGATGGACTCAGTCCAATCAGCGAGTAGACGAGGTCAACCCATTCCTGGATGCTATCTCCACCACCATGGAGAAAATGACCCTTGTTAGCTGGTGTCAGATGTTTATTTTTTACTTCTCAAATTTATATAGCCACTCATCTCACAAAACAAGTGATTCTGGGCAGCATGCAGTCAGTTTGCATTTTTTGCAGTGTTTTCCTTCAAAATAATAAAATATGTAAGAAAAAAAACCTGTCTAACTTCCACCTGCTCTGGCAAATACTCCAGACAGATTTCAGAGTCTATAAGAACTGCAATGAGAATAAAGAAAAGTGTATGTTCCAGGGGTGGGTTCGTCCCGGTTCGGACCGGTTCGCCTGAACTGGTAGCAACCTGCTGGTGATGTCACGATGATGTCATGGCACCAGTTCGATCGGTGCTAGTCCGTGGGCGCCACCATCTTTTTTTAAAAAAAAGTTTGAAATTTTTTTTCCTGAGCATGCGCAGAAGCCGAGTTTCCGGCACTGCGCATGCGTCGCCATCTTGTTTTCAGGGGGGTTGGATTTTTTCCGGATTTTTCAGCACTGCGCATGCGTGCACGCAAAGCGTGCACACCCACGAAGTGCACCCACGCGGCGCAGGGGGAAGCGAACCGGCAGCGAGGTAAGTTAGAACCCACTCCTGGTATGTTCCCTAATTTGATGGAAGATAACAAAATGCTGCATGCTACCTACATACTCTAGAAGCTGATTTAACCAAAAAGTTTAAAAAACAGCTGTCAAGTGAAACATCAATTCCATCCTGAAGTGATTTGCCTACACTTTGCTAACTTTTCACTGCCAAGGATTTTTACAATGTGATTTTTAGTAGTGGGATGTCTTGGTTTTGAAAACAGGTTCCTTTCAATCTGAAGATAACACAATAAAGCCATAATGAGTTGAATGATTTAACTTAGGTTGCAATGTGAACCTTTGCATTGTGATTTGTAAATAATTATTTATTCCTCAGCAGATTGTGCAAACCCTTTCAAATGTGGCTTATTTAATACCATATGGTTAACCATGGTTTACCACACTATGTGAACTACTGAAAGCCTATGTTCCAAAAGATATCAGAGGTTGGTAATAACAACCAGAACAAGTGTGCTACACAGATGAATTCTAAATCTTGTATATCGAGGGAAGTGTTCCAAATACATACCTATTACAATGACATCAATTGTATTTTATTTTAAATTATATAAGGGATAATTCCCTTAGTCAATGTGTCTATCTTACTACTTCTTACTTCTCTTTGTTCTTATATAAATGTTTAAAAAAATTTCAGTAGCTTTGTAAATATTCAAAACAACTTACCAAAAAGGACATTCAAAACAACATAATGTAGAATAAAAAGATCAAATGCATAAATCAACCACAGACAAAAAGCAGCCATTAAAGATAACCTGAACCTTAAAAGAGTCTAATTATTAATCACTAAAAAAAAGTTTTAAATATTTACGCAATAGTGGTTACTTCCTGTATAGAAGAGCCTTCTGACTTAAAACGTCTTCCCTAGAGGTGGAACAAGGTGAGGCAATTGTTACCATGGATAACAGCAAAACCTTAATACTTTTGACAGACATTTCCTCACACAAGTTAAAGAAAAACAAAATAGCGTAACATTTATGTTATTCCTTGACTGGCAGTATTACTAAATTTGTTTATATGAATCATAAAATCCAGCTCCATTTAAGAGATTTCTAATTTTGTACTCCATGTGCCATCCTGTTGACATCAAGTCTTGAGATGTAGTAATGAATGACTTTCTTAACCAAAGTTCAGGGGAACGTATTATACTGGTTAGTCAGCAGTGAAGCCAGATTTATTTCTTAACCGAGCGTGTTTACAGACTTTCCCCTTTTTTTAAGGCAAAATAATAATAATAATACAGCAGCATTGTTCATTTGTTCAGGGGATGCCACAGAGAGGAGGGGGTCAGGCTGTTCTCTATGGCACCAGAAAGCCAAACAAGGAATAACGGATGGAAGCTGACCAAGGAGAGATTCAACCTGGAAGTGAGGAGAAACTTTCTGACAGTGAGAGCGATCAACCAGTGGAACAGCTTGCCAGCAGGGGTCGTGAGAGCCCCAACACTTGCGACCTTCAAGGAGAGACTGGACTGCCATCTGTCTCAAATGGTGTAGGAACTCCTGCTTGAGCAGGGGGTTGGACTAGATGACCTACAAGGTCCCTTCCAACTCTAATAATAAATCTAAAAAATTTCGAGGTCAAACAATAGTCCTGGCTTCAGCATGAGAAAGGATATGTTCAGTTCATCTTTATCATCTTAGTAAAATAAATGCCAATGAGTTTCTGTTTTGCTTTGTCTTCAAGTGAAACTGTATATACTCAAATAACTCCCTGCTTTATGCCAAATGTAAAAAAATATATACATTTTTCTGTGGTCTCTTGTGTTTCAAACCAAGTTTCTAAAATGTCACTGAGCTTAAAAAAATTGAGGAGGGCTGTAATTAATTTCAACAAAGTAGCCCTTTTAACCCTCATTTTGAGATGGTACATGGCATTTCAATTTAAGTACTGCGGGCCTTCTTTAAAAGATGAGCAGGATCTGATTACAAAATCATCAATAGTCTTCCAATTTAGCATTCTAAACAGCTTCCTAGGTTTTTGTTTTCCCCTAACAAAAATCAATCCCTCTTTCAAGCCTTTAACGAGTGATAAGAGGAAAATATGCAGTCATATTAGTAGTTGCAATAAAAAAGAACAGTAGCATTTCAAATTACTAATTTAATAAAGATTGTTATTATACATTACACTGGGCTAGTTATTCCTTATGATTCAATATGCAAGTAAACTGGATTTAGCAGAGGTTTGGTTTCTACTGAGGATTATACCACTATTTAATATAATTAAACAAACTGGTAGGGAAAGCCTCCATGGATCTGTCATTTCTGTTGCAAAGTATTCCCACCAGAAATTTGGGGAAATCATAATATATAAACTTTGAGTTTTGTTTTATTTCTTTGCCATGAAATACACTCTGAAAGTTATCAAGCATTTTCCAAGGCTTAAGGAAAGGGAAGGGAAGGGAAGGGAAGAGAAGAGAAGAATACATTTGACTTTTTGAAGTCATAAAGGTTGGTTAGCAATAAATGATAATCTCTAGCAAATAACTGACTCATTAAAAAGGTATATAGAAACCTAAGTAAACAAGTTAGAAAGAAAGGTTCCTGGGCCTTCTTTTTCATTCTCTCTTCTTTACTCTTGTACTAGTTAACTAATTGCATCAGGGGTGAAATGCTCCTGGTTCGCTTTTACCTGTCTGTCGTCGGTGAGCCGATCGCGCAGGTAGCACGGCGCTCCACCCACCCACCGGGACACCGCCATTTGAGTTCTTTTACCCTCTGCGCATGCACAGAACGCTTTGTGCATGCGCAGAGGGTAAAATAACTCAAATGGCAGTGTCCCGGCGGGTGGGTAGAGCGCTGTGCTACCTGCACGATCGGCTCACCGACGACAGACAGGTAAAAGCGAACCGGGAGCATTTCACCCCTGGATAGATCCATATTTGAATTATGAATAAGTGGTGTTTTTAACTATGTAAGAAACAGAAAATGTTTAAAACATCAGAACATGAACATAAAAAGTGAGATAATCAAGTAAATCTCACAATTATCCAGGGACACTATATAACAGGACAGAAATATACCAGGGAAACAACATTTTTAAAAAATCAGGGAATCAATCATATATTATAAAACAATTTTTCATTTTGTATAAAATTGCTCTGTACGCAGGGAAAATGAATTATTATAGAAAGTCACAGCCAATTGCAACCTTCCAAGATGTCCATATTCAATCAAGATCCTAAATGTAAGATTTGGTGTGTATAATAATTAGGACAAGCAGTTGTGTTGACTACCTTAATTTCTGCTATCTCTTAATAGTAAAAGAGTTTTACCTACTGTATTAGATAAGATGATAGCAGAATGATGAAAGAGTGAGGACTAATCTATTCAGGAGAGTTTTACAGTAATTCAAATATGGGGGAAAATCATATAAGTAATAAACAATTACTGTAATTTAGAAACAAGTGAGTATTAAAAACTTCCACCGTAAAGCTTTGTATTAAAATTAGTTTACATATGTCTATTTATAAATTGAAAATGAAAATATATTGATGATTCAGATTCCCTTAACTATACAGTGAACTAAAACTTCTCTGTAACTTACATGTCCTCATTTTCTTAGTCTAAGGCAGGGGTAGGGAACCTATGGCTCGCGAGCCAGATGTGGCTCTTTTGATGATTGTTTATGGCTCGCAGCAGGGGTGAAATCCTCCCGGTTCGCCCGGGCCAGTCCTTCGGCGTATAGCCGATGGAACTGGTGGCGGTTGCGGCGCGGAGCTTCTCCTGCCCGCTTTCCCGTCCCGGCTGAACACAATCACCGCTTTCCCGTCCCGGCTGACCACAATCATTTGGGTTATTTTTCCCTCTGTGCATGCGCGAGCATGCACAGAGGGAAAAATAACCCAAATGGCGGCGTTCAGCCGGGACGGGAAAGCGGGCGGGAGAAGCTCCGCGCCGCAACTGCCGCCAGTTCCATCGGCTATATCAGGGGTGGCCGTCAGCCGTCAGCCCAGCCAGGGGGGAGGAGGAGGAGAAAGGCGGTGATTTAGCCCATCAAGCGCACTCCACTTGGCGGCTTTCGGATGGAACGGCAGCGCGCGCGGAAGGAATGCCAGAGGACGGCGTCGAGCACACGAGGCTCTCACGGGCAGCTGCGCTGACCCTGCCTCCGCCGAGGAGGAGGGGGAAAGGAAAGCGCTCCCGCAGAGCATCCCAACTGCAAGTTATCGTCGCCCGTCCTGCCCAAGTGGCCACGCGACGTGACCCCGGAGCCGGATGGGCACAAGGGCAGGAAGAGAAAAAGAAAGAAAAGGTGATGCCCCGCTCGCTGGGCGCCTCTGCGCCGCGGTCGAAATCACTTCCGTTCGCTAAAACAGCGTCACCTTTTCTTTTTCTCTCTCTTCCTGCCCTTGTGCCCATCCGGCTCCGGGGTCGCGTCGCGCGGCCGCTTGGGCAGGACGGCAACGATAACTTGCAGTTGGGATGCTCTGCGGGAGCGCTTTCCTTCCCTTTCCCCCTCCTCCTCGGCGGAGGCAGGGTCAGCGCGGCTGCCCGTGAGAGCCTCGTGTGCTCGACGCCATCCTCTGGCATTCCTTCCGCGCGCGCTGCCATTCCATCCGAGAGCCGCCAAGTGGAGTGCGCTTGATGGGCTAAATCACCGCCTTTCTCCTCCTCTTCCCCCCTGGCTGGGCTGACGGCTTCCCGTCTTCCAGGAGCCTCGGTAGGTTGGTTGCTGCTGGATCTTCTTCAGCCAGCTCCTCTCCACAGCCAGGAAGGAAGGAAGGAAGGAAGAAGAAGAAAGAAGAAGAAGGGGAGAGAGAGAGAGAGAGAGAGAGAGAGAGAGAGAGAGAGAGAGAGAGAGAGAGAGAGAGAGAGAGAGAGAGAGAGAGAGAGAGAGAGAGAGAGAGGTTAGGAAGGCAGGAAGACAGAAAGAAAGAAAAAGATGTTAGGAAAGAAGAAAGAGGAAGGAAGGAAGAAGAAAGAAGAAGAAGGAGAGAGAGAGAGAGAGAGAGAGAGAGAGAGAGAGAGAGAGAGAGAGGTTAGGAAGGCAGGAAGACAGAAAGAAAGAAAAAGATGTTAGGAAAGAAGAAAGAGGAAGGAAGGAAGAAGAAAGAAGAAGAAGGAGAGAGAGAGAGAGAGAGAGAGAGAGAGAGAGAGAGAGAGAGAGGGGTTAGGAAGGCAGGAAGACAGAAGGAAAGAAAAAGATGTTAGGAAAGAAGAAAGAGGAAGGAAGGAAGAAGAAAGAAGAGGTAAACGCCCCCTTTTGAATCAGTCTGAGACTGCGTCTGCTCGGTTCACTTTTAAAATATATTATATGGCTCTCACTGAAATAAATTTCCACATTTTTTGCTTTCATGGCTCTCTTAGTCAAAAAGGTTCCCGACCCCTGGTCTAAGGTATATTGTAGTGACTTTATTAAGAAAAAATAACCAAATGAATAGTTGCCTAAACATGTTAATCAGATCTACAGAACACAGATCTCTCTCCTAGTGAGATCCTGCATTTACTTTAAGGAGAATGGGAAGGCTTCCCATTCAACTCACTGTCTGGTGACTACATGGATACTGTACATTCATATACATTTTTAGCGACAATATGGAAGAAGTTTGCCAATGCCTTCTTGTAAAACTTTTTCTAAGGCCATCCAAAGCTGTAGAATTTGAGACAAGATAAACCAGCCATGGAGAACATGGCTGGAAACTCTAGAAGCTGTAGTTCCTATCCATCCAGAGAGAACAAGGTAGGGTAGACTGCACTAAATAGAATAATTATTCCCTTTGCAAGAGATTGCAAATGCTGTAAGGATTCCAAAGTGGGATTCCTTACTTCAATGAAGAATCCTATTTTAATATAGTTATGGATGCATTTTAATAGAAATAAATCCAGAAGTAGAGCAGTATGTGAGTGAGTCACAGGAAAAGGTCACCTGCACAAAACAATATGTTCTGCAATAATCTACATGAAATTTAGCTGATGTAGACATCACAAGCAAACACAGAGCTTGCTGAAACCAAGCAAAAGCAAGACTATATTATACCAAGAGCTTTTAATCACCATCAGCTTATGACTCTGAAAATTATTTGCACGTCAAACCCCAATTTCTCCACTTCTCTAGGGAGATACAAAACGGCAAAGGAAACAGAGGTATTGTTGGGTCTTATTGCTTTTTTCAAGCTCCAAAATTGACACAAGCATTGTTCTTAAGCAGGATGGGAAAAGGTCATTATAATCTACATTCAAATTTTCTTCAACAAGTCTGATCAAATGCCAATATCACGTTTTCCTTTCTGCAGGTTTTAATGCCCTCAGTTCCATATCCTCATTTCTTTTGTTAACTGGAAGCAGGGAAAAAATATCTTGCTGCTGTTGGGGGAAAAGTGCTGGGTTTTCCAATACAGAGCTTACTTGGCAGAGGCAACTGCTGGTTGGCATAATCCAGTCGTTTGACAAAAGTACTATTTCTGGGCACACACTCAAAAACAGGTAGGAAGCAAACCTGGAGAAATGAGTAAGTTTAAAACAGCCAACAATTTTTTCTCCTCCACCAGGAAAATACCCAAAGTAAATATGATTTATTTAACCATGTTTAACATATCTCTTTGCACTAGACTGCAAAAAAATGCCTGAATTTAAGAAAGAATTAAGATATTTTTAATGATGATATTCACTACAAAATTTCACAGTACTTTTTCTGAATTGTCCAATTAAACAAGTTTATTGTATGCAAATATTAGCTGCTACTAATAAAAGCTGAAATATCTAAAAGCTAACAATGTTTGCTTCTGTGGGTACTCTGCAGAATATTTTAACAGTCACCCCAGTTGTGGATGAGGGGTGTTTTTATGAACACACACAAAGTACCACCACAAACAGCAAGAAACAAACAAAAATTCAATTCAAGCATAACAGCTTCTATTTTAAGGATATTGTAGGATATTGTTTATGAGCAATAGAAAGTATTCCAATTTTTTCTTTTACCACAGCAAAGCCTAATATCTGGTCAAACAAATTTTACTTAGATCTTTATTCAAGTAGGAAAGCAGCAACAATCTTTTGGTAGTATGCATAAATTTGTCACAATAGTGTTGCACTGAGATGTGGCATATTCCCTATATAAATATGAGTAATGTAGCAGTGGAAAGACGGATGGACACTTTGGTTTATTTATGCCCCCAATTGCTCACTCATCAAAACTATGCAATCAGAAGACTGCACAAAAATAGTTCCTATGAAGTCATAGTGGCTGATTGACCAACTGCCAGTTCTGACGCTTCTTCCAATTTAAGTTACTGGAAAAGGTATCTTGGTTACCTATCCTTTGGTATCCAATCAATAGGACTTTGCCTAGTGTGGGGGTCTGCAACCTGCAGCTCCGAAGCTACATGCAGCTCTTTGGGCCCTCTGCTGCAGCTCCGTCACCCTGTCATGGCAGAAGGATGGCCTTAGTGCGGGATCGAAGCGCCCCTGCACTTGTCTTTGCGCAGCAAAAGCATTCCGCCTTCATCGCAGTACATTTGCTGTTGCCGCCAACAAAGAGGGCTGGGAGAGAACGGCACGGGCAGATCTTGCGGGGTGGGGGCCATCCCCCAAGCCTGGCCTTCCTCCTTCCTTGTCAGCAGGGCCAAGAGAAAGAAGGGGCCGGAGCACTCCCCTCCCCCACCGAGCACAACAGCCCAGCGGGAGGGAGAGATGGCCCAGCAGAAGCGCCCCCATTGGCAAGTTGGATGACAAAGACGCGTGGCCCGGCTCTCGCAGTGGGATGCTGTTCGGCACCTCCAGACGTGAGCTGCCGCCTTTGAAACATGCTGCTTTCTGTTGCTGTGCCTTCCCCAATCTCAGCTCATTTGCCCCAGCGAGAGCTATGTTTCTGCTCGCTTTCTTTTCCTGTGCCTCCCCAGGCAGCGATGGCTGGGGCCATGGGGGGGGGCAGCAGAGGCGTCAGGCTGCTCCCCCCCTCAGCAAGCCGGGCCTGGAGGAGCGCGGAGAGTTGTGGGCAAGCGCTGGTCGGAAGACATACTCCGACGTCGCCCCAACACGTGTTTCCAGCACTCGCTCCTCTGTCCCGAAGTGGGATTGAGTGGGAGGAAGGGGGAAGGGGGAACGAGGCATGGGACGAGGGGAAGACCCAATACCACCTTCATGGCCTGCCCGCTGCTCTTGCAGGGCCTTGCGCAGCACAGAGAAATCACGCGTCACAATGGGGGAGACTGAATCCCCTCCTCCTCCTGGAACCCATTACAACACAATGAGACCCTGCCCCACTTGCCCCTGGCAACTCACTCTCTCTCTCTCTCTCTCTCATGGTGGAGAGCAGGTCGTGGGTCCAGCACCAACAAAGCTGGAAGTAGCTGCCCGCCATTTCCCACCAGTGAGGCAGTGAGAGAGAGAGACAGAGAGAGGAAGAAAGATTCGGCTCAGTTCGGCTCTGTCGGCTCTCCTCTCTCTACCTTGCCTAGTTTTGCAAGGATTCAGTGGACACTGCCTTGGTGATGGGGGGGGGGGTTGTCCCATACTTTGCCTGCCAAGCATCTTCGGGGGCACCCAGGGACTATATTTTCCAGCCACTTTGGACTGAGTTGCAGGATGAGTATGCGTGCCTATGTGAGTGTGGGATGATGCTTCTCTGAACTGTGTGCTGTGATCTAAGGCGGCAACCTCGTGGCGCTGTGATGTAACAGCCTGACAGTCACTCCTTTTGCAATGCAAGCTTTATTTTTGTATCTTTCCAGAGACAGTGATAGTGTGGTCGAATTTCCTTGCAGTTATTCCCTGGGTGTGTGGGGTGGGAAGTGGAGTGGGAAGTGGGAGGGAGGGGGAAGGGGGAGAGAGAGAGAGAGAGATGAGGGAGAGGGAGAGAGATGAGGGGGATGAGAGGGAAAAAGAGAGAGCGGGAGATAGAGAGAAAAAGAAAGATGACAGAAAGAGAAAGAGAAAGAGAGATGAGATTGAGGGAGGGAGAGGAAGAGAGAGAGAGAGAAAAAGAGAAATGGATGAGAGCGAGAAAGAGAGAGAAATGAGAGAGGGGGATGAGATGGAGATAGAGAAGGAGATAAAGAGAAAGACAGATGAGAAAGAGAAAGATGAGAGAGAGGGAGGGAGGGAGAGGGAAATAGAGAAAAAGACAAAGAGAGATGAGAGAGAGAAAGAGAGATGAGGGGGAGAAAGAGAGGGAGAAAGAGATGAGAGGGAGGGAGGGAGAGACAGAGAAGGAGATACCTATTTCCCATAGAAAAGAAAAAACGGGGAGCCACAAAACCTGGGTAGGCATGGCTGGGGGGTGTCATGTGACTGGGTAGGGGTGAGTGATGTTGAGTTGGCCACGCCCACCCAGGTTTTGTGGCTCCCAGTGTTTTGTTTTCTGTGGGAAATGGGCCCAAGTGGCTCTTCGAGTGTTTAAGATTGCACACCCCTGGCCTAGTGATATACCATTAAATAATATGTTATCTATAGCCACTGATCCTGGATCGCTTTGTGCCTTTTATTTTTCTAAGCTCCTCCCTTTAGTGGTACTCATGTAAGCAGCAGTACAAGAAGATCACATTGTACACATAGCCTTCCAGTTGGATTTGATAACCCTTAAAAGTTCATGAGCCTATAATGCCTGTCATGAAGCATATAGCCCCTCTGTGAGTGTGATGGGTCGTTAATAAGTCTGATATATATAGGTGAATGTATGTATATGTCTGTCTGTCTGTCTGTCTGTCTGTCTGTCTGTCTCTCTCTCTCTCTCTCTCTGTCTCTCTCTCTGTCTCTCTCTCTCTCTGTCTCTCTCTGACTTATTAACTACCCATCTCCCTCACAAAGGGGCTTATGTACTTCAGAATATACACACACATACAATACTCGACTTACGGCCACAATTGAGCCCAAATTTCTGTTGTTAAGTGAGACATTTATTAAGTGAGTTTTGCCCCATTTTATGATATTTCTTGCCACAATTGTTAAGTGAGTCACTGCAGTTGATAAATTAGTAACACAAGTGAATCTGGCTTTCCCCATTGATTTGCTTGTCAAAAGGTTGCAAAAGATGATCACATGACCCTGGGACACTGCGACTGTCATAACATGAGACAGTTGCCAAGCTTGTAAATTTTGATCACAGGATCAAAGGTTTTAAGTGTATAAAATGGTTATAAGTCACTTTTTTCAGTGCCGTTGTAGCAGTCACTAAATGAACTACTGTAAATCGAGGACTACCTGTACTCTGCCTCATCACTGAGTTAAGTTTATATACAATTGCCCGATGTTATTTTATGTAGAAAATAGCCTTTTCAATACAGATATGTTTTTGTCTGTGGTGACAAAATTTCCTTAGAATGAATTATTAGCTCTATCATGATGTCATGGTTTCACTCATAATTAAAGTTCCCACAAACATGGCAAACTTAAATCCTGATCTCCGCCTTCTTTTCCACATTATCTACATAATCATAAAATTTAATTATGCCCTTTGGGTGATTATCAACCTCGATCTCTTTCTCAATTTTCCCATATTACTTCCTGTAATTCATGGATACAATTCTCATACATTTGGTTTCAACATTTTGGCCAACATTTCAGCTTTTGCAATTGCCTAAACAGTGCCACAACTGAGCCACTGCCAGTTGCATATTGTGTGAGAAGCAGCCACGGTCAATATAGAATAGTATCTCATTTCCACAAAGTCCATCTACCAAACAGAATAACATGGAAATGCCTTAATTCAGAGCCTTGTTGCAACTCAACTTTCTTTCTATGAGTCTGATCTTTTGACTTTTTATTTTCTGAAACCTATCAACAAACTGTTGCCAAACTTCAAAGACATTTAGAGAGCAAAGGTCACAATGTTTGTTCTCCCCAATGAATGAATAGAAAAAGGAGATGCATAATCAGTGGGATCACACAATATGCTAATATACACTTTAGCATGGCTTGTTGAATAAAATATGGTTTGTTAAATAAGCAATAGTTTGCTGGGATCTTTTACAGTGTTAGGTCAACATCAAGGTTTACAAAGAAGTTACTGGATTCATTCAACCATACCTAACCTATAATTTGCTCATATAATCCTACTTATCTAGTCCTTTTTTTTTTTGCATGTTCCAGGTTTTGTACAATAGGATCCTTGCAGCAAGCCCTCTTCCCTGAATGAAATATCTTGTTTTACATATATTTAGCCCACATGGCTTATTGCTTTCATTGTTGCTATATTATTATGTTAACCAGAGCAATAGTAATAGAGGTTTTTGCTTTATGCACATGGAACCATATCACCCTGTAACCATGCCCATGACAGAAAGCAAAACTGGTTTATTTATAATGCCTACCAGGAGGATCCCAGAACTGCTTTCTGGAGGTTGCTAGAAGAGTGAGGGCACAGCTGGTAAAAATGGAAGCCATATCTCCAACTGGCATGAAAGGCTGGGATCAACACACAAGTACAGCATTGCTTCCAGCTGTTAAGACAGAAGGTCTTAAGACAGGGGTCGGGAACCTATGGCTCGCGAGCCAGATGTGGCTCTTTTGATGAGTGCATATGGCTCGCAGCAGGGGTGAAATCCTCCCGGTTCGCCCGGGCCAGTCCTTCGGCGTATAGCCGATGGAACTGGCGGCGGTTGCGGCGCGGAGCTTCTCCTGCCCGCTTTCCCGTCCCGGCTGAACACAATCACCGCTTTCCCGTCCCGGCTGACCACAATCATTTGGGTTATTTTTCCCTCTGTGCATGCGCGCGCATGCACAGAGGGAAAAATAACCCAAATGGCGGCGTTCAGCCGGGACGGGAAAGCGGGCGGGAGAAGCTCCGCGCCGCAACCGCCGCCAGTTCCATCGGCTATACGCCGAAGGACGGGCCAGGGCGAACCGGGAGGATTTCACCACTGGATTAATGTTATACCGTATGTGCCGGCGTATAAGACGACTTTTTACCCCTTGAAAATCTTCTCAAAAGTCAGGGGTCGTCTTATACGCCAGGTACTGAAAATTCCGAGCCGGGGGGACTAAAAAACGGCCATGGCCACATCTCCGCCGTTCTCCAGCCAAGCGGCTGAAGAAGCCCCGGAGCCCCGCCGCCAACCTGCGTCTCCTGCTGGGAAGGAGCCTCTGTCGCTGTCTCTCGCGGGGCTCCAGCCACCCTACTGAGTCCCTGACCGCGGCACCGGCAGGGTTAATGCGTATGGGAGAGGAGAGAGAGCGCTACCGCCGCCACTGCTGCTTTCACCGCTCCGATATTTCTTTGGTGGGCGCGCGCGGGAGGGACCATGGAGCAGAGGCGCCCGGCAGCTTAAGGCAAGAGGCGGGTGGGAGACGCGGGCAGGAGCCTGTCGCCGGCGCCGCCACTTCTGGCATCCCCACGCCTCTCACCCCGCTCGCCGGGTGCCTCTGCTCAGCGGTCCCTCCTGCGCAGGCCCACCAAAGAAATATTGGAGCAGCGAAAGTAGCAGCGGCGGCGGTAGCGCGCTCTCTCCTTCCCTCCCATGCGCATTAACCCTGCCGGTGCCGCGGTCGGGGACTCAGTCGGGTGGCTGGAACCCCGCGAGAGACAGCGACAGAGGCTCCTTCTTCCTCCAAGGGGAGGGGAGCAACCCACCCACCTACCTCGCTTGGTGTGGTTCCCCGCACTTAGCGTCTTGAAAGAGGGCTGGGCGAGGGAGAAAGGAGCCACGGTGGGGATTGGTTTGCAGAGAGAAAGAAAGAAAGAAAGAAAGAAAGAAAGAAAGAAAGAAAGAAAGAAAGAAAGAAAGAAAGAAAGAAAGAAAGAAAGAAAGAAAGAAAGAAAGAAAGAAAGAAAGAAAGAAAGAAAGAAAGAAAGAAAAGAAGAAGAAAGAAAGAAAGAAAGAAAGAAAGAAAGAAAGAAAGAAAGAAAGAAAGAAAGAAAGAAGAAGAAGAAGAAGAAGAAGAAAGAAAGAAAGAAGAAGAAGAAGAAGAAAGAAAGAAAGAAAGAAAGAAGAAGAAAGAAAGAAAGAAAGAAAGAAAGAAAGAAAGAAAGAAAGAAAGAAGAAAGAAATAAAGAAAGAAGAAGAAGAAAGAAAGAAAGAAAGAAAGAAGAAGAAGAAAGAAAGAAGAAGAAGAAGAAAGAAAGAAAGAAAGAAAGAAAGAAAGAAAGAAAGAAAGAAAGAAAGAATCATTACCAATGCTATGATGGAAATCACCAACTCAAAGACAAATATCACTTTGGAGCAAGGAAGCTGCTACAGCAGCAACAAATTAAACAGCACAAAGACAGGGATTCTCTCAATATCCCATTGTCCCTATTGACATTTAGTTGAATTCACTTTTAAAATATATTATATGGCTCTCACTGAAATAAATTTCCAAATTTTTTGCTTTCATGGCTCTCTTAGTCAAAAAGGTTCCCGACCCCTGTCTTAAGATCTAATTCTTCAGAGAAGATATTTATGATAACCATGCTTAGTTGCTGCCCCTATGGAAGCACCAAGGAAGACAGCAATTTTAAAGAGAATTTTTGTTATGTGGTGGCATTTGGCATCGCAGCAATCAGTTCAACAACCTTGAAATATAGATCAGAATTGTTAGCCCCTGTACTATAGAAAAGCCATTTCACAATGAGCTGCTAACTGACCACTGATTCTGGAATCACAATACAAATTACGGGGCAACAGTATGAGGCACTATGTCAATCATACTGTAGTCATATTGCAGATTAAAAGGTCATATTGCAGATTATGAGGCAGTATTTATTTATTTTATTTATTTATTTAGGATTCTTATATGCATGTTTTTAATTGCAATGCAATTGTCAGTATGACAATTGTACTGTAGTCATGTTGCAGATTAAAAAAATCAGGCATGAGCTGATAAGATGTAAGCTGATAAAGTGATAATGCAGATCTCGAAATTCTGATAGTAAAAGAAAATGTTAAGAATCACACTACGATGTGAAACTTACTTCCTGCAGTGAATGTTGAAAGAAGTCAAAAGGATGCTCTTCTAAAACCTTTATTTTACTGGGTCCATTAAAACTCCTCTTTGTCATAGCCTCAACACTATTTACTTGGGGATAAAATAAATATTGCGTCCTCCTTCTTGTGAATTCCACTATACTACAGCTAAGCTAGTTTCATTTACATCTGTAACTGAAACCAAGGAAGTACTAAGTTGTCCAGAATGATGAATTATTAGAAATGTAAGTGAATTCCAAATTCTCCTAATTCTTCACAACTCAGACAAGATTTGAGCCTGAAATTTCCCAATGCATAACTAGCAGTATTGACAGTAGTGACATTGGTTCCACATTCCTCCAATCAAAGCCTTGCCTCAGTTTGTCTATTTTATTAGCTGTTTCTGGTTTGTCTCAGTAACAGCCAACACAATCATTTTGCTGCCTGAGAACTAAGCCAGTTTTTTCACAGGCAAACAACTGCAGGGCTGAATAAGCAGATAATAGGACACGATGTTGCATAACCTATTCCTAACTTTATTACTCTGATTACTACCTTGATTATTTTTTCCATAGATATGTTCTTTTAGCGAATTCTTGGCCAATGTAATCAAGTTAAAACAAAGGAATCTAGGGAAGCACCCAAAAATGGAACATCTTCCTGGGATTAATGTTCCTATTTTTTTAATGTCATTTTTACTTCTTTGTGCTAATTTATTCTTTGAGCATCAAAGCTAGCATTTTAAAAGACATATTTAAATTCAATTATTCAGCAGAACATAAGATCTGTGATGCTTGAAATCTTGGCCACTCACCAGCAAAAAGTAATCCAATAAAAAGGTGTCACCTTGCCTGCTTTTGGCTGCCTTTTGCTTTTAAGCAGACAGGCTGTACTTTCATCCTCCCCTTTCTCGTTAAAGATGTACAACCTTTCAGAACAATGAAGAAGTCATAGGAAATCAATTTTTCATAGATGCTCCAAAGCTTATGAGATAACAAGAGCAGCGACAACAACAAAGCAGTGAACCTAAAGTAAGCTAAGCTAGAAATGCTATAAGCAGTAGCTGCCCACTATACTTTTCTCTCCTGCTATATTCAAAACAACTTTTTAAGAAAACAGGAGGAATGCGATCACTTCTGTCATAGACTGAATTTGAATAAAACAAACCTTAAGTATTCTTTAAAACAGCCACGCAAATAAACTGGATTCCATGAAACAGATCTACATTGTAAATATATGTTATTTTGAGAACTGTGATGTTCATCAAAAGACACTACCATACCAGGGCTCTGTGACAGTTTAAAAACAGTTCTGGATCTCTGCGATCACATGTAAAAAAAAAAAAGTGCTCGAAAACTGGAGCAAAACTATTTCCTGCTTAGCTTCAACACATTTCAAACTATCATGACACTACTTGAAGTGGATTTCTTTTATTTTCTGTGTGGTGCTTTTGAGTAAAATTCTGCTTATGGGAATTTCAGCCTCACTGGGCATCATTCAGCACCCATTCAGATGGGTGGCATAGAAACTACTATGAAATCTAAACTTAAATTTAGGGAATGAATTTTCATTTATGTGCACACTGGATGACTTTCGGAAGATCATAATTTCTCAGCCTGAGTTATCAGAAAAATGGAACCAATGCATATAATGAAATTATAAATAATTCTTATTGCTATCATCACTTTATGATAAGGACACAGATTTAAATAACATGTTCGTGAACTGGCTAGGAAATTTCAAGTTAATCTCTGCATTTAAAAAATAATAACAACAGATTTGGGAAATATAGCACACAGATGATATCTGCAAAGGCTAAAATCTATGCAGAAAATATTGCAAAAGCCATAGCAGGTTTTGTTTCTTCTAAATGTTTCATTAAGATAATTTTATTAGCTAGACAGCTTTAGCCAGATAGCTGCACCACCAACATAGTAAAACAAAATCTGCTTCTACAGAATGAAGATTTTGAAAAATAAAATAAGTAAAACTTTTTAAACTGGTAGCTTATATCTGATACTGCCATTTGCACATAACAACCATCAACTAAAATTGAAAAGTATACTATAGATGTTAATTTAATATTATTTTCTAGCTTTAGACATGAACAATTATGAACACAGTTTTGTGATCTTTAGCTGTATTTACTGACATTCAAAGGCAGATTCTATCTTGTTAGTTTGTTATAAACGGGACCTTGGGGATTCAATATAGTTTGGCTTTGGCAGCTGCAAAAGCTTTTTTTTCCCCCTCCAGATGCTTTTCTTTGAGGCTTGAAAATTATAAAAAAAGGAGAAAGGGGAGATTTTTTTCCCCCTCAAATCTTTAAGATAAGGAACACAATCCAATAAGAACATTTTTCATTCACAGCTGGCACAATGAGTTTCTTTGGTCGATTACGGTCATCAAACTTAAATTGGTCTTTTTTTTTAAGTGTAGTTTTTCTTCAAGCTTGCCATTTGAGAGCATTTTTTAAAAGTTACAAGAGAAACAGATGCAGAAGAGACCTGTAATTATAAAACATGGTTTAAAAATTAAAAACACACAGTATCTTGTTTCCTTTTAGTTTAAAATATATTCTGTCTGGTCCAGACCTGTTACTGCATACCTCAAAACATTAACACACTTCCGACTCCATACTTGAGAGGGTGTCATTTCAAAAGATAAACTCTGAATCTGCTATAGGCAAACACTGCACATTTTTTATTTCCGGAGTAACAGCTTGAGATAAATGTTTAAACAAGAATTTAAGAGAGTTATTCTTTTTCTGCTTCTCGATGGACTCTTTGAGTTCTTTAACTATTTAAAAGTTGAGGAAGAGCAGTTGTGACAGGGAGCAAAAGGATAATAAACCCCCACAGCAAAGTATTTACATGCGTTTTTATTTCTGATTAATACAAAGGAAATATTGTAATGAAAAAAAGTTCTAACTATAAAGTCAATTGTCCCAATCATTTGTTTCCCTGACTTAATTTCATTACCATATTATAAAACTTTGGGGTTTTTTTTAACAACTCATTATTTCTCTTCAATGTGCTTTAACAATTCACAGATGGTCTTTCTTCAATTTTTTTCTGAATTTGGGTCAGAGATGGGTATCTATTTGAAGCTAAAGGGGCCAAATAAAGATAAGATGCCAAAACTTTATTCTGTACAATAAGCTTTTGAATTTGATATTTAAAAGTGTGAGGGCAATGAAATGTTCATTAACTTTTAAAAGTTCTTTCCTTATTCATTTTTTTTTTTGCTTTGGTCTACATATATTCAGGCTATCAGAAAATTTACTAGCATCCAAAAATAATATATATAATAATTTATATTTATATTTGATATTTAAGATTGCACTTATTTTATTGTATTTGGGTGCTTTTTATAGGTGCATTTAGAGTGTAACAATTCATTTACACTTGAATGCTGGGTTTAAGTCATGGCAGTACAACTTGAGCTTTCATTTTCATCTCTGCTGCAGTTAGTCCAATTTGATATTTCAGTCTATAGCGATCAATCATAGCTCCTGACTACATACCTAGAAATCACACTTCATAATTTACAGATTTAATTCAATAAACTAATTACGTCAGTAGAGAAGAGTATACGTTTGTTACTGAGGATGCTTTTTCACATATAGCAAAATGCAAAACAGCTACTAAGCATTATGTACAGTGTAACAATTACGCTTTTTAAATACATTTCAAAACTGTTATTCCTCCCTTTTTGCTTTCACATTTACAAAAATCTACCATCATCAGGGGCATTTTTAATTATTTTCATTTTATTCAATTTGTTATTATTGATACAAATGAAATCAGGGACCTTCTAATGTAAATACAAGAGTACGTGAAAATCTGAGCCACTGGTTCAGATGTAAATATTCCAAGAATTCTAAAACAGTTAGGAAAAAAAAGGGGGGGAGGGTAGTCTGAAAAAAAAAATCTGAAAATTTTTGTGGAAAGAGAAATATATACACAATTAATTTGCACACATTTTACAAATGCCAATGAATGAATAAATGCTACCAAAGCCACACCCAGCATTTTAAATCTAGGGGAGAACAGGAACAGTGGACTAACTTGTAGAATAGAAAAAGAAAGTTCATGAGCGAAGAGAATATTTCATTGTCTCCTGGAGTAAAAAAAAAGTGCACTCTTGTCCTCGCATTTGAAAATTACATTATATAGATCAGATTAAATATGTTACAGGGATGTTATCGCTCTAACATAAATTGTGGAGCCCTTTTACATAAAAGTGTTCCTATAACATAGCCCTTAGGAACTGCTTTGCATAGCAACAGCCAAACATATGCTGAGTTTTAAAATATCAGAAAATAATTCATAATCTATTTTTAAATATTTTTGGGGGGGAGGGGAAAGAAACATACAAAACTTCCCCCAAAACATCGGTGGCTTCATTCCCCCCCCCCCCCCCGCATATACCTAGTCACAGAATATATTTTCATAAAGGGAACTTCTAGCACTTTTTCACAGAGCACACTGTAGACCCAAAATGATTTAACACCTCAAACTCAATTTCTAAAGGGATTTGTAATCACAGTGTTTCACTTCTTTGGAGTTGAGATTAGTCTTGACTTGCCCTAATTCAGGATCCATCTTCCTAACTTCCTGGTCCCAGTTGGAATTCCCTTACAAAATGCCATCTCCCTTTAGCGAAATTCATCCTTCACATCAACCAGAAGGCATTAACCTTCAAAGATGCTATCGATTCATATTAAGCTATAATGAATACACACATTATTACATGTTATAAATATTACATGGATGCAAAATCACATCACCATGTCTTGTTTCACTTAATCCATCTGAGCAACCTTGTCTACACAGTGTAAGGGGCAAAAAAAATACAGAGTATGGAATAACCTGGGTGTAGATTTATCTTTGATTTCTAAATGCAGATGACTTTCAACCTCAGATAGCACATATTCAAGGATGCTATTAATTTGCATCTCTTCAAAGTGAATGTAAGGTGACGAATTCTGGCACTTTAAGCTAAGCACGTTATTTATTGAGCAAAATCCAGCCATGCACATCAACGCTTTGCTACAGTAAAAGATCCTGTAATTTCTTCCCTTGTCCTGTGCTTTCCACGGGTTGAAAAAGGCTGGAAGTAGCCAGACTTCCCAGAGCGTGGCTGAAAGAAGCTGTTTTGTTCCATTAAATGCCTCAAAGGAAATTCAGAGGCCAACGCTCATTGGAAGATGCTAAAGCTGAAACCGAAAATTCCAAACACTGTAGAAAGTATCAAGCAAAGCAAAGAATGCATTTAAAAGACTTCAGCCCTCATGTGGCTGGAAAGGGAAAGAAAAGGGAAGAAACTGTTGTTGTTTGGTAAGGGAGTGGAGAGAGGCATCTTGACAAGGAAATAAAGAGAAACAGAAATAGCGGCAGTGGGAAATCTTGCTTTTTTAGCAAAGAAGGGAGCGTGGTGGGTTGAAGACAGAGGTGAGCAAACCAGCTGGACTACTTGCAGCATTAATCAGTAACAAAGAGGCCAGGTCCGCTGGCAGGCTTCAGCCCTTGAACCTGGACTCTGCTCTACACATTTCAACTCAGAATGGTTCCCTTTTTGTTGAAAGACAGGCTGGCATCAAGCCAAGGCTAGCCACCTCCACCCCACTAGAAGGATTGGGGTGGGGGGGGTGGAATAAGAAACTTTTGTGGTTCCCTTCAATTTCAAGATGCCATTTGTTTTTAACAAGCTAATAACAGGGCCTCTTCACCCAACAGTAGGCAGCCAGGTGAAAATTAATTGAGGAAGGGAGGGGAGAGAATAAACCACTTGAAATACAGAATGAAACAATTCAAGGGCTGTTTTCATTCCCTTTATGTCCTATAGCCTGGACTTTGTCTGTATGGAGTAAGCAGCAGCTCTGGCGTCTAAGGTTTCAGACCCCACCTCCTCCAGCCAAGAGTTCAAGCAGACACGTTTACAGCACTGGGCTCCAGAATGACACTGAAAATAATAATAAACGTCTTTTTAAAAGGAGGGCAAGGCGTTTTGAAGCCCCGCTTGTATTTGCTTCCTTCTTAGCTTCCTTTTATGTGGTCACTTAGGAAAAGAAATAAACAATGGCTGAAAATCGAGACGAGATATTACTTCATAAACAACCTTTATACAGGCCTAGCATTCCAGCATGTTCTTCACTCACCACCAGTATAAAATAAATTTCAACCTCTCTCTGAGTTACTCAGAAGAATATTATAAATATTGTGGAAAAAATAGGGACAAAAATGTTAAAGGCACCTCTCTCTCAAAGCAGAAGACTGTGTTTATACATTCATCTTTGCAAGTCTCTATATGTTTGAATGAGTGCAATCCTTTCTCTCATGGATGGTGCACAAACTACAGGCGTTTTGTGTCTGTGCACCTGATTCACCCGAAGAGGGAAGAGATATTGCATGGTTGTGGCATTCATTCAACCTAGTATCTAGATGAGTGAGTACAGAAGGGGCAGGTTAACGTTAAGCATTCTCTTCATTAAAAGCTGATTAAAATAAGATTTAGGCTTAGAAATAAATTCACAGGCTAAATCCTATTCCAGAGTTATGTGCAGAAAGTCTAGATTACGATCAGATTGGATTAGATTAGATTAGGATTAGATAGCAGAGACTAACTCAGTTTTAAACCACAAAGCTTCAGAGCTCTTCCCAAATTATTTATAACAATATATTATAGGCTCTATGATAAAAAAAATCCTTATGTGCTGTTTCTTCTCTTTTATGTGTAGGATATATCATGTAATCTACATATGGAGACATATACGTACATAAACTCTCACAAATCTGCCTTTAAAGCTTTTTTAAATATTCCAAATGTATTATCTCAAGACAAGATTGCATTAACTCAGCCACACTGAATCTCAACACTAACTCTTTTCCAAGAGGTGTTCAGTCATACCCATGTAGGTACACCCAAAGCTATGGTGGCAAAACATCAGGAGTCTGCTACCAGACTCCTGATTTCTTTGCCACCATAGACAAATGCATCTTTCCTCCTTCAAGGAGAGGATCGGGACTAGCCAACGCTCCTTAACTATCCTTACGACCCAGTAGAAAACATGTCTGTCACTGCACAATACTACAAAATTAGAGTACAGCAACTCACAGAAGACTGTGTAATCACTTCTAATGTTTAAAAAGCAGATACAGAATTATTAACAATCAACCTTATTATGATGATCAGCCCCACCAACAGACCTTCCCAAGCTATCAACAAATTTTCCAAATGGAAACTGAAAAGGAATAGTCTGAAAGAAGAGTGTGTATAATGGGTGGAGAGGTGGGAGGGAGGAGGTGGGAGAGAGCTGTCAAAGTGGAAAGAAAGAAGGCAAAGCATCTATTCAACAACCAGGCATGCTGACCAAGGTCAGCTGGGGAGACATGGCCCCTCTAGCAGCTGCACAATTATGCCTAAATTATGCAAGGCAGTGAAATTCCAAAGACTGGAGACTGGTCCTCCCAGACAAGGAGACACAGGCGTATGGGACAGCAAAAGGGAGATGCTGAATGATTTTAATTGCTTTGCCAATTTCTAAAGGCTAGATTAAGATGTGCCATACAGTTTTGCTAGCATAAAGGCAGATAAAAGATCCTAATGAGAGAGGGGGGAAGGAGGGGCTTAAATTGCTATGCAGTAGCCATGATCAAAAGGTTAAAAAAAATCACACAAAAAAATCACACCACAATCAACAGAGACAGGACAGCCCCAGCCTTCCCCCCCCCCCACTAGATATAGGCAGGCAGGCAAGCACAGCTTAATTAGTTTAACTTATCTAATTTTCAAGTAAAAGAAGAATACTTCATGTTGTTTATGTATTTTTTTAAACAGATTTATGTTCTCTGCACCTGATGCTTCTAATATGGGTAACGTTTTCTTTAATCTATCCTGCTTTCTTGAGTAAGCAAACTTCCCCTTTCTTGCTCATGCAAATCTAATCATAAATGGATTTTAAGATACTAGCAAATATCAAGAAGCTGTCCTGTCAGGGGATATTCCAGTTTCTCGGGTTTATTAACACATATGTATGCCTGTGTATGCACACGTGTATATATGCACACAAGATGGTAGAGCATGAATGAATCCCTCAGGGGGGGAAGAAGGACAAAAAGAGGCAGCTGCTTTAAATACAGCACTGATTCACCCCACTTGTTGAGGGAAAGCTTTGCTCTGCCCCTTCCATCACCGTCTCCCGCTCTTAGACTGCTAAATAGTGGAAAACACACTTTACTGCTGCTGCTGTGCTTGCAATTCCAGGCATTTATTCCTGTTAAGGGGTTAACGATTCATTTCCACTACTTCTCTCGAGAAAACCTACAATAAAAACATTGGCACACGAAAGCACTCTCACTGCCAGAATGCCACAGCGCAAGTGAAAAGTCCGTTTTGTTTTCATTACATTGCTGGGATTTCCGGCTCAGCTCCTTAGCTTAGATACTAAATCCCAAGATATCCCAACCTTTTTAAAACAAAAAACAAAAAATAGACCGTGGATTTTCCTTTTGAGATTCCTGCAACTCACCAAGTGTCTCTTTTTGTCAGTGAGAACGATGGGTTTTAGGATTCTCTTTTCAAGAAAAGGGGAAAAAAGTGATGATAATAATGGATACACATGCACAATAAATCACACAAGATAACATTCTGTGAAGCTGCAGTGAGCTCGGTCTCCTGGAAATGTAACTTGGTTAAGAAATTTTACCTCTACTTACAGTTTAGGAAACAGGCAAGACTCCTTTCCTCTCTTTGGATAAGATGCATGCTTTCAACTCCCACCCTTCACCACTGACACTTTCAAAATCTCAGCACAACCCTGAAACCTGAGATGTTCTTATGCAAATATAAATACGCACATATACATGACAGAAAATATTCTGTAAACTGCTGTACAATTATTTGCTCATTGCAGTACAAGTTTAAATATACTACAAAAAAAGAGAAACAATATTTGGAAAGATATGTTAAACTGCCTCCCAGGGCATCTGCCAGTGAGTAAAAAATTGCGAAGTGGAGAGTCCCTCTCTGCAATCCAAGCTACTCAAAGAGGTGGTTGCCCCCAACTCATCTTTGCAAATGGGGCAGGGCTTGAACTTGCAGACTCTGAACCCACCATGAAACTCCTGTTCTTTCCAAGTAAAGAGCTCCCTTCCCACAGGGCCAAGAAAGGAAAGGCAAAGATTTTCAGCCTGTTGTAAAAACAACTCAGTGTGATTTTAATTGATCACCCAGTTGTCAAAGCATTTATTTTTCTATCAAAAATCATAGGATAGGATGCACTGTTGTCTTTTTTAATATGTATACTTTCTTCAATCAATCTTTGCTTACCTTGTAACACATGCCAAGAGTTTGTGTTTTCTTTTTCTTTTACATTTAATATCGTGTTTAATTATTATTGACCTGTCCATGATTATTTTTCAATTTTTTTAATAGCAGAAAGAGAAAAGCTGACAAATTAGTGAATATCATCTTCTACCAATGTTTCCTACATCTATACGTTCCAAAGCATTCAATACGTTAATATGAATAATTACTGTCCTGTATAATGTGTGTAACTTTCTTTGCACAAACAGATACCCACAAAGGCTTTGATGTTGAATTTGGACCAATCAACTGGAATATCGAACATTCCCTCCAGTTCAGTTTATAAAACTCCAGTAGAGAACAAATTTAATACATTCTTCAAAATAATCAATCTTTTTCAGCCCTGTTCTAAGGAGAAACAGCAAAATTGTTCCCTTCTCTTTCACAGATAATTTATTTATTCTTATGTGTATGTGTATCTATGTGTACCTGTGTATACACGTAGTACAGATATACTCAGAGTCATCCACAGAGAAGTCATAAAACTCAAGTTGGTGGACAGAACTGCATGATCAAAGGCCCATTTCCTTTCCACATGTAACTCATGTAAAAAAGGGGACTGATTGATTTGATGGAGCAATCATAGCCACCATCTTGATTTTCCAACCCCTCTTCACCACTGGCACCCTGGGCACACTGCAAAAATGCTCTGGAAGAAGTGCCTTCAATTTTACGCTCAAGCAATCTCTGAAAATGCTTCTTCCGAAGCATTCTTTTCAAGCTATGCACAGCCCTAAAATACATACATGCAGAGAGATGTTTACAACAAGGATATTTAATCATGTAAACCACTTATGCACACCAGAAGACAACTTGACAGTACAGACAAAAAAAACTACCTCTGAATTGTGCTGATTATATGCATGTGAGCCTCCAGTTTGTTTACTTATTTATTTGAAAAATGTATATGGCCACCAACGTATTCACTCACAGTGACTCAAAGTGGCTTATAGAAATAAAACCCCAAATACAAAATCCAATAAACCCCCATTCCCTTTTGACAACAATCAAACAAACCACTCCATATCATCTTGGAGTTTCAAGGCCTGCTGGCAAAGCCATGTGTCCAGGGCCTTTCAAAAGAATATCAAGGTGGGGGCCAATCTTATCTCTGCATGGATGATTTTCCATAGGGAAGTAGTCACCATAAAGAAGGCCATTCTTCTTGATCCCACTAGATGAGTCTCCTTAATAGAGGGGACCTATAAATACTCCACAGAGTATTTACAAGTAGTCTGTGCTGAAAGAATGTACCATATGACTCTCTCTCTCACACACACACACACACACACAAACACACACACACACACACACGTATATGTATATGGTGTGTGTGTGTGTGTATGTGTGTGTGTGTGTGTGGTAGTTCTCAACTTATGACTGTAATGGCCCGGAATTGTGATTGTAACTTGTGTTGATCATTAAATGAATCACCACATGACCATGCATTTTACAATCTTTTCTGCAGCAGCAGTCGTTAAGCAAATCCATTATCCACAATGGGCATTTTCTGCTGGAAACCAGAAGTAAATATCGGTTTCCAGGAAAAAAATGTAAATCATAGTCATGTGATCATGGGACAGTGCACATGGTTGTTGAACGCCCAAAATGTGATCACGTGACTGGGGGGGGGAGCTGTCAGAACTTAAAATCCAGGTTGCCAGTGCCATTTGCCAGTGTAACCATGTTTCAATAGCATTCTTACTTCCCAAATAGCCCAACTAGGAAAAGATTGTCTGTAGTTTGTTTGGAATTCACTGTGTGGTCTGGAAGGTATTACTGGGAGCAACTAATCAAAGACTGTCCCCAAAATTTGTTTATATGTAGTTGCTCCTGCAAGTAATCTGCAAACAAAGAGTTTCTTAGCTTGTACCATCAGAAAAAAATCCAGATGGCTCGAAAGGATATATACTATTCCTAGATTGGGGAGTTCTGCTTTCAGTCACTCATGCCCTAGTAAGGTCCTGATTAGAGTATTATAATATACTCTACAGGAGTTGCCTTTGAAGAGTATCTGGAAGCTTCAGCTAAATACAGTGACACGGGCAGTTACTGTATATGTGCCTCTACAACAGCACTTCTATTCCACAAGCTACATTGGTTGCCAGTCTACTTCTTGGTCCAACTCAAGATGATGTTTTTTACCTTTAATACCCTGCATGGTATGAATTATTTGAGGGACTGCCTGTCTTGTCAGAACTGGCAGAGGAGGCATGCTATAGGTCCCATTTCCTAGGGAGCTACACTTGACCCAGAAGACAGGCCTTCTCTCGTGGTATCCATCTTATGAAATATCCTCTCATTCCCCGAAATGAGATTGGTTCCATTGTTGATTTTCTGGAAGTCCTTCAAAACCTTATTATGCCATCATGCCTGGGGTTCCTTAGGACTAGCAAGGTACTGAGGTAACTCCATTGTTGCTGATGTCCATTGCCTTCTCTTAGTCTTTAATTGCAATGCTTTAAATTTTTCTCAATTTATATGTCTTTTATATGTTAAATGTTTTATTTTATTGTATGTCACCCAAATTACTTTTTTGTTATAGAAATGGCCATATAAATTGGATGGATGGATGGATGGGATGGATGGATGGATGGACAAATGAAATTAGCCACTCTTATGGTTTATCATGTCATCTGAATGAACCCACTCAGTTCTTTGGAATAAAATTTCCTAAGAATTATATAAAACACATTTAAGTTCTGTTAAGAAGAAATACATTTCAATCATTGTAAAGTAGAAAAAGAAATCCTAGCCCCTATTCTGTAAACCACTTCATATAATGCTTAAGCCAACTTGTCATTTGAATTCCTTATTTCAAATTTCAATTTTGTCCAATACTTTTTGTTGAGAGATGAATGACATAAGGCACAACCTGGGTCTTTTCCTATTATAGCAACAGCTATTGGTTGTGAATACAAAAGCAGCTCTCTAATAGTTAAGTATTATAAAGGATGAATGGCATGTGCTATTCCTATCAAGGTAAGTGCAAATAAGAGGTTATATGCATGAACAAATATGTTTCTCTAACCTTAATCTGTCTGCTCCTGATTCTGAGTTTAGCATGATTCATTTGCTTAGCTGATCCGTGGACATTTCAATCTTCAGTGCCTCCATCTCTAGGTTTCAGGAAACCTACACTGCATGCAGCAATTTGAAGATTTACATGACTGTGTATTATTTATTCAGCTGCACTCCTAACAATGATTTATCAAAATATCAGACTGAAATGGTATCTCAAGTCATTTGACATTCACTGTAAAGACTATCCAACCAATCACACACATATTTTCAACATGCACTGGTATAGTGTTGCGTTAAAAAAAAAAACCCACGAATGAACATATATTGCAATAGACTCTCTTAGTATTGTGAGCTGAGATGACCAAGGTCAGACATAAAGGGGAAATTAAAAAGAGAGATAAACCTATAAGTGATACATCACCAAAGTGTGTCATGCTTAGTATCACCTCTTTCCTCAACAGCTATTTATACATATCAATGTGTGTTTCCCAATCTTTTCTCCAAAAATGACACATGAAGAATATTCAGCTCTGTTATGGAAAAGATTTTCACCACTAATTTAGAAGGATCACCTCTTCCGCTGACAATCCATCTCCCAAAATGCATTGGTAAAAGAAACTGTGAAGATGTAGACTAAAGTGAGAACAATAACTGCAGATGCCTTTTGTTATAGCTGAATAAAAGGCTAGATCCAAGTCTTTCTTGGTGATGTAAAGATTAAATAACCATGAAGCCTCATTACAACGAAAGTAAATGCCAAGTTTAATCTAATTCAAAATATGACCAAATTAAAACATGTGCCAGCAAATGCTACTTTGGTTTCATGTAACCCAAGTTAGTCACTGCCAGTCAGCCAGCAGCAAAGCAATCCAACAACAAGGATTCAACATCCCCTAGGACGGTGTATCTAAGCCAGATCTCCATTAATAAGCCATGTCATTGCCTATAAGAAGAAAGAATCAAGAGGATCCCTCTTCAATATTATACATAGAAATATTCCTAAATCTATGAACTATGAAGGATGTAGGGTGCAAATAAGGGCCAATTGAATACATTTTCAAACACTAGAATTTGAATTTCGATTACATTAAGATGCAACTTCCCAACTAAAAGAGTGAATAATGGTAAATAAATTAAATTAATTTTCTATGACCTGAAACAAAAGTATGAATATACATGCACAGGTCTTCAATATTAGAATACATATCTGACATAGCAACAGCAGTTAGACTTATATACCGCTTCACAGTGCTTTACAGCCCTCTCTAAGCGGTTTTACAGAGTTAGCATATTGCCCCCAACAATCTGGGTCCTCATTTTACTGACTTCGGAAAGATGGAACATACTGCAACCAAGTATTTCTCATACATACATTATGCTCACATATACTGCTCATATTTTACTTCAATTGCTTGGGCAAGTTGGTAATACTTTCTAAAGTCTTCCTTCCTTCCTTCCTTCCTTCCTTCCTTCCTTCCTTCCTTCCTTCCTTCCTTCCTTTTTATGAATGGATGGATGGATGGATGGATGGATGGATGGATGGATGGATGGATGGATGGATGGATATTTATATAGCTGCCCAACTTACTCTCAGTGACTCCGGACAGCTTACGAAGATAAAAACCCAATATAAAAAACAATAAAAAGCAATAACCCCCCAGCTCCTTGGAGACAATAGTCAGTCAGTCAAATAAGATACTTGGTGGAATCAAACCAGGTCTTCAGGGCCTTGGGAAAGAGTGTCAAAGTGGGGGCCAATCTTATCTTGTAATACATAATACAATGAGAAAGATGTAAAATGGATACACATTTGCTACCCAAAGGGGCAGAGAGTGGGATTCTACATGTAACAAAAATTCTGCTCCAGTCAAAATGACAAAATTACACTTCAAATTACACTCCTTTTGTCGCGTCTTTTAGAAATAAAAAGTGAGTTTCACAAAACTCACAAAACACATTTTGATTATACAATTTTATCCATAGGAAATGTATAGATGAGAATAGATTTTTTTTAAAAAAACAGTACATTTGTTGTGGCTGTTCATTCCAATAGACTCTGATGGCTTACAAAATCTAATACTTAGTTAAAACAATTAAAAACCTAGATAAAATGAGATAAAAACAGCTGCAATAAAAGATGACAAATTTTATGACAAATGGATATGAATGGGATATAGTCGGACAATAATTAGGAGAATCTCTCTCCATAGTTGATGTAAATCAGTAGAGTTAACGTGAATTGCAGAGTGCATTCAGATGTACCAAACCAGAAAAGTCTAGTTTAGCTTCTACACAGCCATCCATATATTTAACCAGGTGAATGATTATTCCTTACCTTTACTTAACACATATAAATGCAGAGTTTTAAAACATGAAAAAGTGTTCCAAAAGGAAAGGAGACGGGGCATTGGTCCTACCTAATACGCTCCTTTTCATAGTCGGGGAAGATTATCCAGGAATGGGTAGTAACTCTGCTTCTCTGCCTGGAGACCGAGTCATCTTTTTTGGCCACACCTCCTCTGACTGGTTCCTTCCTAGTTCGACGAAGGCATAGCAATGATGAGACTTGTATCCTGGTAAACAACAGTAAACCCTCCCGGACCCTGGACCAGACGGTCTCTTAGGGTGGGGCTGGATAATCTTCCCCGACTATGAGAAGGAGCGTATCAAATAGGACCAACGCCCCTTCTCCATAGTGGAGGGGAAGATTATCCAGGAATGGGACTTACCAAAGCCGGTCAGTCTCGCGGGCAGGGAGCAGTCTGGTCACTAGTCCTCTGTTTCGTGTGGACCCTCTGAAGGACTCACCTGCCAAAGGCTGCCTCCGCTGAAGCGTAGGTGTCCAACTTGTAATGACGGATGAACGGAGACAGAGAGGACTAGGTCGCCGCTCGACAAACCTCCTCTATGGAGGCCTGCATCGCCCATGCCGCTGTTGTGGCCGCACTTCTGGTGGAATGGGCCGTGATATTCTGAGACCTCGGAAGAGCCTGGATTTCATAGGCCTTGCCTATACATGCCCGGATCCACCGTCCCACAGTCGATGGAGTGACCCTGGCGCCCATGGATGACAGCTGAAAAGACATAAATAGGGACTCTGTCCTCCGAAAGGAGGCAGTCCTCTTGATGTAAACATGGAGAGCCCTCCTGACATCCAAGGTGTGCCACCTCTGCTCAAGGGCAAGAATTAATTCCTTATCCTGATGGAACCAGGAATTCACTTTGGGAATGAAGGAGGGATCCAGTCTCAGCACCATCCTGTCAGGGTGAAAGATACATAAGTCTTCCTTCACTGAGAGGACAGCTAACTCCGATATCCTCCTGGCCGACATGATGGCCACCAAGAAGGCCACCTTGTATGTCAGAAAGCGTAAGCTCATAGTTCATAACCATTCAAAGGGGCCCCCTGTGAGAGCACGCAACATCCTCGACAAGTCCCATGTGGGGTACCTGTGCGCTACTGGCAGTCTTAAGTTATTTGCGCCCCTGAGGAATCGACGGACCATGGGATCCTGAGAAAGGGATTCCCTCGCTCCATATGAAAGAACCGAAGACAGGGCAGCTACCTGCCTGCGGATGGTGTTAGGCTTCAGACCCTTATCAAGGCCATCCTGGAGAAACTCCAGGACTTGAGTCACTGCCTCTGAATAAGGATCAATGTCTCTTGGGGAGCACCAGCTGCAAAAGGAAGTCCAGGTTGCATTGTAAATCCTGTCAGTGGAGGGCCTCCTAGAAGCCTGAATTGTCCTGATCACCCTGGAGGAGAAACTGTCCTGACTCAGGACTCTCCACTCAAACCCCAGGCGGTCAACTGAAACCACTGAGGGTGCGGATGGACCAAGACCCCCTGGCTGAAGGAGATTCTGTCCCGAGGTATCCCTCCAGGGTTGAGCCACCGACAGGTTGACCAGGTCGACAAACCATGATCTCCTGGGCCAATAAGGGGCCAGCAGAACTATCTGGGCCCTCTCTTCCAGAACCTTCTTGACTACCCCCTGAATGAGAGGGAGAGGGGGAAAGGCATAAAGGAGACCCTGAGGCCATAGACTGCAGAGGGCATCCGTCCCCTCCACTCCTGGTGCCGGGAACCTGGAAAAGAACCTGGGCAGCTGGCTGTTGTCTGGGGTGACAAAAAGGTTCAAGACTGGAGAACCAAAACGAACTGTCAGTTCCAGAAACAATGATGGGTGCAGCCACCACTCTGGTCCACAGTGGTGCGGCTGAGCCAGTCTGCCTGCACATTGTTCACCCCCCAAAATGTGATCTGCCCTGAGGGACAGAAGGTGTCTCTCTGCCCATAGGCCCAGCGCTTCCGCCTCCTGCATGAGGGACCTGGAGTGGGTACCCCCCTGATGGTTTATGTGGGCCTTGGCTGATACATTGTCCGTCAAAATGAGGACATGTTGTCCAGATACAGAGTCCTGGAACTTCTTGAGCGCCAAATGCACGGCCCTTAACTCCAGCCAATTGATGTTGTGGGTCAAGTCTTCTCCCTTGCTCCCTCTGGTGACCAGGCATGATGACAGGGTGACTGTAAGGCACTGGTACAATAGCTATGCATGAAACCATCTTCCCCAGGAGCTGCGATAGTAGAGCCAGAGAAACTACTCCTTTGTCCAGGATGAGGTTTGCCAATTCCTGTAGACTAGACTGTGGTTCAGAGGAAGATATATCATGCACACCGAAGAGTCAATAATTGCTCCCAAGTTAAGCAATCTGGTGGTGGGAGAAAAATGGCTCTTCTCGATATTAATAGAGAAGCCATGATCCTGAAGCACCTGAATGGTTATTCTCAGGTCCTCCGTGGCCTGCGGCTCTGAAGAGGACCTGTAAGGGGAAGATTCTGGGCCTCTATCCATGAGCCCTGAAACATGGGAGCCAAGGGGGGGAGGGCCTGGAACTGAGGGAAACTGTGAGGCTGCAAGGAAGGGTGAGACCCCTGTTGTACCATGGGCTCGTCTCCACGCCAGGACCCTCCAGTGGCTTCTCCTGCCTTACCAGAGGTCTGGCAGGAGCAACTCGCCAATCAGAGTCCGGGTTCCCCAACAGGTACTCCAGTCACTCAGATGGTGGACGTCCAAGGCCATCAACAGGGAAGTTTCATTCAAGACACCCAGACAACTTACCATCACGGCAGACGCCAGTCTGTTTGGCTGGGGGGCCCATTTCCAGTCCTTGATAGTTCAGGGCCAGTGGACTCCAGCACTGGCACCCAAATAGGGGAAAGACAGTTGATCCCCAAAGATATGGGAAGGGCCAGTCTCCCCCTGGGGAGAGGTGCCCTTATTCTGTAACCTTACAGCTTTCTCAACTCTAGCTATCTCCTTTTCCAAGGCTTGTCTGCACCTAGCATCCTTTTCAGACGCTTTAGACACCTTGCCCCTCATTGAAGCAGTGGCAGAACTGCTAGTAGAAGCGCTTTTAGCAGCCATTCTCAGCCTGGAGTAGCGTTGAGAGTAAAACTGGAGCTGAGTGAAATTTCCTGGCGTTCCCCAGTTCCCTCTTGCCTCCTGTGACTGTCAGAGGGAACTGTAGCCCTGTGAAAAAGGGAGTTGCTGGGCAGATTAATTCTGCTGAGAGCAACAGCGCCCCTCCCCTCAGCCAAGATGGCCGTTGACAGCTCTCGCTCGATGTTGCTAGGCAGACTAGCTGGCAGGCTCTCCCTGCCTCAGTTCAAATGGCGGAGGAGGTGCCAAAAGCCATTAAAATAATAATGGTGCAGGCAGGCTGGCTCGCAATGAGCAACGGCTACCGATCCAGCACTTGGGGAAGGTCTTAACTCGACCCCCAAGAGGCAGACTGACCCTACAAGGGCAGCTCCTGCCGCGGCTCTCCTAGCGCTGGCTCTGCCAACTTAATAAGGCGAACTGGCTCGCAAAGAGCACTCTTGCCGCAGCTTTTTCTTTTTCTCCCCCTTCTTTTCTTTGCCAATGCAGAGAGCACTAGCCGCTGGCAGTGTGCCTGGACGACACCATGCAGTGGCTGAGCCCTTCTCACTTGATTAGTTAAGCCCAATCCCAGGGAATGTCCCCACTGCTAAACGCAGGCAGGGGCCTCAGCTACGGTCCGAGCCGGAAGGGTAGCTTATCAGCGGATCGGTAAGCCCCCGAATCACTTTCAGCGATCTCCCCTTCCCGATGGAAGAAGAAGGGAAAGGAAGAAAAACGTCCCGATAACTCTTACAATTGAGAAGATGATCCAGGAATGTGTAAAACTAATTTTTCTCTGTCTCTACTCGATGGAAGACTGAGTCAAACTGGGAAGGAACCAGTCAGAGGAGGTGTGGCCAAAAAAGATGGTCTCCAGGCAGAGAAGCAGAGTTACTACTCATTCCTGGATAATCTTCTCCCCACTATGGAGAAAGTAGTCTTATGACTTTTCAAGAGTGCTACCATATTCAATAACAAACAAGAAAGACAGGCATTTGAACAGACCTAAGTATGTCTCATAGCAAGCTTATTGCTGCAATTATATACATCTGAATGCACTATAAGCCTGAATAACACTATCATTAGGACAGTTAAGTGTTTCTGTTACAGTCATCTGCATTGTATATAATTTCTGTATATTCTTGAGTAAGATAATTTAAAACGAGTTAATTTCTATAAAATTAGATGACAGTGGTATTATGGGGCAGAATATAAAAACAATATATTAATACACTATTCCCAGTGCCTCATTTTAGTACACAGGCTAACTTAATTGTTTATAATGAAACAGCTAGCTATGGCTGATGCCAATAGTGAGCAGAATAGTAATTAAAAGTAGCATACCTGTTTCAAAGCTATTTAATTTGTAAAGCAGAATTATAAGGTTATACCCAGCACTCTAATCCTATGTCTTTTTGCATATAGTACATGGATGAGGACAGGAGTGGGTTCCACTTACCTTCGCCACCAGTTCGCATTGCGACATTTTGCGCGCACGTGATCGCTCCACTCACACGTTCCCCCGTGCAATTTGGCTTCCACGCATGCTCAGTAGCTGGAATTGGCCTGAAACACAGCTGAGGAGCTGATCAGCTGTGCTTCGGGCGAAGGAATAAAGGTCAGTTTAAACCCGGGGGCAGGTGGGAGGGTCCTTTTACAAGCAGCAGAAAAAGAAAAACCTTCAAAACAGTAAAAAAATTCGCACAAAATCCAAAAAAAAGATGGCGGTGCCCATGGACTGGCACCAATCGGTCCAGTTCAGTGACGTCACCAGCGGGTTGCTACCGGTTCGTGCGATCCATTCCAAACCGGGAGCAACCCACCCCTGGATGAGGAGTATTATTATGTAATTTTTGCATTTTCAAAAAAATTGTGAATAAAAACTTTTCTGAAATGTGCAGTTCTTTGAATTTTGCAATCATGAAGTAAGATATGGAGAATATGCAAAAGCATAGTTTTCTGAAATTCTTTCCAATAGCTAAATGTGCTAATGCTTCCATGTGCCATGGGAAGCATGGAGTACATTACAAACACTGTAACAATCTGCCAAGAGGGAAACAGCTTAGAATGGAGCAATTACCAACATCTTAAGCCATTGCCCAACTACTTTTCCTATAAAGATGAAGGATTTTTTCTCTTCATCTGACTCTTTTAACTCAATATTTCTTTTATCAGTTTCTACTACTATACCAAGCCTGGCCCACATCTAAAAATTATCTTGCCAACAGTAAGATAGAGTCCCAACCACTTTTATATAATTTCTTTTCACCATTCCAAATGATCAGAAAGAATAAAAATGCATGTTAAGGTAAAGTTATACAAAAATATGTATGTTCATTGAAAAAGTGTACCTAAATATGTGTTAGGACAAATAGGAAAGCGATACACCTTAGACAAAATTGCAAACTAGAATTCACATATCTGGGGAAACATGCACCAAAATCTACAACAAATTAGTGCTTGTTTTTTTTTAAAGAAAAAGCCCTCAAACTCAATCAATTGAATTCTATATATTGCATATACTTGCAGATAACCAAAAAATTGTTTCAGCTTATCCACAGATGGGCTTATCTGTGAGGCTCTACTGTGGTACAGTATATTACTATTACTGTGGTAATACTTTTTTAAAGTACCCATATACCTCATATAAACCCATCTACAGCAAACCCCAGAATCATTTCAACAGTGAGGTGGGCAGCATATAAATTTAATAAATAAATAAATCTCACATTATTAACCAAAATAACATTGGCCTATCTGCAATTGGTAGATTTGTCATGGTATTTCGGTTAAAAATTTGAGAGTAGGCTTATCCACAAACATATACAATATTCATAAAATGAGAGAGTGTAATTTACAGATTCATCCCTTTGAAACCTATATCCCATAAAACAACAAGCGTACTGCTTCTCTTATCTAACATATTTTCTTTTAAATAGATAAACTGAGAAAAGTCCAAAGCCAGTAGAGATAAAGATGCTCTATAAACATATGTGGTCTAGAATTCAGTAAGAGGTGACTATTCATTTCACCTCTCAATGGTTTCCCTGATTGCAAGGTCTTTATACAGAAAATATGCTGGTGAACTATAAACTCGGCCTATGGTAATTTCTCCCAAAATGGAGATGAAGGATGGCCTGTAGGATGCAGTATGCTAGCCTTCCCTTTTTCACCACACGCTGAAGTATGAATTGTGCAAGTTATATACATAGTACAATGCAACAGAAGATTATATCATTGACACCTGCTTGTGGCTAGTCTACTTCTATACTATGAACATAAATCTGCCAGGAGCATGTAAGACAGAAGCAACTAATTAGCCAATTTCACTTCTCCCACACACAATAAGCGAAGAGCCTTCAATTATAAAAGCACAGATGATCATTTCAAACTGAGGCTGTTAGCCTGGAATTGTCTCCATAGCATTCAGATGCCAGACCAAAGAGATATTTTTGTGATATAGGACATCACTGTAGTTTGATTATACCTACTGATTTTTGTCCTTTTTCTTCAAAGAAAGCACAAGAGGCCACAATAGAGACCCCTCTATTTAAATCCTTCCATGTGAAACGAATTTGAGGAAGGAAGTGGCTTTGGGAAAGGAATCCTAAATTATCCACTCCCATGTGCCGTGATTATAATTCAGATCAGAGCCCCACATACTTACTTTCAAGTAAAAAAACAGGACAGCAGCACACTTCATAATTATGATAATGTGAAGTTTAGCTTTCTGGCATAAAAGCTTTTTGCATCTTGGTTAATTATTGTGTCTTAGCCAGGGGTGGATTCCTCCCGGTTTGGACCGGATTGCCCGAACCGGTAGCGACCCGCTGGTAAAGTCACTGTCGGTGCCGGTCCATGTGCGCCACCATCTTTTTTTCAGGTTTTTTTCAGAATTTTTCCCCTTCCGCTGCTTGAAAAAGGGCCCTCCCGCCCACCCATGGGTTAATACTGACCTTTATTTCTTCGCCTGAAGCACAGCTGATCAGCTCCTCAGCTGTGTTTCGGGCTAATTCCTGCTTCTGAGCATGCAGACGCCAAATTGCACGAGGGGATGCACGCAAAACGTCACAATGCGAACTGGTGGCGAAGGTAAGTGGAACCCACCCCGGTCGTAGACTAACTTATCACAGGATAGCTGTGAGACTAAAACTTGGGGGCTAAGTCACAGTAACCGTACCTTTTGTATACTTGAAAAGCGCTATTAAAGTCCTCAGTTATCTTTTCCAAAGATGGAATATACTCAGTTCCTTCAATCTGTCCTCCTTACATTTCCAGTCCTTGTTAACGTTCATTACACTATTCCATTTTTTCTGAACCTTTCTTAAAAGGTGGTGCCAAGAACTGGACATAACCTTTAGATGGGATTTGATTATCTCAGCCTTGACTACTGTGGATTATCTACCAGCTATCAAGGATTACAGCTACTAAAATTAAAACATTCAACCCTTTATGAAGCTGCTTTAAGTGGTAAACAACTCCTAGGGTAGTGAAACTTTCTAGTCAAGCATCTCTCAACCTGATGCTCTCCTGATTGGAAATTATGGCAGGTGAAATCCAACAAACCTGGAGAGCACCTAACTGAAAGAAATGATGTGTTAAGGTCTGAAATGGTATTGTCCACCCAAAAAGGTTACCAACTCTTTCTAGACAGGAAGGGCTATGAAATACTTTGTGTTTAGGATGGGACTATCCTTGAGACCTGATTTATTTTGGTGAGTTCATGAGCTTAATTGGTAGTTTTGTCCTTTGGTAGTTTTATCCTCTGGCTCTAATTTCCTCGGATAATTCTTGATTCTCTTCTAGTTCTTGTCTATACTCAGTCGTGATTATATCAACCAACATACTGTACATATATCACAATCCATACTCCCTTTGGCCTGATTAGTACCCAGCATACAGTCCTAGTTCAGTGCTTTTTCAGCCTCTTGATTTCAATCTGTCTGCTACTGCAGGAACTCAAAATAATTCTTTCCATCGTATCTAGCAGCATGTCTTTTACTTCTATGTTCTGAAGATGCCATGATGGCTTGTCTGACTCCCAAATACTAATATGGGGTGCCTGAATCCATAATGGTACGGAATGTAAATGACTGTCTCTAGGTAGCCAGCAATAATAATTGGCTGTCATAATATAAGGAAAGCTAATCCATGCTACGGAGTTATGCAACATACATGTACTTTACTTAAATTTGGAGGAAAAATAACAATTCTAAATTTTTCAAACAGCTTCTTTTCACAGCAATTTATGACAATGTTTAGCTTCCAGTACATATACATGGTGGCTCAATGGTTAGAATGCAGTACAGCAGGCTACTTTTGCTGACTGCCGGCTGACTGCAATTTGGCAGTTCAAATCTCACCAGGCTCAAGGTTGACTCAGCCTTCCATCCTTCCAAGATGGGTAAAATGAGGACTCAGATTGTTGGGAGCAATATGCTGACTCTGTAAAAAACCGCTTAACGAGGGCTGTAAAGCACTGTGAAGTGGTATATAAGTCTAAGTGCTATTGCTATTTGTTTTGTCTCTCTAGCAGTTTAATTCCCGTCAGCCAAACAGTGCCGACTGGCGGGGCCTAGGGGGAGGGCCTTCTCTGTAGGGGCCCCTGCTCTCTGGAACCAACTCCCCCCGGAGATCCGAATCATCCCCACCCTGCTGGCCTTCCGGAAAGCCATTAAGACATGGCTCTTCCTGCAGGCGGGGTGATTTTCAGACGACCTTCCATCTGACGTCTCCCCCCATGTATGTATGATGTGCATGTTTGTTAAATTGCTTTAAATTGTTTTTAACAATTTATTTGATGTTCCCTAAAATGTTGTACGCCGCCCTGAGTCCTGAGGGAGTAGGGCGGCATAGAAGAACTTCAAATAAATAAATAAATTATTTAAATGACTAGAATAAACATTCATAGGACAGGGGCTGCATTGCAACCGTCTTTTTGATACTTAACTCCCACCCACTACTATCTTTGTTCATTTTGTGTGTGTGCATGTATGTGTGTGTTCCCTTTCTCCTCCCCTCCCCTGAAAAAGTCTGACACCCACATTAAATATTAGAACTATCAGCCTATATTGTTCCGATATTGGCTAATTATTCTGGGAATTATAGTCCAAGACAAAGTGAGGGTACTTTATTCATGAAGCAGAGACTATTCCTTTGGTGAATGGACTAAAAACTGACTTTCTGTTGTATCTTCTACAGTCTTTGCAGCAATTAGCACAGCTGTCTAATGAATTTCAACTACTGGTTTCTTCAGTCTTCCTAACTCTAAATGTTGTTCTCTCATTCTATTGCTGTGAGCTGCGGGCTAACATTGCTACACTGCACCAAACACAGATGTGATGCAATCTTTCCCCGCAGGTTTCACTTTCTGAGCACCTACGCACATAATCAGAACCGTCAAATGGCCCTAAATTTGCTAGACTGTGCCATTTCCACCTGTAAAAAGGGAATGGAAAGGGGGATGGGAGAAATCTTTTTGAAGGTTCCCTATGTTAAAAAAAAAAACCCTGTACTAGAATGCCAGTTTAAAAAAAGAAGAAACTAGAATCCTTTTTCTTATCAAACTAAATTTGATTTTACAACAAGTTATTTCATATGGAAAAGCATCCAAGCATGTAAAGTATGCTTGTAAAATTTAATTCCAAAAATCCTTGCTATGAGACAATTTCAATTGTATTTCAGCTGAATGTTATAGAGACAAAATAGGACAACCGGGGAGCAAAACTGACAAGAACCCAAGTCTATATTCTTATTATAAGGACCAGATTTGAAATCTGGACTCTACTTTAAAATGAAATTCCAAAAACATTATGAAATCAGAGTTTTGTCACTAGATACGCACATATTTATTAATATTTTTGTCAATTCTATTGCCAAAAAAAAATCTTGCAAAAATATTGTGTGTTTTTTAAGTGTTTGAGTCATCTCTGCCAGTATCATGCTTTCTTACTCCTATTTTATTTTAAATTTTAAAAATTACCTCATACTACTTTTTTTTACATTTTTTCATATCTCTATCCAAATGGAAAATAACACCAAAAATCCCTTAGTGGCCATATTAATATGTAATATAAATAAAATGTAAGTATTAGAGCCCAGAATTGCAGCAAAGAAAATCTTTGATTCTAAAAAGTCACTGATTTTTTTAGCAAAAAAAAGAAGAGAGGGAGGGAGGGAGGAAAAATTGCTGAGGATATGACAAAAGAGTAAGAAATTATGTACAATTCAGAGATAGTACATGGAGGAAAATTAATTCTACTGTAAACTGATTTCAAATTTTTTTAAAATGATCTAGAAACTTCCATATGTGAAGCCATGATATTTTCCAAGTACTAAATTTGAGGAACCAAAGTAAAAAATGGCTAAAGCTTTTATGCCAGGTTAGACTTCCCAACACAGTCTTGCTTGTTGTCCCAAAGGTGCTTTTTTTCAAGAGGCAACTGGCCTTTCTAGTTTTTCTTTGAAGATGTTTCGCTTCTCATCCAAGAAGCTTCTTCTTGAGCAGAAGAAGCTTCTTGGATGAGAAGCGAAACATCTTCAAAGAAAAACCAGAAAGTCCAGTTGCCTCTTGAAAAAAGCACCTTTGGGACAACCATGACCTGGATGACTAGGATAATCTGGGATAACTTATTTCAAAATAATGTACACATCATATGGACTTTTATTTCAGTGTTTCCTACCTCCTTAAGGAAGGAATCCACCTGGAGAGAATGCAGAATGGTATACCAAAATGAGATCTCCCTGGAATCAGTATGGGATTTATTTGTAGACGATTTTTGTTTAAATTAAATCATTTGTCTCACAATTATTTCATCAGCTCATTGTTATAGACCAGTGATGGTGAACCTTTTTTCCCTCGGGTGCCAAAAACTCCCTCCCAGAGCCTCTGCGAGAGCCCTGTACTAGCATCCAAAACGGGCCATGTGGAGACTCCTGGGAGGGGAGGGGCGGCTGGGCAGGGCCAGCTGAAAATCAGCTGGCCAGCGTGCGCTTGCGCTGGAGCTGAGCTAGGGCAACGACTCGCGTGCCCGCAGATATGGCTCCATGTGCCACCTGTGGCACACAGGTTCGCCATCACGGCTATAGACAGTGCTTTTCTTGAACATCCTTATTTCTGAAAAGCACATTCCATAAGTTAAACAAATCAGCAGCTACAAAATACAATGGTATAAAATGGAAAACCGTCTTTAAATCAGACATCCTTCTTGATTCTACCCAAATCTCCTACAATAGAAATGTAAGCGATCACTGGGCTATCACTGTAGATATACTGTATGTACCAATATGTACAATTATTTGCTAGCACTGCAAAACATAGGATTTATGCTTTAACATTCTCACATGATTCCATCCATAATTTTCATTAATTCTATTCACCTATCTGGCTGCATATATTAAAACCCAGCAAAATGTTGTAAATACAAGCATTAATTAGGACAGCCAGAGTAGTTTTAATGTTGGCTTTCTGTAATTTTAGAGTATCCAAACACCATAGTGAATTAATAAACTGGCTAACCAAATGTGCACAATATGGTGGTCCAATGTGCAAGATTTCCAAGTATTGATCTCCAGATCATGTGAACATCACAAGTTCAACATTAAATATCCCCATTTGTCCTCTGCATATCTTTTAAGTTTCTTCATTATTGAATACATATTTTATTTATCTAGTTACATTGTTTAACAGTTAATTCTGATTTTTTTGTGCATCGTCAGCCTCATTTTTATCACTTTATATAAACTTTCAAACAAATGGAATAAGAACATTTTCCACGACACAAAACATAAAAAACTAAAAGTGGGAAAAACTGTTTCCTAATACAAAAACTGTCAAATACTAATGAGACCTAGGAAGGAAAAGAGTTAATTTCAGATCATTCATTAGGATTACAGAAGGAATAATTAATATTGTCAAAAAAAACCCACAACTATGATACCACCAAACAGAGGGGGGTTTGAAACTACAGTAGCTACATGTGGAAAGAAAAAGGAAATGTAGTCATAGGAAAAATACCTGTTCAAACCAAGTGCACCTACAGAAACCTGGTCACTTGATTCTGCCAGAATGCAGTTGTGAAAGGAGCAGGTTAAAAAAGCGTGAACATTCAAATGTGCTTGCAGGTGCTCTTTGAAATGTATTGCCCATGAACTAATGCACTACACATTTTTGTCCTGCCTCCCAGAAAAAGAAAGGTAGAAACGTTTCAGCCAAACCCAGTGCTTAACTTCATCTGGTTACGCCAGAGCTCGGAAACGTGGTTGGAAGGGTGGAATGGCAATGGAAGCAATATTCATACATCACTGTGGGGAAAAGAAAGTCTAAGGACATGGCATGAGTTTGAAAAAAGTAACTACGTTCCCTTTGAGAACAATTCTTAAGCTATTTCTGTTTTTTCCTCTTGCAACCTAAAGACTCAGTTATCTCTGAACAACTTGCTCTTCTCATGAATTGACAGATTTATTTTCAAGAAATAAGGGAAACTTATCTACTTTTCCTTTACTGTTAATCTACACACAAAGAAATAACAAACAGAGCTTGTCTATCTGAAATGCAATGGCTGCAGTCCTCAGAATTCAATTAAGCTCAAATAATTAATGCTTCTGCCATATTCAATTACTTTTACACGTTTGAGGCACTGATGTTTTCCCCCTTTATTCTTTTAATCTTTATTTCTCTTCTCTTATTTATTTATTTTTTCTAAATTTGTTTTAAAGTGCTGGTTGAGCAGGAAAAAAATAAAATATAAATATGAACACAATTTGCAGTTCAAATGTTATAGTCTCCTTTTAGCTGACACAGCATGTCAATTGTTATGTGCCTTTGATTAAAATAACATTTTAAATGCTTTGAACAAATATATCTCCTCCATTCTTCTATTATTTTACATATTTCTTAGTAGAATAAAGAAGTTTTCATTCTTCCTGTCGTAGCACAGAAAAGCCTAAGAATATCTTTTGTCATAGAGAAAGTGAAAATATTATAGGCTGCTGATTACTAAAAAAAAAAAAGAGGAGGTAGGAAAGTGGGGAGGGGGTACAGAGAGAGAGAGTGCACTGCTTTAGAGATTAAGTTTCCCTTTTATGAAATCGTATTTAGTCTCTTTTTTTTAACAAATCTAACAACAATGCTCTACAGACTCTCACTGGGAAATACCTTTAGTGTTAAATACAGATTCTGATTTTCTTGGCTAATGCAGAAAGCCTTTCTATTGAAAAAATAAATAAGGGGTTTGGTATATCCCACTAAAGCCTTTTCAGTGAATGACTTTTGTATGGTTTTTTTTTCCATGGCTATCCTCCATGGCTGTAATATGAAGCTTTTATCCTACTATTGAAACCTATCCTGTGTTGCTTAAAAAAAGAAAAGGAGAGAGAGAAAAAGAGAAAAAGGGGAGAAGGTGAGCAAAAATCTTTAACTAATATAATAGAACAATACTGAACTTGAGCTTTGACCCTAATTTTAATGCCATCTTTTACCAAAGGAATTTGAATCCTGGATAGAGAAAAATCAAATGAACCACATATTTTTATTTTATTTTCAGATTCAAAATCTTCCAATCATTGTCAAATTAATCTTTGCTTTAGCTTGGGAAAAAATCAAGACCTCCAGTTTCTGCTCTCTCTTTTAATGGTGTGCTTAATATCATTCTTACTCATTCTCCCTATACTTGAAGAGTAATGGGTGTTTTTTTTTAACTTGCAGACTTGCCATGCTGAAAGTGAAAGTATGCTGAAAGTAACCAAAATAAAAGGCAACTTCATAAAACTAGAGCTTTTATAGATGGAGAATGTGACTACCAAAATATAATTCCTAGCCAAAGGCCTGAAGAATATGGAAAAAGAAGAATTGCTGTGATTCATATAGATGTATATTGCAAGGATCAATGCAGATGAAATCTGCATGTGGGCACATGTACCACACAGAGCTCATGGCCTCCAAGGACAACCATCTTATTTTTTCCCATGGAAATGAATGTCAAGTCTTCATGTTTATACAAGAAAGCAAAGGATTACCCAAGAGAATCAGTATGTATGGTAGTTAAGCAGCTGGACTGGGACCAAGGAGATTCAAATTCAAATCCTTACTTAACCAAGGAGCTCATTGGATAACTGTATATCTGTCAAGCTTGTTATTGAAAGGATAAAAGGAGGGGTAATCGCCATTTACACAGTCTTGAACCCCTACAGGAAAGGCAGAACATAAATGCAATACAAAAATAAATAAGGGAAATCATTGAAGCAAAGTTTAAATTTGGTTTTCATGTTCTCCTGCCATTAAGAGCCAAACCAGCTCATATCTCTTCCTCTGAGTTTTCCTTCTTATAAGAATCAGTATGTATGGTAGTACAGTATGTATGAATCTAGAATTTATATTAAGCACATATTTGCATCATGCTTCTTAAAAGAATACAATTGGCTGTTTCTGGGAGGAATCATGGCAGATTCTAGTGAGAAAAAGGAGATGTATAACTATTTTCTTCCATACTACTTCTGATGAGACTCACTCTCTCAAAGCTAACATTTGTATTGGAAGGAAAATATCCATTGCTACCAAAGAGGAATTCCTCAACATCCAAATTGCAAGTTCAAAAGAATTACTTTTCACAACATCATGAACGATAAACACTTACCGTATTTTTCAGAGTATAAGACGCACCTTTTTGCCCCCAAAGAGGGTGGAACTGTCGGTGCGTCTTAAACACCGAATACAGCCATTTTTGCCCACCCGAAGTCCCGCCCCCGCATCCCATTTTTACGAAAAACGGGCCATTTTTTGCAAAAACGGGGCGTTTTTGCCTTCCCCCACCCCCTAGGAGTGCTCTGCAGGCTTCCCAAACCCTCTGTATGCCCTGTTTTTGCAAAAAAAAAAAATGAGTGAAAAACGGGCCGTTTTTTGCAAAAACTGGGGTGTTTTTGCCTTCTAATTACCCCATCTAGAATGACTGGAGGAGGAATTCTGGGAGTTGAAGTCCACTAGTCTTAAAGCTGTCAAGTTTGAAGACCCCTGGGTTAGGGGTGCAAGGGTCTTCAAACTTGGCAAGTTTAAGACTTGTGGTCTTCAACTCCCATTCCTGAGCTAGCATGACTGGAGAAGGAATTCTGGAAGTTGAAGTCCACTAGTCTTAAAGCTGTCAAGTTTGAAGTTTGTAAAAAGTATACATAGTTGTAAAAAGTACATGGTTGTAAAAAGTATACATGGTTGTAAAAAATATACATGGTTGTAAAAAGTATTCTGCTACACTGGTATTTTATTAAATAATATATTACTACACCATTTGGTTCAGAATACTTTTTTCCTTGTTTTCCTCCTCTAAAATCTAGGTGCGTCTTATATTCCGGTGCGTCTTATACTCCGAAAAATACAGTAACTGTTTCCTATTTCTGAGATTCTGCCAGTAGCATTACTACGGTAGCCTCTCTCTACTATTTCTGAATTTTAAAAAGAACTATGCACAGTAAACACAAATAAAGTATGCATTTACTGTCACTTAATGGCCCAATAGTAATTTTTTGGGATGAGGCTGTGAATAGATATCTGGACTTGGAAGTTGAAGACGGTTAGACCTGATTAGTAGGATGGATAGAGGTCCATCTTCAGAGAATTTCAGAGAATCTTCAGAGAATTTCAGATCTATCCTGGGAAGACAAGACAATCTCAAACTATCTGTATATTGTTGCCAAGCAAATCCCATGGATATGTTCTTTAAATCACCAGGAGGAGCAAGTTCAGCTCAAAGAGAACTTTTCTTTATGTCATTTTTTGATGGATAAACTACAAAGGGATTCCGCTGCATATTCAACAGGCATCTCTTATTCTAAAAGGCTGGGATATGGTCCAAAACTAAACTCAGCATGTAGAGGGGGAAATAACCTTTAAAGGTGCAAAAGTGTAAATGTGCAGATATAAAAATAACTTACACAATTTGAAAGTGAATTCCATAGCTGCCCTGTGATTTGTGAAATCTGAAAGTCAAGGACAAATTTATGCAACTCTTTTACCAATCATGTTATACAGATTATGCCTGTGTAAAGGGGTTTTTTGGGGGGGGGCTTTGAGTCAGCCATGATTCTTGGTGATTATATGAACAAGTCTCTGCAGTTTTCTTGGCAATATTTTCAGAAGGGGCTTGCCATTTTCTTCTTACTGAGAAATGAATAGCCCCAAATCACCCAGTTGATACCCACACTCAAGGCAAGAGTAAAATTCACATCTCTCCACTTCTAGTCTAATGACTTGGTGTAGCTGTTAAAGGTGTTGTGCTGTTAACTGGAAGATTATGAGTTCAAGTCCTGACTTAGGTATGAAACCAATTAAGAGACTTCATAGTCTCTCTTTCTCAGCCCTAGGAAGAAGGTAACAGCAAGCTACACTCAAAAATGTTGCCAAGCAAAATGCATGGACTTTTTCATGTAATTTCCAGGACTCAAGTCTGACTCAAAGTGACAATTTTACACCTAAAAGTAGAGCTATATTAGGTTACCTTACACTGAAGTTGTCATATCAGTGTCTTATGCTTTGGCATTAGGAAGCCTAACTTAAAACTCACTACAGATAGTCCTTGACTTATAACAATTCATTTAACGACCATTCAATGGCAATGAAAAAATGACTTGTTTTTCACTTGTTTTTCACATTTATGATCTCCATGGTCGCATGATGAAAATTCCAACACTTGGCAACTGGCATGTATTTATGACAGTTGCAGTGTCCTGGGGTCATGTGATCACCTCTTGTGACTTTCTTTTTTTCCCCAAGTTTTTTATTTTTTTTTATTTTTTTTTACAAACATATCAATGCGTGAACAGTGTGGAACCAGAGTGTCTTACTAGTACAAATAAAATAATATTCATCATATTTACTACGTTTGACAAGCATATATAGTTCTGGTAATGGTACACATATTTTTGTTGAGTTATAATCTTTCATTATTTAGTTATTCAATATTTCAATATGTTATTTTTATGCCAATCACCATATTTTGAGTGTCATTCTTTTTACTACAAATAAAATATTATTAATCATATTTGGTACATTTAGCAGGCTTATATGGTTTTAATAATAATACACATATTTATGTTTAAGTTATAAACTTCCATTATTTAATTATTCAATATTTTATGCCAATCACCATATTATTCAAACATGCTTAATACTACCATCGTTCAAGTTCTGATTTCCCCTCTTATTACTTCACATTATATAAAAATGTGTATTCCATTAATCCCTCTCTCTCTAGTTTCCATACCTAGTCTAACTTTTAATTATGCCACTATTATATTTAAAAATATTCCCTTTCTATCCATCGTCTCTTGTTCGTTTTAAAGCTTTAATTGTTCGTTTCTTAGCAATTGTGATTTTCTGACAAGCAAAGCCAATGAGGAAGCCAGATGCACTTAACAACCGTGTTACTAACAACGATAGTGATTCATTTAACAACTGTGGCAAGAAAGATTGTAAAACTCACTTAATAACTGTCTTGCTAAGCAATGGAAATTTGGGGGTCAATTGTGGTCATAAATCGAGGATTACCTGTATAAGTGAAAATGTAGGTATGTCTTTTATAACTTACAAATATAGGAATCTTTTTATATGAAGTCAGATCATTGATGCCTCTGTCTAGCTAGTAGCAGTGCTGGGTAGCAACAATTATCCATGGTTTCAGACAAGAGTCTTTTCTAGTCCTACCTCAAAACTCCAGGGAAATCCTCCTTCGAGGCCTAAGAATTATCGAGAGAAAGCATGCTAAAGCCAAAGCAATGGAAAAATGGAAGACTAGACATTTCTAAAAACAAAACAAATCTAACACAAAAGCCATTGTCTTTCTGCCAGTCAGTCCAGGGTTTTCCAGAAGTTCCTGAGCTATAGCTATTACGTCTATAACTCCCAGCAGCTCTAAGTTGACTGGCAAGTCGTGAAGGTTCCTATCCTGCTAGAGACAATTCATTCAGCTGTAGCCTGTTCTAATTGTTAAAATAAGAGTCAATTGATTTCAGCTTGACTAGTGGCCAAGTAAGTTTATGATAACTATCCAGGGCTTAAAAGGCGGGAAAAACAAGTCAATTTCTCCCAGCAAGCCAGCCTCTTTCTGTAATGCCTCTTTAATAATGTGGTAATCTGCTGAGTAAGTGCAGGCTACTCATTTCTGAACACGGTCCCAGGAAGGCCTTTACATGTCCATGCTTACAAGAACATCCCAAACACCGTAGAAATAAAAATACTGTTGTTCTTGTGACCTCAGACAAGTCCACATTAATTTTATTCTTAACTAGCAAAAAATAATTTCAGAAACAAAGCATGCATAATTATTTATACAACCCTTTTTTTCTTAGAAACGGTTGGGACACCTAAACATCAGAAGCCACAGGCCTGGTTCAAAGGCTATGAAGCCAATAAGATCAGTTCTAGGTAAGCCAGAAGCATCCAACTTCCTCGTTTAGTTTTGTACTGCTGTATCTGCAACTCAAAACTAAGAATGCGGTGGAGAACAGCAGATTTGTATGAGTAAAAACCTATAGAATCTTCACTTTAAAATCACAAGACCATCCCACCGGAACAACAGCCTAACTAAAACAACATGTGAACAACAGGAGGGACATTTTATCATGTATGGTGGATGTGCAAAAAAGCCAAACAAAACTGGATACAAATAAATACTCTATTTCAGAAGAGTATTAAGGACAAATTTACAATAGAAACTGAAGACTTTTCTTTTGAGATTAAAGGAGAGACAACTAGAAAAAAAGTCATGGAACTTTCTTTTATATATGAGAACTGCAGTGAGATTATTATACGGTCAAAGAGTGGGGAAAATTGACACTCTCCACAATAGATACTCTTCACTTCACTACAATAGGTGAAGATGATGTAACTTGCAGAGATGGCTAAATTGACTTCCTTGATTAGAGAAAAGACAATATATGCACTTAAGGCTGACTAGAAACCCTTATAGATTTTTTGCATGAAACAGAAAAGAAATGTACTTATGAGTTGTGATTTTAATGATTAGAAAAAAATGAATACTAGAAAACAATGAGCTTTTTTAATTATACAATAAGAGGTAATTTTGCAATCATATTTTCTGCAAAGGAAATCGGAAACCTTCCTTTCTATTTTTATTTTTTTATTTTTACATTTATGTCTTTTTTTCTTTTCTTTCTCTTTTTTTCCTTTGTTTTCTTTATTCTTTTCTTTCTCTTTTTTTCCTTTGTTTTCTTTATTCTGGATTAGTTTGTGTTAATGTTTATGTTGTCTTTAAAACTTTTAATGTGTGTGTGTGTGTGTGTGTGTGCATGCACACACTCACATACATATGAACAACAGACTAACTAGGGAGAAAGGATTATGCAAATTAAACTTGTTTTATATTTGTAGGTCCTAACTATCCCTTTCTTCAGAAATATATTGTATTCCCATTGAACAACTGCCCTGTTCTCTCGCTGTTCCATATAAGTTATGGAAAACATACTAAATGCATCTCTAGTAAACTATTTTAAAATTCAACAAAGTCTTGTCTTCTTATGTAGTCCTCATATTCTTCTGCCTGGACACTGTGTACTGATATTTACCAAATAAATAGCTAAGCAGTATTAAGCTATGGGGAGCCTGCCTTTTGTAAAATTTCAAACAGTGCTGAGCGATCTGATATGAGGTATGGCCCCTCAACATCTTTTCTACTATCAACAAGCCTCTCGTAAACCTTAACTCACCCAAATCAGTGGCAATTTCCACCATGTTGAGGTAGGAAATGCACAAAAACTCTGCCATATTTCCTAAAGTAAGCTCAACATGGTTATAAAAAAAACCTCCCCAACCCATGAAATCCAAAGGGAGAAAAAGACCCTCCCCACATGTGATGTCTCCACCCCTGATTATGCATCATTGCTTTTCACTGCAATTCTCTCTACCCTTTGAAAATATTATGTGTACCCTTTGGCTACAATACTTTCAAAGTAAAGATTAGACAACTATCATCACGATGACACCATTCTCATTGGAAAAATATGGAAGTTCAAATAAGTGTTCTAAAAAATTAATTTCTAGGATCTTTTTGACTTTTTTGGGGGCGGGGAGTTCTGCAAAATGTGAAAGTACCTAGGCCTTAAGTGTCCATGCCAATCCACAGAGCTGAGAATTATCAGGAGAAAGTCATAATGAATTATTGAATGCAAGCAAAGATGGGATAAGGAGATGACTTCAGGGACAATATCTGACTTCTCAGGCTGGAGAATCATAACAGCCTGTTATATGGAACATCTGACACAACGCAGACTAAAAGTTATCACTCAAAACAAGCAGATCTTCAGAGGGCATTCCACAATCCAAGGATCCAACTAAACCCTTTACAATCTGGGATCAACTGGATTCTGAGGTTTAGAATCAAAGAGGATCCTCAAAGTCTGTTATGGCCTTATGCACTGCTCACAGGCAATTTTACATTTTTCATTCTGTCAAGAAACCTGTCTCTCATTTTTGGAGAAAAAGGATGGGACAAGGAAAGGCTACCTCTGCAGATGAATGAACGTAAAACATGCTGTACCTGCAATGTTCTCCTGCTTGGGGCAAATTCCTTTTGTAGGCGTGAGAACACGGTCTTCTTCGTCGGGTGTGACTTGGATCCCGATTTCCACTGGCTCTGACACTTTCCTGAGCTCGGAGCGTGATGGAGGGGGAGGACTGCTCTTATCCACGTTCTTTTCATAGCAGGCACCACCAGCGCCATGGCACTGTTTCTTCTTGTGCTCTATAAAAACCAAGATGTCTCCCAGGGGAAAGTTCATCTGACACTGTCCACAGGTTAATAGGTCAGGGTCTGTTCCACCCAACGCAATGCTGAGCCCAATCGGCTCTCCTAGTGCTAGGCTCTCATCCTCATGGGTGATGATGGCAGTGTCCACGTGGTCAGCCTCTGCTTCGTCCGGAAACCCAAAAAAGGTGAGGGTCAGGGAGAAAGGGAGAAAAGAAAAAAAGAAGGAAAAATAATTGAGAGCAATTGGTTTAAATATTCATATAGTTGTTGTTTTTTTATCTATTTCCCACCCTGCTTGTCTCCACAAGTGATCTGAGTACATTTTGCAATCAAATCTGTCTGCAAAACAAAATAATACGTATATCTAATTAGGCTTTTCTGAACCAACCATCAAACTCCACAGCAATGGATTAATAACAGGGGAGAGTAGAGACCTGTTAGTCACTTCCAGAACCACAACTGGTAGGATGCACTGGACAGAGCCAGAGATTTACATCAAGTTGTAATAGAATCCATGATTCAGTTAAGCAACTCTAACAAGCATCTTTTTTCTTTATAAAGCAAGAAACAATACTGAACTATTTTAGACTATGGAAGCCCACCATTAAAAACAATTGACATTGAAAATATTTTATATTACTGATTTTTCTGATATTTTTCAACTATTTATTGATCATATAGTGTGTTATTTTCTCAAAAGAAGTCGTAAGATTAAGCTTGTTGTACTATGATATTCTTGGAACTTTACCATATTTCTAGCTTTTTATGGCCCAGTCACTGACTCTCCCTCCAAAATATTTTTTAATTGGGTCCATTCCATGGCCATCATTCCAAGGACTGTTGGAAGCAATGAATATGCAATACATTGGACTTGCAAATATAGTGAAGAGGCTGATTAACCTAACAAGGTAGCACTAGCCATGTCAAATTACCATGAAAAGCTTTGGCGACAAGCAGGCACCTGTTCAAAATGAATTTGAATGGAAACGGTGCTCAGTGCATCACAGTGAAATTAATTATCTCACAGGATTTATTAAAAAATATAGGGATAAATCATGCTTGCTTTTTGGCACCACACACATCTTATATAAGTGAGTTTGAGCTGACTGCTGTTTTACTGCATCACCTTTTCAGGATGACCAGAGGAGGAGGAGGAGATGTTTTGCCTCTGATTCCTGGCATCGTAAGCCTGTCTTTCCCAAGGTGAAAGCCATTGCAGGTACAGGATTTTTCAATCACTATTGTACCGAGAAAGTGACAGCAATGATGCCAGAAGGAGATTTATACAAATTTGCCAAAACCAGTTTAGAGAACAAGTTTCTGTGGTTCCTGATGTCTGCAATCTCTTGGAAGGCAGCAGAAGACAGTCACAGGTTCTTGGGCTTGTCTTGGGCAGGAAGACTGTCTCTTTCAACCCTACCCACAAAGCAAGCCTGAGGTCTACAAGCAGCAGAAAGTGACACGTCCATTTGCCTTAAGAGAAAAGGCAGGGAACTGATCCCACACCCAAAACACACAGATCAGGCTTTGTTCTGTCCCCTACATTTGTTAAATGCTCGGCTAGGGGAAACGGTACCCCAACTTGCCAGGCCACACAATCACCTTAATGTGACAAGGCTCATGGTAAGAATGAAAATGTACCCAATCCCACACCTGCAATCTCTGGCTGATTTTTTTAATGCTCCACCTGAGAATGCACACTGAGCTTATAGATGGGTTTGTGGATGGATCATGGGGTTTGTCCAGAATGTATGGCTCCCTAGATTCAGTCTCTCAAATGCCACCCATGAAAACAGTCTTTCACAGAGTTAAGTTTTCTAAAAATGACTTTAAATTTTCTCCAGAAAACCTTCACAGCTAAACTATGCTTCCAACTGAGTAGGTTCAGTAGGCTACTTGAATCTTTTTCAACTCTTAACAGTCCTGCTCAGAGGATGACTTTAATATCAAGCATTTTTTTTATTTTAAGGTCCCAATTCTGTAATGTCACAAACCCTCTTTTCCTCTCTTTCAATTTCTTTTACAAAATTGTTGTACTTTCAGATATGAGCAACTTTAAGGATTTTTATTTTTATTTTATTTCAATTAACCAATATGCAACATTGTTTCCAGCATAAATATCTCGATAAGGAACCCTTTATAAAGAGAAACCCTTTATAAAGAACCAAATGACAAATTGATGAAAACGTCAAACATTTTTTTAAAAAACCATCTCAGTTCAAATTTATTTGTTTAGATTATAATGCTATCCACTTATTAGCTGAAAGAAAATGAAATTTGCTCAGAACTAACATTTCTCAATTTCAGTCCATAAATATTATCTTAAAATGCTGAAAATTAAATGGGAAAGAGTCGATTTCCCAATTCAATTCACACCATGGTCCACTGATCAAATTTTATTTATATAAAGTCTTCAGAATGCTCAACATTTTGAGAGTTATTTTTTTAATTGTTGTTAACTATTGAATATCAACCACTATTATGTGTGATATCCTCTCATTAGTTAATATAACTAGAATTTTGGGACAATCTTGTGTTTGCAGAAGATGATAATGTACTTAATATAGTTAATTCACCATATTAATAGGGTGCAATAAACTTTTGTTTTGTTTTGATTTATTTCCAAGGCAGGCTAACTGCAAAACCACACAAAATATGGATTTCGATCAGGCACAATTCCCAATGGCTGGCAGGGTTTTGCTCTAAACAAGAATTTTATCATTTGGCCTGATCAATGCACAGTGAATTAATGACATATAAATAAAAGAGATGAGCCATTGAAGTTTTATCAAGAGAAGGAAATAGTGAAACTCTGCAGGGGAAAAAAATGAACACATGGAAATACTGGCATTGGTGATTTGTTTCCAAATTTCCTGGAGATCTAAAAGCAGCAGGACAATGTAAAACATTTGTCATACTTCTGAATTGCAATCCCTGAACCGAATGGGAAATTTGCCTAGGCAGTTTTTAAAACTGCTATTTATTTTTATTTGGATTTTTTTGTTTTGTTTTCTAATAATAAAAGGGAAACTATCTAACCAGGAGGCTAATCCCCCAGTTTTAATTAGATCAAAAGGCATCTAACTTCTGTTTCTGAAAAAATATTGCTAATTAGTACATGAATGTAGTCAAATGCAGTTTTGCCATTTATACAGAGGAGGTATGTATATAAGAAAAATAACTGAATGCGTCAGAACTTGGGCTTTGTTGGATTCATAGTACTTCAGATTAAGCCCACACTAACTGCCTTCTCTTTACAATTAATGGAGGTGGATGAACAAGAAGTCAGCCTAAGGAATAGGAGATGCATGCATGAAAGCTTCTGAGTTTCCTGTACTTACTTGTAGCCAAATTAATCCACTAGGTAACTCAAACACTAGGCATAATGCATGGTGTGTGAAACCCATTAATTACTTTCCCTCCATCCTTTCTTCAAAGTTTACTTTAAAAGCTGCTGGTAGACAATGCAACATAATTAATTTACCAATTTATTTTATGAAAGGACTCTTTTGCCATCGTGAAAATGTAATCATAACCCTAGTGCTGAGCGGGAAGTGAGTGGATTTCTGTGCGAACGGTTTGTCACAATGCAAAAGGTAATTATTTAGTGCTTCTGTTCCCTTTAATGATCTAACATTGAGCAATACTGTTTATATTGAAGAGAGCTTGCACCTTTAATTACCAATTACATATACATAATTTTAGAGCCAAAAGGGAAAGGAAAAACCGAAGGCTGTGAAAAGACTCCTTTAGACAACATATGCATCCTTTCTCAAAAAGAATTCCTATTAGGTGGGAGCAGTGTGTCAAAATATTAAAACACGCGCACACAAAGGAAGATAAGGTAAAAGGATAGGAAGAGCCAGAAATGAACCTAGGCACAAATAAGGAGCATAATGAATGGAAGTCGGAAAATAGATAAAATGCAAAAAACGTGTCTTGGCATTTCCTTAACACCCCCTGCTTGCTAAAGTGAGATATGTGGCTGAAATTACAATAGGCTAACTATGTATGTGTTTTAATATGGAATGGGAGGGGAGTTTTCAAGCTTCTTAACTTTATGATGTAGGAGATACTGCTTATTCAAAAAAAAATTTAAAAAAGGAAAGCAAACAAGAGGGGAGGAAGGAGTAGAAAAATTCAAAGTAACCAGCCTTCCAGGTTACTCATATTGGTTGAAATTTCAAAATCTTCTTCAACTGCCAGTAGCTGATTTTTTTATTTAAAAAAAGTATATTATTAAGAATTAAAATAGGATTGAATATATTTTAAAGGAAAAAAATCAATTTCCCCAGTTTGCAAGACAATTTAGAAATCAAACATTCTTAAAGTCATCAATTTTCCCATTTTATTTGGCTATCTTGACATCCTGTGTTACGCGAGTCTCATTAGCATCTCATCATGATTAGTAAGTCTGTGTGTCCCCATTTATCTAAATCTTCTCCCCTTTACTCTCACCCAAGTAAATGGTGTGCACAGTACACACACACAGTAATTTTTCATTCTCTGGAGCTATCACATTTTAGAAAATCAGCTTTATATTTCCTCCTTGCACAAAGTTCTCTCTCAAATTATCGTTGCTGTTTTCAAAGAAATCAATGGAAGTTATTTAAACAGTCATTTTAATTCTGATTAAATTTAATAACCCAGACAGAAAGCTATGCTGATAAGTGGAATAGTGCAGTTCTATACATATCTACATACAAGTAAGCTCTGCTGAAGTTAAGGAGGCTTATTCCCAGGGAACCAAGTATAGAATTGCAGTATTATTGCAGATTAAATTATCTGGAGCAGGTAAAAGTAATGTTGATTGATATACTCCAGAGTAAGTGGGGTCTTTCTTCAGTAATAATGGTTAGAAATTTAACTCACATAATTGTATTCTATTTTGAAAAAGAATTAAGAAAAGGCAACCAAAAATAGCAACAAACTAATCATTACAGAACTAAAATAGCTTATTGTTAATTATCAATATATTGGTGAAACAATAAAGGAAGCCTAAGAAGCAGCTTACTATCTAATGAAACCTAATATATAGAAAATATCAAGTATATAATTTTATACACTGACACACACACAGTATATATGCGTATGTACATTACCCACATTAGTCAAGAAAAATATGAACATCTGTGATCAGAATTTGATGAGAACTTGGAAGTTTTTCCATGCATAAAATAAATGAAAACATGGTGATTTTTTTTAAACTGGCCATTTATTCATTTAAAAAAAAGCAAAAAGCAAATTCAGTACAGCTCTGTATGGGTTCGTGAAGAAATAGAGAGATATAAACCGTTTTTCGTTTCAAAATTTCATGATCTCATCTAAAAGCAGTAAATTCAGACTGCGTCACCCAACTGAGCACAGAAGGGGCACAAGACAACCCTCCTAAAAAAAACCAGCTATTAACTTCAATGGAATTTCCATTAAAAAAAAACCAGCCAAGGCCAATAATCCAAGATGCGCATGTTATGCTCTAGTATGGTAATGTATAAGACCTTCTACACTTGTAGACTATGTTTGCCTTAGCTCTTCCAGGCTACATTCATGAATTAAAAAATGACAATAAACATTAGGTTCTGACAAATCCATTAGCAAGAGAGAGCAAAAGCACTAGATTCTACACACACACACACACACACACACACACTCCCACACACACACACACACACTTGTACACAAACACACAAAAGGAATTAAGACAGCTTTTTTGACCCAACATAACAATCCAAACCTTCAACCACATTGTTTGAACATATCCACCAAGGCACATATTCAAAACCTATTTTCTGTTACTAAATTCAATTGAACTTAAATTTAATTCTGTAAATTTGGAGATCCTATATACTCACACTTAGGATAATAATGTTCTATAATTAAGAGATTTTATTTTTTTAAAAAATCAAGATGTTAGAACATGTAAAATATCTTTAAAAATCAAACAGGCCAGATGTTATTAAATTAAAAGGACTTATCTTCATTAAACCTGGGTAACCCAGTCTGTCAAAACTAACTGCTTATCATTCCAAAGTGTGTGTTTTCTTCCAACACAATTGTAGCATCAAAAGGTTTTCATTCCATCTGACTGAAGCATAGCATAGTTAAGTGGCTTAATAGTTACTCCATTCTTCATCAGGGGTTTGCAAACCAGTTCCACTAACCTTTTTCTTTCAGTAATGTTAACATATTTACAGTTGGGCAATTGAAGATACAATGAACTACACAGTAATACACGTGTTGCTTGCAGAAGGGGAAGAGATCAGTCTAGGAACATTATAAAAAGAGAGGTATTGGATATGAATTAAGAAACAATCAGACGCAAATGCAAACTTTTAGCTGCTATGCACTTTGAATCAAGATGCCTGGGGGATTTTTTTTTCTTCTTTTTTATGATTTATAGCTGAATTAAATGCATTGGTATAGCCAGTAAGTTAATAATGCTGCATACATAATGTGCATGCCACACTGTTTACTGTTATGAGTAAAAATGTTTGCTAAATCTATTTGCCTGTTTTTACGATCTCCAAACTTTTTGTGAAAACAGCAAAAGGACGGACCCTTTTTGGAGGATGATGACTTCCTGTACCAATTGACACATTGTGCAAAAACAAAACCAAGTCTGCCTCTATGCAGTCAATCAGACAACAGTCAGTTATCTCACAATGTAACTATGTGTTCCCATCTGCATGGTCATATTTTTATTCTTAAAATGTAATTTGCAAAGAGCTCTCTTGAGATCAAATTCTGTTTCAAAATACTTTTTTTTTCTTGCAAAACTGTAAACTTTTTAAAGGAGCTGGGAAATAGTTGAACATTTAATACTCTTTTTTTTTCCTGACCTTATCACCCATAGTGGAGAAAAGAAAAATTCTTACTTTTTTATAGTAAAAAAGACGGAGCTAAATAATGGATTTTTAGGAATCCTTAAAAGAATCCATTGTTCTGCCCTTCTTTAAAAATTAACGGCAAATGATAATGCTCTCTCTTCCATGCTTCCCGATTAAGAGCACCAAGGTTCTTCTGTGCAACATCACAACTTTCTCAAAGCCAAAAGCCAATAGAAATGGGGCTGATACTATGTGCTGCTTAGGTGTTAAGCAGGTGCTGCAATCATCATAGGTACCGTAATGTTGGTTACGATGTAAATCTCTGCAGACCTAGATGAGCAGACTGTAGATTAACTATATCTGGCTGTGCTTTGTAATGATGTATTGATGAATCAAGCAGCATTTGCCAGCTGCACCACTCTACAGGGAAATCCTCATTTCAGAGGAATATCCAACAGGCTCCATATTTTTCCCCTCAAAGGAACTCTATGCACTCCCGCGTTTTCCCAGGCCCTGCACCAGAATTCGAGGATTTTGATAACATGAAAAAAAATAACTTTGTATTTGAAAACTATGCCCAGACATCCACCAAGGAAATTGCTTTCGTCTTGAGATTCTGCTCATAAACCCTCTTTTAAATTGCTAATGGGTATATAGGCATACCACTATGCCTATATACACCCATTAGAATTACACAGTGGCACATTAAAAACCTGGACCAATCACTGAGTGAAGATTCGGAAGACGCTAAAATAAACATCCACAATTCAGGGAAAACGTTATCCGCTAATCATCCCAATTATTTGTAATTTTGTTTGCAGATTCATCTCAATCTAAACTTTGTCATTATAACAGCCTATACATTTTGTTTTTCCCTTAAGGAGAAAAAGTTATACTTTTTTAATATATACCTGCATATTAGTTTCCATATAAAATCAGCATTAAAGAAAAGAAATGGTGTTTCCTGCAGACCAATATGAATGGTGAATAAAACAAAACTAATCTGATAGTGTAAAATGGCTCATCACAACCACAATTTGCAAGTCAGCAAACTCAAACTCAGAGTCCCATAAATCTACTTGTAAGAGGTCTAAGAGTATATTTCTGCTCAGAAGCAAGCAGCACAAAACAAGGTGAATTCCTACTAAATGAGTATAGAATTGCAACTGAGAAGCATTTTATGCAACGTTAAGTAAGTCCTTTCGATTCAGATACGTTTCAGATGTAGATATGGCCAGGGAGATAGATGCAACATGCCTATCTTTGTTGGTTGGCAGGCTTTACAAATATGAATGGTATACATATATAACGTGAACAGTTTCTATTCCACCTTCTTAAAGTATTCCCAGCTGGCAGAGAGAATGAGAATACAAAACATACGAAATCCACTTTTTAAAATGGCATGCACAAGTACAATGCAGCTTTTGGGAAGATTTCCATAACCTGCTTGTCCTTCAGTCTTGACCACTGAAGGCAAGGAGTTCTAGTTCTTTACTAGACTCAAAGGTCTTGGTAGGCACATATACTGTAGGTACATACATACACATATTTATACTGGACTGTTTTGCAAAACTACTGGTCAAGCTCTAGATGTGAATGATTTCCAATCACTATGGAAGAACCAGCATTAACCAGGATTTTTTAAGCAGAATTGCTTAAACTGCCTAGAATTGCTCATTTTGAATTAATAGATGCAAATGGCATTCACACTGCTATAGTTTCTAAACCCTTCTCTAAACACCTTTTGGTTTAAGAGAACAAGTTAATCCTATCACAAGTTTTATTTGGGATGCGGAGGATAAAAAATAAAATTATTTAGCACAAGTTTAATTATTACAGCAAGGTGACCACTTAAAAACTTGCAAAGTGTTGGCTATAACTGTATAGAACAATAGGTTATAACAACTTCTGGAACACTTGGTGTTACCCTAATCTGTTTCTCTCAATTTCTTTCTTGAGAAATGACTCTGCTTCTCTAATTTAAATAAAACCTACAGGAATATCTGTATATTTTGCTAAATGAACTAGCTATTCAAGATGCAGAAGGAAGAGAAAAGATTTATTGCAATTGAGAGGCTAAAATACATAGGTCCTTGTACAGACCATAAAAGCCGTAAATCTTCACAGATAAAACAGGGACTGAGATGATATGATTGTGATAAAAAGCTTCCTTTGTGCCTGTGTAAATAGATGTGTTTTAGTTAAAACCAAATATCTGAATGGGGAGAGAGAATCCATCCAGATAATTTTTGTACTTTTGGCTGTAGTAGAAGAGACTTTCTAGACGATAAATTTATAGCAATATATAGACAACAAGTGAGAAAAAGTTAATAAATGTGATTTTTGCTGTGGATTGAAAACAAGTGGCATCTTTGTCAAATGTCCACCACAAAAGGTGGGGGTAGTTTCCAAGGGAATTGTAAATCATCATCATTATTTACACCCAATTCCATTGGTGTTATTTTTCAAGTTACACAGAGGTTTTGGATGTTCTGACACTCAACAAATGTTGTCAGATTATTCCAGAAGCATTAAAAGAAATGAAGTATAGGTGATGCTCTGTGTACAATCACATACATTTCTACAATACATTCTTACTGTACCACGAGTACACACAATTCCCAACAAGCATTTAAGCACTCACAAAACAAACCAATCACTAGATCTTTCCAAGAAATTTTCTGCATTCAAAAATTCTGCAAATGGAAAACTAAATATATTTATAGAAAACACTCAAGCCATTTCCTATGAATGTCATGCCATTAATGAAACTCCCAAATACCTCCTTTGCCAGAAAATTATATTCCTGCATCATGTCCATGACCATTGCTTATCTTTCTGCTGTCTATGCTGCAAGAGATGTATCCTCCTTTTATCTGTTTTCAATTCTATCTTTACATTTTTGAATGTATGTTCTTACAGAAGAACAAGAAAAATTCAAAATTCCCAATATACAGTTGAAACTTAGTTGACTGAATCGGTACTTTTCCCAAATAAAATGGAAGAACAGAACGAATGCAAACGCTGTTGAGAATTATACTACATGAACAGGGAATGCTAAAGGATTCTATAAGAGCATTTTATAAAACTAATTAAGCAGAAACAAGAGAAGAGTATCATCCTAATAGCTGCTAAAAGATTTCTTTACGTATCAGTAATGCCCAGTCTTTTTAAGCACATTTCCCCTAGATCGTTATGCAGTTATATTCATAACAATATACCCCACCTTGTGAACTGTGCTAAATGCACTAGAGTCCTGCACAAGACAAACGATGCTTTGCAGGATTATATAACCAAATAATTTTTCAACATAAAGACTCTGAAATAAATTGAAACTGCACAAATGCAAATGTATTGTGTCCTACCTCTTTAACTGTCTAGATTAGAACTGTTTTGGGTATGATCTCTCGGGCATCCTTAAATCACACAAGCCCAAATGAAGCCTTAAGATACAATCTGATTAAAACTTAGTTTTAAGGTCTCACCAATGTAGTGAGACCTTCTTAGTAAAAATGCATCTGTGCGATTTTTCTTAAATCAGATGTTCTTAATCTTATCCGCTGCTTTTAACTTCAACTAAATTCACCGAGTAGAACACATTAAAAAAGCAGGCAAGAAGAATATTCAGAAACAAAATAAAAAGAACAGGCTGGGCATGACAAGTATTTTCATAAGTGTGGAATATTATTGGTGATACTTTGATGACCAACTACTATTTTCTTTCTTTTATTACTGTGAAAAGTTTTTAAAGTCCAAAGATCGAAGCAAGTTGTTAGGGACAAAATTTGAGGCTTTCTAGAGCCTACATGTATTCTGGGGATGTGAGTGGATGTTAGACAGGGAAGCGATCTCATCACTTCATTTCCAAGTTAGTCCAATAAGCTGCCGTCTGTCTCTATGCTTCCAAGAAACTGGATGGGAACACGAAATGAAGTGGAGAAATGATCAGATAAATTGCAGGCCCTGTCTAGCTGAGAATGAAGGGTTCTCGTATAGTAAATGACATCTCTACTCTTTTGTCTGACCTAATTTATTTCTCTTTGAAAGTTCAAATAGAGCCCACTGCACCATCAATGGAGAATATTTACCCACAGATCGTGCCCTGACATGAGAGAAAAATTTGCAGAAGATTTAACAAAACCCGATCCTAACAAATGTCTACAAAACCTTGAATGCCTTTCTTCTGGCAAAGCTGTATCTCTGGATTGCCTTTTTATAACCCATTATATAGCATACATTTCAGCAAGAAAGGATTCAATTCCTATAAAGCTGGTCAGGGGGATCTGAGAAATCACAAGCACACGATTCTATACTTACCTGCTGTCAAAGTAACTTTTTATGCTGTTTATGATGATCTCTATTTATGCTGTTTATGATGAACCTCTATATCCATATTATTTCTAACAAATGAAAATAAGCTTGCATGGCTCCATAACGTTCAGAGCCATGATTATTAAGGTGTTTCTGAAAGGTTTTGCCGCTATAAAACTATACAGAATATTTAAATACATTTGATAACTAAGGTTTCTCTAAAAGTAACTTGAATAAAATGTATGTACCAGATGAATCCAACAGTATGCAGTTATAAATTATAAGTAACTATACCATGGACTAGTGCAGTCCTTGTAAGACCTGGTTTCCTTAAACATTCACCTTTGTATACATCAATTTGTTTACTATTGTTCTAATGAACTGATAGACATGAACATCTGCTCAAATCTGAGCTGAAATCTGAGTTGATATACAATCCCCTTCCCCCACCATTAAACATACAGCTTTTAAAAGTTTTTACTTTGGCCAGGGTATTTATGTTGCTCACAATGGGTATCTATATGATTTTACACAGAAAATGTGTACATATTGACATAAGTACGCTCTCTGTAATTCTTACTCCGTTAGGCCAATCTCTCTTAAACAATTCAAACTCGCTGATCTTTATTGTTTAAAAATAATCCCATTCCATGTAATATCGTTTCAGGTTCAATATGTAAAATGTGTACAAAAGGTAAATTATTCGCTGTGCATAAATATATACGAGCACATATCTGTGAAGGACTTACTCCTTGCTTTTAGTTAATCAAGAAACTTGGAATTGAGAAAGTAATGACAAGCTACTAACAGTAAAAGACACTTTTAAAAGCTAATTTTAATTAAAAAACATCCATCTTGCCAGAGTTGTTTAATCAGTCATAATTTGCTTAGAAAATAATTTATCTAACTTGCAATCTCTCTCATCTTGTACTGTACAGATCTCGGCATGAAAATCAATACCACAACTTTACACCTAAAACATTTTGTAGGCAAGGATGGAAACCTGATTCCTCTCTGTTATTGCCTTGCCTTCACAGATGCTGGGAAACAAAATCTCTATCAGACAGGCTATGAGCGCCCCCTAGCTGTCAAGGAAAGCCACTGATCACCACCAATGTGACTTCAACTGAAAAACTAGGAAAGTTTATTTTGGACAGTATTTTGTAATAACAAACAAGAGAGTGCAGAGCAATCTCAACAGAAAACGGAAAAGAAAAGCCTTGTTATGTGTTGAGTTAAACTAATGGAACAAGCTTCAAACCCACTTCATTCTGATAAGGGAGGCTGAATGTGCCAACTAGAGCCAACGACATGAAAAATTTGGCCTCTTTTAACCTGGACCAAATTCATTTTTTTGAACAGCCTTTGTTCAACTCACACTTCCATGTAACTAGAAGAGACACACAATAACCTGGCTTTCAATGAACCACTCTGCTTATGCATGTGTATCTCCATGCTTACTAAGATGCTTAAATAAGCCTAACAAATTAATCCCTGTATTTGCCTATCAACAAAAACTGTTCCTTATTCCTCGATGTATTTATTCTCCTAAACAAACTAAATCATTCAAAGGACATCTAAAGATGGCAGACTGAATGCTAGGCAATGTCTAAAAATTAGCGAGAGAAAAGGGATATAGAGTTTTAAAGCCAAAATCGGTCTCATAAAATTTTACAGTCTGCAATTTTGACTAAAATACATCCTTTACAACTTATGAAGTACAATTCAGGGTAGAGGTGTGGACAATGGAGGAAGCAATAAAATTCAGCGTATAATACCTGCTGCAAAGACACGTCACAGTCTCATATTTTATACAGAAATTGAAACCATTTCTACACATTTATTTCTAGCTAATTCCTGAGTTTAACCAATCTCTTAGCTTGGATGTCTGTTTAGATTCCTGAATTGCTTCTGGATGAGAGAAATCCTTTCAGCAAAGAAAAAAACAGAAAACAAACTTTAAAATATTTTTTTACTGAGATCATGGTGACATTTTTCAAATTAGCGTGGTCCAAACAGGAAAACCAGCAAGCCACCTGTTGAGTAGAAGAATTCTAGAAATCTGGCAAATTTATTTTTGCAAAGCAAGGGTGTGATTCTATTATCAATCCTACAACACCACCCTGAAGAGATTGTCTTAGGGGAGATTCAGCTCTTATATTACAATGAGAATTATTCTGATGGTTGGTTTCTTTTATTGCATTCTAACTTATCAGTTCATTTTAAAGCTGTGGTGCTGCTGCTCAAATCTTACTTTTAGCTATTAAACAAGAAATTCTGTTGTAAAAAATCTAACTAACATTATTATGTAGTACAGAAAAATCCGAAAACATTTCTGTCTGCGTTTTCCTGAAGATTCATTTTAATTTTCTAAATTAAATGCAACTCATTCTATTTTCCCACTAATCCTTCATTAGAAAACAAACAGCAGTTTTTCCTCCATCAACTCATTAATCTATCACTGACAGATTAGGTGAGATACATTTATTAAGAAGGAATGGAATCAGAGGTATTTAAGAATCAGAGGTATTTATCTAAATAAATAAATTTAAAATACCGTAACAATGAAGTCAGAGTGCTTTCTCTGAAAGATAGCAACAAAACTGACCTGACCTGCATCTGGATTGTTCCCTTAAGATTGAAAATCCTATACATACTTACTTGAGACTAAGCAGCACTGAACTCAGCAGTGCTTACCTCTGAGTAATCGTACAGGATCAGTCAGTAAATATTTTTTTTCTCTCAGGCCATAAATATTTTCCTTTCTGCCTGCTCACCATTCAAGGTAAGAATCTTTATTTCAGCATCCAGAGACTAAAATCTAAAGCACTCCAATGAAAGAGGGTAGAGAGAGAAATGCCTGCCTAACAGAGCCATCCACCTTGAAAGGCAGTTGCCAAAGCTGGTTGACCCTTCCTCTTTCAGATACTTGGAGTGTTCAGAACACCTCAGATTCACTGAGGAAAAAAATACAGGTGGAAAGGGGGAAATTTTATATGAATTTGTTTACTTATTTGGTCCTTGTTTGTGCTTCCAGTCCAACTTCTTGATATTTTTTTCTTTCCTTTTTTTAATTACACCGTTCTTTAAAAATTCATTAATACTTTCCTGAAAATTGGTCCAACCAGATCTTGGTGAAACACACACACACACTCTCTCTCTCCCCCTCCCTCCCTATCTCCCTCTCCTCTCTCTCTCTCTCAGTTCTGACAGTTGAAATAGAGTGACATTTTCCTGGTATTTTTGTCTTTCTTCCCCACCTCTACTCACATACCCAAACATACACATCATTTGTGCCCATGACAAAAGATTATCTCCCTGATTTTCCTTTCTACAGACTAATTCAAGAAGCCCCCTCTCAGGACCCTTTGTAAAGTCCTTCCACCTGAAAAGTGGAATGGGAGACCTGAGGAAGAAAGGAAGTACCTGAAGACTTTTTAGCACCACTGTAAACCTTAAGCCACAAGTACAGAGACATTTGGGAGAATCTTTCCAGCAAACCTTGTTATCAACCTCAAAAGTAATGACGGTTGGTTCTCACAAGAAAGAAAGGAAAGTGAAATTCCCAAATCAAGCCAGATTCGAATTTCTTCCCAAAATGTATGCACTATGTCTGTTACTTCTCCTAGTACCAATATCTGTGACTGTCTTTATCTTTTTCTCCCACATACACACACACACACACCACCCTCTTTACTATCAAAAATGAAAGTCCACCTGCGGAGCGTTCAGAAAACAGAAGATTTCCTTGGAATAATTTGAAAAGAAAAAGAAAAAGAAGAATCCTCCTCCTTTCTTCCCTTTTGGGAATCTCATAACCTGGCTAGGGTTTTTCTTCAGAAAAAAAATAAATGCAGTTTGCTGGAAAGGCATGACAGGTTTTGCCTGAGTTTGGGTTTCAAATCCACTTTAAAACCCAGCCATCCACTCCCCGCTCAAAACCAACTTAAACGCCGATACCAAGCTTTATCTTCCTCGGCGGTGGTGCTGCTGCAGCTGAGTAGTAAAAGTGGGGGGAATGCAAGAATGGGGGGGAGGGGGGAAGGAGAAAAAAATGAAGTAGCTGGGGGAGGGGGAGAAGAAAAATAACATTCACGAGCCAAACGCCATCCCGGGTCGAGCGCCTTCGTTCTCCAATCAATATAATTCCGATGTATTCTCACAAATAACATTTTTATCAGCTGTAACAAAGGAAGGACCGAGAGCGACCGCTGTCACCAAATGCTGCTGCCAGATGGCTGCTAGTCCTAGACTCTCGGGGGGGGGGGAGGGGACACAGGGCCGTGTGTGCATTTATGTTCATTTAAATTTGGAGAAAACCAACATACATATTCTATTCTTTCCTGGGGTTTTTCCCCCCAACAGTCTCTTTAACTCAGCCCTCTCTCCGGGTCTCGCCCAGGCGCGCGCCTCCTTCCATTGCTTCGCCCAGCTCCCCGAGAGCAGCGGCGGCTCTCGCAGCAGCCTGGGCGTGCAAAGGAGCGTGCAGCGTCTGTTTGCATTTCTCTCGGTTCTGATTTCGCTCCTTTTTCTCCTCTGCAATATCCTATCTCTCTCTTCTCCCCCCACCCCCGTCCCGGAATACTACTCCAGGTCTATCTCCTTCTTGGACAGTTACTTTATGTTGCACCTAGCTGTTGTTGTTTTTTAAATGCCAAACGAGAAAGCAGGGGAAAAAGCAATGCTGCTTTGCAAAACCTCAAGGCACTTTTAACAGTATTTGGGGTCTATTGCATTTCAAAGTATTCGGGAAAGCAAAGAAAGATAAGGAGAAATGCAAAATAAAAGGTTGGTTGTTGGTCTTTTTTAATTTTTATTTTACAGTCCCGTGGGTTTTGCAACAAGAAGCTAAAACCGAAGGACAGTGAACCCACTCCAGACCCCCCACGACTCCAGACAACCAAGTCCTGGATTCTCACCCACCCCCATTCTTGCCTCCGGTGTGTCGAAAACATCATTCTACACCTCTTGGGCACCTCCACCCCCCCCCATTCCATCCCCATCTGCTTGAACTATTTTGGGCCACATTGGGATCTCAGCAGCACCTTGCTCTCTTGCAGGATTAGAAAGTGGCGCGCTTTTCACAGGACTTCTCTAGCTTGCTGCTGGCGCGCGCTGCATTTTGCAAAATGGTGCTGCCATTACTTTGCGAGGTCCCACCGAAAAAATTCCCACACTCCCCCCCCCGCACACATACATCTGCCCCCCCTACCCCCCCCCGTCTTCGCCTGGGCTCTCGCCACACGCCCATCGTATGCAAAACCACCCTACGCTTTGTGCCGGGCTGCCGGACCTCGAAGAGGGAGAAGTCGATCCAAAGGCTCCGAGCCTGCCCGACTACCTGTCCGTCGCCGCCATCCCTCCCCCACCCCAAGTCCGGTCCTATCTCCCATTACCGAGCGGGGCTTCCCTAATGGGGGGGCGAAGCAGCCCCAATCACTGGATCTCCCCCTCACCTCGCCTGCCACGCTCCTCCTCCGCCTCCCCCTCTCCCAGCTCCCCACGCCGGCCTCGCCGCTTCATCCCCGGCCCAAACGTTCCCTCCATGCGGTTCTCATTACGGATCTCCCTGCCGCGCTCCAGCCACCTTCCCCTTCCCCGGCAGCCGCTGCCTTCCACTCGCGGCCAACTTTGGACCCGCCAAGCTCCTGTAGTTCACCCCTCACTCCTTCCCCGCCATCCCCGGTTCTCTTCCCCCCCCCCCCTCTCGGCCGCGGCTCCTTGGCCTTCTTCCTTCTTGCTACCTCCCGGCTGCCTGCAAATTCTCCCCGAACTTTCTCTCCCTCCTCGCTCGGCACCCGGCATACACACCTCTTTCACTTCGTTCTCTCCTTCTCCCCCCCCCCCAAGCACACATACACGTCCCCCTTAGCCTGCCAGGCATCCCCGCCGCGGCCAGAACCCCCTTCCTTAACTCTGCAAGCCCCTCACTTTCTCCCACCCACCGGCACCCCTCAAATCCTCCCTGTCCAGTTTCGCGCAAGGCGCCCAAATCGCATCCAGGTTCGAGCCCCCCCTTCGCTTCTCCCCACATACGTTCCGCTTTCCCAGTCGGTTCCTCGCGAGGCACAACTTACGCGTGATAATTTCCCTTTGTGATAAGTGCTGCGGGTTCCCCTGCTTGCGACGGGACATTGCCCTGGCATTTACACGGTCATCGCCCGGAGAGCTGGACTTAGGTAGGGGGGAGCGGAGGAGGGGGGGAGCGGTCGTCTTCCTCCTCCTCTTCTTCTATGCTCTTCTTGACGGATTTCTTCTTTTAAAAAGAAAATAAAGAACTCAAGAGAAGCACTTTCCCCCCTTGACGTTCTCAGGATGAGGTTCTTCGTCCAATTAAACAAACATCATAAATGAAGTGGGGGAGGCTTGGCTTTTATTTTCATAAGAACTGTCTTTTGGGTTGTTTGGTTTTTGTTTTCCTTTTCCACAGCTTCCAGATCTTTTCTTGAACTTCACCAAGCGCTGACATTTATTTTTCCAGAGTGGTTAGAAGAAAAAGAAGGGTCAAAAAAAAGCAAAGTGCACTTCTTCCATCAGGACGGTTTTCTTTAAAAAAAAAAGGAAAAAAGAAATGAAAATTGAATTATACGCATACACGCTCGCACAAAAGTAGAAAAAAATGGTATTTGCCCACACGCAGAGAAAAATGCAACAAAAATACCCTTGCTGAGTTAATTAGAATTCTTTTTTTGCTTTGCTTTTTTTTAAAGGGATAGCCCAAACTGTGTCTCCTCTTTGCCAGTTCAAGTGCTACTGTTTGAGGGTTTTTTTTTTTTGCTTTTTTTTTTTTGCTTTGCTTTTGCTTTGCTCGCACCACTTTTACCAGTGCTTTTCCCCCCCTCCCCTCGCTTGGCACAAGGTCTTGATAGGAAGGAAGCCCCCCAGTGCTTCTGGGTGAGTGCTGGCTATTACTAGGAGATATATTGCAATGTGAAGATGGCGGAGTCCTGGTTCCCTGGGAGCGCTCAATCTCTCTATGGCTGGGTCTGCCTCCGTACAATGGGATAAAATTCAAGTTCAAGTGCGGACGTGACGTTTAATCTGCACTAGAGACAAAAAAGACCTAGAGAGTAGGAGCACTGGGGGCGACTAGCGGTGGCTTTTTAACATTGTACCCTGCAAGAGAACAAGAAGGGGGGGGAGAAACCACCCTCAAACACACTCCCAGCACACGCGCGGCTCCGATTGCTTAGCCAAGGTTGCCTTCTGCAGAGCCGCAGCCAAAACTAGATTCAGAGGAAAAATAAAAAGGGGGAGTAATCCAGTAGACGGGAGGAGAGATGCCTTTTCCCCCCCAAAAAAGTCCCCGCTCCAGTTATGAAAAAGCAGCAGCAAAGGTCTCGCAGGTCTTAGGAAGAGGGAGGAGGTGACAAGGACCCGGGTCATCCTAGCTGCCGCCGCCGCCCGCTGGCAGGAGGCCCAAATGGGACGGCCGTCTCCCGGGGGAAGCAGGGTGTAGGTAAAGAGGTTAGTCGAGCCAAGCAGGCTGGCTCCGGAAAAGCAAAGGGGAAGGAAAGAGTTGGAGGTGGCTACGATCGGCTCAACCCGGAGCAGCAGCCGGAATGAGGCTTGCAGCGAGCGCCCGAGGTCCGCGGAATCCATCCTGTCCTTGCTCGATCCACCTGCTCGGAGAGCTTCCAGGCGGCTGGATCTTGGCCTCAGAGAGATTCATTCACTTCCCCCCTTTTCAACTACACGCGCTCCCTCGCTGTCTTCCCTGCACGCAGACTGGCGGCGGCGGCGGCAGTGGCAGTAGCAGCAGCAGCCCGACTCTGCTCAGAACACCTTCGCTGTGTTATTTCCAACAGTTTTTACAATAACACAAATATCTGCGTGGGGAAAGAGATATTTCTCTCCCACCCCCTTTCTCAATGTGAATCCGCGATTGCGGAGGGAGACACGCACACGCACGCCCTGCTCTCACTTTCTCCCAGGCGCCTCACCACTTTACGTTGAAGAAGGATCCCTGTAGTAGACTCTCCCGGGGCTCTGCTAGTCCAGACTGGAAGTGGCGTTGACCTAAGCAAGCGGGCTTGCAAGCCAGGTTAAAGCCAAATGGGAGACTCCCTCCTCCCGAACCCGACTCCTGGCGCTTCCACAGCCAGAGCTGGGTAGTTTCTTGGCAGCGGGACAGACGCGCCTTGCCATCGCCTTCAACTTCCTCGTCTAGCCTGCAGGCCTGGGATTCTACCTAACCTTCAGTGCAGACGGTCGCTCAGGCTAATGGGTGTCTTCCAGAGCGCCCCCCCCCCACTTTAATGGAAACATTCCAGCTTTGATCAAGGAGCCGGCATTCACCAGGTGTCTGCAAATAAAGCAGTTTTCAAAGATTCCTGCTATTCAGACGTTCGGAGTAAAAGGTATCAGGGCTGCCTGGTCAAAATGATTGCTTCCTTTCCACAGCATGGGGGTGAACTTGGAGCGTGGGGTGGGTGGGTGGGGGCATGATAGGGCACATGGCTCCTCGATTCCCCGAGGGTGTCATACCTCCCTCTCAGCCGAGCCCCCATTCTGGGCTGGACTGCCAAGCCAGCTGGTGTCATCAAACGCAGCCAAGCACAAACGCCAGAAAGTACTGTATATTCAGTAAGACCTGTACATCCCGAAGCTCCATTCTGGCGCTGTTGTCCACCCCTGCCCCCCCCCCCCGTTTCCCCACACAGCGTTAAAAGTGACCGAAACTCCACTTGTTACAGTTCGTATTTTCCCTTGAAACGTGAAGCGGGAGTTAAGGTACCTATTTACTTGACTTCAGCCCAGCTCGCCAATTTTGCCCAAGTTCTTGGGTCACTCCAAACTCAACCCGTTAGCCTGAATAATCGGCTAAGTAAATATAGTTGACTGCTAGATGCACCCTTTCAACCCTGATTAAACAAGACATAATAACAGTCTCCCCTTGAGCAAATATGTGACTAACTCTCTCATAAGAGTTCCTGGGACTGTTACTCAGTGGCCTACTACTCAACAGAAAGGCCCCTGGGATGCCGCGGAAGTGTCGCAGAAGTGCACCCCGTGCAAGGGATCCCGCCATTTCCGCGCTCGCGCGATTTCATTGGCTCTTTCCAAAAAAAAATAAATGCAGCCCACCCGGGCCCTGCCACTCAGCATGCCTTGCAGCGTCTTAATGGTGCTAAGCTGCCGTCGTTCGAGGCGTTTTGAAAACAGGCCAAGAGCGCCCGGAGAAGTTGCGACTAACTTGCGCTCACGGAAGTTGTGGATGGCGGGCTGAAGTGACGAAACTCCTGAACTCGCTCTCGAATACGATACGTTAACGTGTCATATACTAAAAGGCAGCAGTCGAATCTATTTTTTCCTCAGGTGATCTTACCTGACACTTTTGACACTTTTGACTGTTATCACCACCATCCCCCCTCCCTCCTCCCTCCCTCCCAAACAACTACCAGGCTTCACCTGGGGAGTTATTTCCTCTTGGCTATATTCAGCACTAAATTTAAGCCAACTTGTGGTGGACTCCAGCCCGAGTTTGATCTGGGACTACTGAAGCGAAAAATGATGTTTCTTTCTAACTTAAGAGCTACTGTTGGGAGAGAAATCATCCCTTCCAGGCAGTTTTAAGATTCCGCACTCCACCCATTCATCAGTATGGGCGAGTACGTCGGGAAGACGGCCATTAGCTACGCGCACGTGGATCAGTCTTGACAGGCAGCGGATGGTGGGGAAGAGATTGATCCGGCTCAACTTCATTCACACGTTGGCCAGGTTCAGCACCGCTTCGAGTTGGGGTTCATAACTCCATAGCCACGAGTTAAATCATGAAGCTGGGTTCGACGTCACTCTAAGCCACAACTAGATAAATACTGATTGGGAGAACGTGTGAGGCAAGCTATTTAGTTAATAAGCTAAGCGAGCACAACCAACCCATGCTGATAAGTCCCCCGCATTTCCAAGAAAGATTTAAGCATATCCAAAGGCTATAGAAGCCAGCCAGCCTGTCTTCCCAGTCCTACTCAATTCAATTCGACGTATCCCTGGACAGAAGGCAGGTATACATTCCTATAGTTAGTTTTCCCACTGCAAGCGGTGGAATTTGAAAAATTCTTGCCCAGGCAATGCACATTTACTCAGGATTAAGCCACCCCTTTATTCGGGGAACTTTCTTCCAGGTAAAGCTGAATAGGACTGAGGTATCTATTTAGCTTCCTTCCCTAGCTCCGGGTTTTTGTTGGTCATAAGCAGGCAGTTTCGGCTTCCTCTTCTACGTGTTGCCCGACTTATCTACCAACCAATCTAACTTTCTCTGAAACCTGACGTCCAAACGCAACTTCTCCAGATTCCGCTCGCCTCGCCCTAATCTTTAACTTAACTTTTCACCACCTCCACCACCACGGTTCCTTTTAACAGTGCCATGGATGGTGATGCCAGTCCCTCAGACTGGTTTCCAACCGGGCTCGTCTTCACGGGCAGCCATCCCCGGCGCAAGGGGGCTGCCCCGGTGTTTAAGCCGACCTGGCTGGCGCCCGGCCAACCTTCCTCGGCCTACCGCCCAACGGTTTTGCGAGCAGGGCCAGCTACTGCACGCCCGCCTCTTCAATCCGCGCCCTCTCGCTCCTTTTGCAGCTTTTACTCCGGGCTTGGCAGGGTTAGGCTACAAAAGAACGAAACTCGGTTACCACGGGAAGGGCGACCTCCTCGTGGGAGTGGAAGCCGGCGCCCTGCAAAGAGATCCGGATCTCTCTTGAGATCCGCACGCGCTGTTTCCCAAAGTTGCCCAAACAATCCTAGGAGAAAAAAGGAGGGGGGGGGCTCTTAAAGGATCCGCTGCTGGGTGTGGGCTGAAGGAGTTGAAGAGCCTTCAGGCTTTTGAAGGAACAGCAGTGATTCTTAGTGCTTCCTTTCCCCCCCCCCCAATGCATAATTTAAAAAAAATAATAGATCTCATGTCCTCCCTCCCATTGATTCTTGTTCACCGTGGAGGTTTAAAACGCGCCAGTCCCATTTGGCGCCAGACTTCGGGGTGGGGAGACTCAAGGTAGTTTCCCAGCACTTAATCTGAGGTTTTTTTAAAAAAAAAAAAGTGTGACAGAAAACGCGGCAAAACTCAGGAAATAAAATCCCTCGGAAGCCACTTGGCTATGAAGTTCTACGCGTGAATAATTTTCTCGGGGCAGAATTTCCATCACAACTTCGCCGAGAATTTTCTTTAACTGACACGACATTTATATTTTCCAGCGACTATGCGTCTACCTTTCTTCTTGAGCCTGAGATATTAGTGATAAGCCAAATACATCCCCTAAGAGTGAACATCCTACTTGTTTATATTTACTTACTTATTTTAACACTTACTTACTTTAAGTATTTACATACTAAATTTCACCTACCCCGTAAAATTGACTTTTGCGCTTTCTGCTGAATATATATATATATATATGCATAGGATCCGGTCATAAACCGTTTTACTTCTTAGGATCAGATTAAAATAATCCTTTCTTCTCCTGTCCTACTTGGGATCAGCTCGACAAAAAGAAAAATATTCCTCCTCGTCAACCTTTCAGTGCATTGATGGGTCTTGTGTGGCCACCACCGTGCTTAAACTAGACTCCTGCACGTTTCTTTCCGAATCTCCCCTTCTTTAAACTTGGGACTTGATGTCTGAGAACTAACGTTCTCGGGCTTCTTAAGGTTCTAATTACTCATAGTGATAGAAACATGAAGTTAAAAATACTCTTAAGATATATCGCCATACTCATAAAACACAGCGAATAAAGAAGCGGGTTTTTAGCTCGGCTTAGAATAAGCGGCGTTTATAGAGAGAGAGAATTGTCAGAATTAACTAATATGAAAGACGATTCCGAATTCTGAGGGTAGCAACTCTTCGTGCGGAGCTAACATGCTAATGCGCCCCTTAGGCTAAAACCTGAGAAGTACGTTAAATCTTTACCATATTTTTTTTCCGGACCATATAACTAAAAAGGTGGTGATCGAAGTCCACCTTGAATGTTTTTGGCTAGTCCTACCAGGAAATTTCAAAGGAAAAGAAACAGAGGAAAAAAAACATGTTTGGCGTAGCTCATCAGAGTATAACTTGGCCGCCCCTCTCTTGACCAAAATACCGTCGGGCAGGGAGCATTCAAAACCAGGATGGCAAATAAATGACTGGAGAACACACACACACACACAAACTTGTTCTCGCTTCCTCTGAGGATCGGCGAGGCTAGTCTTTCCCACCTCTGTGTCTTTCAGAAGGGACATGCAACAACCCCACCACACCAAGCCAATGGGGAGATACCCACGCCCCCTGGACAGCGCCGGGATGGCGAAGGCTGGTCTCAACCACGGAGGGGGCGATTTGAGTTTTTTTTTTTGCTTCTCCTGGAATGAGCTCCAGCGGGGGGTGGGGGGGTTGAGATGTGTGGGGGAGGGAGAAGGCGGAAACAGAGAATTCCAAAGTGATTTCTCCGTCTCTTCTTTCTCTCCGTCTCTCCCCAGTCTGGCACTTGCGATCATTAGCACAAGCGAAAGCTGTTAATGTCTTGTCTCACAGCTCCCCCTTTGGTCTCGTTGCGCTCCGCGTCTCGCGTTTAAAGTCAGATCAATAGCCGTCTCTCGCTAACCTTGACCTATTCCCTCGACCCCGCCTCCCTCTGCAGCTGGCCCGTGGTTTTTGCCCCTCCTTTCTCCTCCCCCCCCGCCTCGGTATCCCTGCTCACAATCGGCGACAGCGGATAAGCTAGGAAGACGCGATGCGTCCTTCCCAGGGCAGCAGGAGGGGGGTGGTATATTAATAAATGTCCCTGTTTTCTCCCCTCACCCCTCTCTCGGCCTCTCTTTCAAGCCGCCAATCACCAGGAGAGTGCCCTGGCCTAAGAATCTGGATTTTATTTCTAATTGTTTGTTGCTTTGTCTCAGATTCTTAATTTTTTTCCCTCCCTGCTCTTTTTTTTTTCTTTTTTTCTCTTTTTTTCTCTTTCTTTTCTTTTCACTCTTCCTTTCTCTTCCTCTGGGGCAACCGATAAGTTGCAAACGAGGAGGGAGTCGCCGGCAGGCTTTCTAAGCAGCTGCCTGCAAGTCGTGGAAATGACAAGTAAAATCTTGGCAAAGGTTTCAAGGCCAGCGATTCACTGCCTCCCCGCGGCAGGCACTCAAAGGATATTGATAACTTTGAAAACAAGGAGGGATGGGTCTTCCCGTCCCGTCCCACCCCCACCCACCCACCCCCGTCCAGCAGCGCGAGGCACTGTGGATGCAAACTCAGCAAAAGTTGCAAGCTGAGCATGTAAATGCTCTCATTGCTTTGGACGCGCTGAGTTGTTTATCTTTGGGAGCGGTGAAATCGCGACGACACTAGAATCACTACCGGCTTTCTTCCGGGTAGACATGATTAGGATCCAATCGTAAACCAGCATTTGAGAGAAAGGTAGAATGAATCACACTTGGCATTTCAGGGAGAAAACCTGGAAAGCAAGAATTAAGCGGCGTAGTTTTTAAGCAACAAAAGAGAGAGAGAGAGAGAGAGAGAGAGAGAGAGAGAGAGAGAGAGAGAGAGAGAGAGAGAGAGAGAGAGAGAGAGAGAGAGAGAGAGAACCTTTCTAACTCTGTATAGAGTTAGTATAGAGTTATACTAGAGTTAGCATACCTAACTCTACATTAGGTATACTAGATTGAAACACCAAGCTTAAATCAAAAGTATCTGCCGTTACAGAAACTGAAAGAGAGGGACGCATCTTACAGGGGAACTAAAGGTCCCTTAGGGTCTCTTCAAATTGCACGCAGTTATTTCCAACGCAATCGTATTTTAGCCAGAATCGAGGCCAATAGAGATCAAGCCAATGAAAATTTATTCGGAAGGAAAGCCCACCGAGTCCAGGGGCGCTTCCTTCCGAGTCAACCGTCCGGGAAATGCCTCTTTTTGAATGAAGAATGAAGCTGGACAGAGAACGAAAGTTGTTTAAGGTTGTTGGGGCGTAAGAGCGTTTTTTAAAAGCGCCTGAAAAGCCTTAAATGCGAGAATCCGGATATTATCTATGATCAAGAGCTTTAGGGTAGCTGAAAACCCAGCCGTCTGGAGATCCGACGGAGGACTTCTCGCCCACCGCTGGATCTTTTGCCGGTCCAATACAAGTTTTGTGGCGTCTTGGCTTCAGCCTGACTTAGAAGGGAAGACACGCACCGCTCCCTTTTTCCGCTTTCCAAGATTGTGGGCGTTGCCATTGCCGCAGCAAAAGGCTGCCAATCTGAACCGAGGGTTCAAAATACAGCTTCGCCAGCCCGCCCTCCGCGAAACAAAACTTTGCCCCCAGCACCTTTCGGCTCAGGGGGGGCTAGCTGGTTTCTCGAGCCCGGCGCATACCAGCCATGCTGGATTACACCTTCCCATTGTCCCTAGCTAAGACAAATTAGTAGCTACGCTGAGAAAGGACTGGTGTGACCGAGCTAACGTGGTTGGAGGGTGCCGGATTTGGGAAAAGGCTAGGCTGGTCAGTTCTGTTGAAGCAGAGGACGCTCCACAAGTTCATGGATTAAGGAGCTCACCACCTGCCATAGCCCCATGCTAGCTGGAGCAGAGGGAAACGAGGGTATAAGTAGACAGCCATAGGCTCCCTACTATATTCAGGGACTGCGCGGAGTAGGGAGGCGGCGAGTCTGATGGTGGTGATGTTTTCCTTCCCAGGTCTAGCACGGTAACTTGTTTTTTTTTTTTTCAGGGCTGCTATCGCAGTCTCTTTCTCGTGTAGAGAGACTAAAGAAGGGGGGGGGGAGAGAGAGACGCAAAGAAGGCGGATGAACCCGCTTGTCACTCCACCTTGTGAGTAGATGAGGAAGCGCACGTTTGAAGCGGCCTCTTCCAGAGACGCGCGGTTCTCCGCCGCAAGACTTTCGCCCTTGGCGCTGGCCCATCCGTCTTCTCTTCCAGAAGAATCCAAAGCAAATCCCCTAATAAAGGGACCCCCGAGACGGATTTCCGGTTTCCCAACGGCGTCTTGTTCCTTCGCCTCAAAATTTGTCACCCTGTCTGCTCAAAAATTTAGTGGCACTTTATTCCAGGCTATAAAAGGGCAAAAAAGCTCTGGATGACTGGTTAATCCAGCCCTAATCCCTAAACAAAATACTATTTTCAAGGAAATTTCACATAGGAATCCCACTAATCACTAAGGATAGTAACAGAAATTAATGGCTGTTGTTTTCACTATCTGTAACAGCACTCCTGCAAAGCAGGCCAGTTTAACCTTTAGAAGGAGAGAATTTCAGATGCCAGAAGCTGGATTAGAACCAGGCACCTTCCAAAGGACTGCTCCTCCCCTTTCCCCAATTAATCAGCACTTTGCCAATTATTTGAGCCTTACATTTAACAGAATAACAGAGTTGGAAGGGACCTTGGAGGTCTTCTAGTCCAACCCCCTGCTCAGGAAACCTGCTATTCCACTGCTCAGGAAACCCTATACCAGGGGTAGGCAAAGTTGGCTCTTCTATGACTCGTGGACTTCAACTCCCAGAATTCCTAAGATAGCATGATTGGCTCAGAAATTCTGGGAGTTGAAGTCCATGAGTCATAGAAGAGCCAACTTTGCCTACCCCTGCCCTATACCATTTACTTGTCCAATCTCTTCTTAAAAACTTCCAGTGTTGGAGCATTCTTAACTTCTGGAGGCAAGTAGTTCCACTGATTAATTGTTCTGTCAGGAAATTTCTCCATAGTTCTAAGTTGTTTCTCTCCTTGATTAGTTTCCATCTATTGCTTCTTCTCCTGCCTTCAGGTGCTTTGGAGAATAGCTTGACTCCCTCTTCTTTGTGGCAACCCCTAAGACATTGGAACACTGCTGTCGTGTCACCCCTAGTTCTTCTTTTCATGAAACTAGACATACCCAATTCCAGCAACTGTTCTTTATATGTTTTAGTTTCATTCCAACATTTCATTCCAACAACTTTAGCATAGCTGTTAGTTTCAACCTTTTGGTTTAATTGGTGAATCTGTTGATTGTTTTATAAACTCTTGGTTTGTGAAACCACATTTTTCTAGCAATGTAAGCTGCCCAGAGAAATACAACTGCAACAATCAGCATGATACGTCTGTTTCAAGATAAGAAAATCCTGTTTGTGCCAGGCAGAGATAAGAACTATGAGACGGAAGGAGAGAAAGGTCTGTGAAATTCTAAAATTCTCTGTTTCCATTTTGTTAGGAAAAAGTAAATACGGTGGCTGCCTTGCCCCATCATCCTTCTCAGAGCACAATTTCCTGACCACAGTTCCTTGTACAAATGGTCTACCTCAATACATTTATTTCATTGTCTCCCATTTTTTCAGATTAGAAACTAAGATGAACAGGTAGGGTTTGCCCAATTTCTCATGGGTATGTTAAGCCAACATTCATTCTGGTGTTCTGACCACTAAGATACCACCTCTTATTGATTCTGTACATGGAGGAAATCAGGGGCGGATTCCTCTTACCTGCCTACCGGTGCTCTGTGCACGCATCAACTCATTTTGCGCACATGCTCACTATGCGCGCGCATCCCCGCACACGATTTTGCTTCCTGCACATGTGCGGAAGCAAAATCTCACGAGGAGACGTGCACGCACTTGAGATTTCAGCGATTTTTTGCTTCCACACATGCGCAGAAGCAAAAAATCACCAAAATCTCACACACACACGCGTCACCTCATGAGATTTTGCTTCCGCACATGCGCAGGAAGCAAAAAAAGCCCCAAAAATCCAGAAAAAAGATGGCACTGCGCGACGGACCGGCAAAAACGGCACCGGAGCCATCGCATGCAAATTGTACAATCGGCAGGTCCCTACCAGAACAGCGCACTGGACCGCACCGGTAGGAACCCACCACTGGAGGAAGTTGACCAAAAGTTGAAATTTGTATTGTGATTTCTTGAGCTCCATGTATACTGAAGTGAGGACTCAATATGGAACCAGCATACTTTTCCTTCCTGGTACTTGTGGTTTTAATGGGGTTGACCAGATCACTAGATTGAGGGTCCATTATTGACCAATCTATTGATTAAGAAGGGACCAAGAAGGGAGAAAACAAGAGAGTGGATGTTCCTTCTGTGCTATATCATCAAGAGGTTCTTTGGTGAGAACTCTTTCTATCCTTCCTTCCTATTTATTTGTCTGGCTTTGGTGGAGATAATATAGATAGACCTATGACTATAATTAAGCCCAAAATTTATGTTGCTAAGCGAGACATTTGTTAAGTGAATTTTGCCCCATTTTACAACCTTTTTATCACAATAGTTAAGTGAATCACTTCAGTTGTTAAGTTAGTAACATGATTGTTAAGTAATTCTGGCTTTCTCATTGAGTTTGCTTGTCAGAAGGTCGCCAAAGGGAATCACATGACCCCAGGGCAATGCAACCGTCGTAAGTATGAGTCAGTTGCCAAGCATCTGAATTTTGATCCCATGACCATGGGGAATGCTACAACAGCTGTTAAGTGTGAAAAACAGTCATAAATCACTTTTTTAAAAGTGCCGTTGTAACTTTGAACAGTCACTAAATGAACTGTTGTAAGTCGAGGACTACCTGGATTCAGAAGAGAAATCAAAATGTTCCTACAAAATAAATGTATAAAAAGTTGCTCACCAAGACACAAAAATTCTGTTCTTGGTGCATAGATACTCGCTGTGCTCACCCACATATAAATAGCAACACTTTAATTGGCTATTGTGATGATCTTGTTACACCAGAGAAGCTTTGTCTTCTGCCTTTTGTCCCAAAGACCTGAATTTCATGGCTATATCAATTTTAGACTACTGTAAAAGCCCACACAAGAATTTTAGGAACTATAGTTTGATAAGCAGGAATTATTAAAATTCTTCTTCTCTTTCCCATCACCCCCCCCCCCAAATGCCATTGCCACAGCAATGAGCAATGTGAATATGCCTAAAAATTTAGAAGGCTAGAAATGCTATGCCTTGGGTTTTTTTTGTTTTTTGTTTTGCATTTCTAAATTTCTGCTCTTGTTGCTAGGGCATTCTACTTTTAGCAGAGACCAAACGTTTCCATTTGGAAATCTGAGGTATGAAGAAAATTGCAAAAACATACATCTTCAGGATCAATGCATTTATTGTCCTATAAATTTCCAGGGACTAGAGCAGTGTTTCCCAACCTTGCCAACTTGAAGATGTCTGGACTTCAACTCCCAGAATTCCCCAGCCAGCGAATGCTGGCTGGGGAATTCTGGGAGTTGAAGTCCAGACATCTTCAAGTTGGCAAGGTTGGGAAACACTGGACTAGAGCTAACTTCAATAGGCTGGAGTTAGCCAGTAGAGTTCTGATGATACTAGCTAGGAATATATATATATCAGAATTTGCCAATATATATTAGAATCTGCATTTCTTCCTAATAAATAAATGAAGCCTAGCTTATACACAGCATTATACAGTTTTTATGTAGCTAAGAGGAAAGTAACCTGCAGCTTGCACATACACACACACACACCACATCTTCACAATACAGTGCCAAAATATTGTGGTGATGCCCTCCCCCATAATTAAGGGTGGGAAGGAAAGCTATTTTGTTGTCAAAAATTGGCAACACATTCTTGAAGTATTTTCTTGCCTTGGGAAAAGTTTTAAGAGGGATTGGAAGTCGTTCAATTTCCTGGGGGGGGGTTTCTATTCCCATCTTTACCCCCACCTAAAATGAGCCAACAGCATTGCTTCATCCCTTCCTGTGACATTATCACAGCCTCCAGTGCTTTTTCAGAAGATATGAATTAAAAATGGGGGATTACTATAACAATCTATTGCTCAACAAGTCAAATTATTCCAAATATAAATGTTTACATAGTTCAGAGCATCAGGATCTAATTTAAGAATGATGAATTTGAGATCACTAGAACAACTTAGTCAAGACTTTAATCATAGAACAGGTGATAATAAATTTCCATGCATGTCTACTCAGAAGTAAGTAATTTAGGGACTTCCAGGATTGCAACCTTAAATGCAATTATCTGGGCTCAAATAGATTATTCTTTTAGTAACTGCCATTACTTGAAACCTGTTTGCATGACCATTTGTATCCTTCTCCAGGTGACTCATAATGCACCTGTTATTGTGCACTATGTTATTGTGCATGAGTAATGATACATAAAACACCTACCATCTCAGTAAACTGATAGGGATGAGGACAAATTAAATCTTTGTAGGTAGTCATTGGTGACAGAAAAGCACTTTCACGTTACTCAAGAGCCCTTTAGTATACTCTTGCTTTGCTGGCTCTAGGACTGTGTAAATTAAGCCATGAACATCACACAAAAAATGTGTTCCCACTGGTCTTGTTCATGATCCTTAAAAGTACTTTTCAAACCAGACAGACTGAAGGGATTTAAAAGAAATGAACAACATTCAAAACATTTAGATGCAGTGAAAACATTTGCAGTTCCATTATTCTTGTCAACCAAGATGAAACACTGAACCCATTGAGGACATCTAACCTGGGAGTGATAATCGTGGATTGAACATTAAGTGTAGCTTATTGTTTGCAAGGAATTGGTAATGGTGTTTGTTAGGAATGCAGCATGAATGAATTTAACTAGAGGAATATCATTATTCTTGTCTTTTGGGGAACCAATTATTATTAATCTGTTACAGAGCACTTTAATTGAGCAAAATGATTCAACGAAACTTATTTCCCCCATTCATCCTCTTGACAGCTCTGTGAGACGTGTAAAGATTTATTATTTCCATTTTAAAGGTATATGAAGTACCATAAGGTAGAGACTGAGAAGAACTAATGAAATATGCATCTCAGACAGAATTCATAGAAAGCTTTATTATTATTATTTGCAGTTCTAACTCAGAGTTAATTTTCTAGCTCTTTGTTTAGAACCGCAATACTTAACATGTAGCAGTGTTTATTCAGAAGTAGGATGATCCTATATTCACCTTTACAGATAATTACCAGACAATTATATGGAGATATGGTTCCCCCTGGGTGTTGCCAAATTACCATCTCCTAGCAGCTTCGGTCAGCACAGATTACCCGACTTGGCACAGACTAGGGGACAAGTTCATGCTGTGGCTTATAGTTCAGCAACATCTGGAGAGCAACAGTTTCGCTATCCGTAGTTTATATAAAGGCATCTTCTATTTGAAGGACTGCTCAGCTGGTTTAAAAATGAAACATAGAGCAAGGCTCAAAATTAATGATCAAGAAGTCTTAGAACCTGAAAGTCAACTGAGTAGATACATGCATCATGCGTCGACAACTCTTCAGTTTGGCGTGAGGTTTCCATCAAAAGTTAAAAGTATATATTTCTATATACTTTCTATATACTTTCTGAAGTGGATTAGTCAGTAGGGTGATTAACAGAGATCTATAGATAGACACATACTGTATATGAACAGTTATGCACATATGTGCTATGCTTCATAGTTTTTTGTTAAAGTTTAAGTGGCCTTTCTAAATTTCCACAGGCTTTTGGCAAGGAACCAGGAAAGTCAAGAAGGCCTTGAAAAGTGTTTAAATGTATAATGTAGATGTATCTATGTCTTTTTGTGGAACATCTTATCAAGTGTGCTTGCATGACATGTTAAACAAGTCTTGCTGGTTGAATGCACATGCCATCTTTTTGCCCTTGTCCCATGCAGCTTCTTAAACCTTCTCAGTGGCTTTAAATTCAACTTTAAAATTCTGTTTAATGTGTAATCATGGAGAGTGAAGTTGGATAAAAATTTAATCAGTTTTCTTATTTTATTTTTGAATTTACAATAGGTCTACAATATAAACCACCCCAATGATAAGACTCAGGGCATGGTATAACAAAACCACTAAAATAACGAGTGATAAAAAAAAATAAAACATAACCTAGATATAAGGATGCAGTGCTCAAAATCAGTGAATTAGGACTTTCACCTCCTTGCAGGATATGTGGATGGAGAGTGGTACGCCTATCTCTGGAGGAAGCATATCCAGACCAATGGGTTCACATCCCATGCATTTCCTGGCCCGGGGCTGGGGTTGGGAATGCTGTGATTTCTACAGTTCTTCTTAAGATATTCACACCAGATAGACAATGATGTAAGCTAGGGCTATGTTATACAGGGCTATATCAATCTTACCACATAGACCAGACAGAAAACATGTCAAAATAAGCTAATTCTACTTTATTGCAAGGCTTCATTAACAAAATTTTGTAAGTGTGAAAGTACAATTCTGCCATCACCTTTACAACCCAATAATTTAGGAAGGGTTCCTCCTAAGCCTCTTGCTTCACCCACTATACAGCTGTGAGCTATGCTTATTTGTTTGTTTGTTTGTTTGCTTGCTTGCTTGTTTAAATTTCTATGTTCCCCATGTCTCCTGCAAGGTGACTCTGGATGGCTCTCTCTTATCTGACCATTCCCTAGACCACAGGTCTCCAACCTTGGCAACTTTACGACTTGTGGACTTCAACTCCCAGAATGGCTGAGGAATTCTGGGAGTTGAAGTCCACAAGTCTTAAAATTGCCAAGGTTGGAGATCCCTGCCCTAGACAGCATCTCTCTGCCCATTCTTCCAAGGTTATTCCACATACAATTAGAGGCTGAGAATGGAATAATCTTGGCACTTTGACTTGGGACTGAAAGCTCTTGGTTGCCTCAAAATCTGCATTGATAGCCTGCAATGGTGGGGTTGTTGCATTCTGGATCTAATACAGTTTCCCATTTGCCTCTAAACGGGGCAAATAGAGTTCACTGGAGTATTTAACTTGATTTTTAAAAATAGAATTCAATTGGAAGCTGGTATGCTAAAGGTAGTAGCTTCAAGCATCTTCTTTCGTTCCAAGCATCCCAAAAGGTCCCATATAGAAGAATAGCCTTAAACAATTCTGTGTGTCAAAACATGATGAACAGATCAGAATAGGATAGAGGCCAGCAGTCCTAGTGGAAAAGCAAGGTTAGAATCACAGAAGCAACCTGCTCCTTAAGTGCTTTGTAATCATTGTGTTTCCTGTGGTGGCCTTAATAGGTTTCGCATTTTGTGAGTGTCGCCACAACCGGGCCCACTAGCCCAAAGTACTGGGGATTCTTGGCTTAACATATAGTGCAAACATATTCAACCACAGCTTTGGCACCAAAAAATCTTAACAACAAGTGTGCTGTGCAAAAGCCACACACTCCTGTGTTGCATCATTGTTTTCCGAGTTGCACCAATGGCTTCTCTTGCTTGGCCTTCAGAAAAAGAGAACGGGAGAGCAAGTGAATCCCCAGATGCTTTATTTTGCTTCCTGCCTGGGAACTGTGGGTCAAGGCCATAATTACAGATCAGCTGTTCAGCTCACCTCAGCTGACACTTTGAAATGTAATTTAGGATGATTAGGCAACCTCAGAGCCGACAGGATGGGAAGGGGGGGAGTTGCTGATGCTGTGGTAAAAAGGAGGGGGGATAGGCCTCCCTGATGCCAAAGCCTTTTCGAGCCAGACAACCGTTCCACCTGGACCCCACCACAAATTATTGTTTTCAATTACCACCTGCGGGCTCCTTCCCATTCAACTTATTGATGTCGAATTATGACAAACACTGGTATAAATAAGTTATGCTGTGGTTGTAAAATGGAAGAAAATTTTGTTGTAGCAATTATGTTCGGCAAGATGACAAAATACATTTCTAATGCTGCGCTTGCCACAACTTGGGGAATTTAAACCTCATAATTTCCATTCATTTCAGATAATTTGGAGTAATTTCTATATGTAATAACTTCTGTAATGAAAAAACCAGCAGTACCAGAGTGATTTCGGCTCTGCTCTTTTGTTTCCATTGGATGGTTGAAGCCCCGATGGCATAACATGGCATCAAACGCATAAACAACCCCCTCCCAGTATTTCCCTTTCATATAAGTTGAGTAATTCTTTCAGCAAAATCACAAACTAATACCAAGACTGAATCTCTGTCCATGAAATGAAAAATAAATTGAGTTAAAGAAAGTGAAAGCATATCCAAGGCCTTGGATGTTTTATTGCAACTTTATTGAATTGTAGCCTTCTCTAGGCACTCTCACATGTCCTGCGGGACTCGGCTTCCACAGAAGGGCAGAGAAACACAACTTACTCATCCCTGGATCAACCCTATAGACCGTCAGTGCAAATCTCTCTGGACAATTTTCTTTCTGGCCAACTTTAAATGGAAATAAAAAGGGGACATTGAAAATAAACAATGAGTGGCTAGTAGCTAAAAAAAGAAGAAGGTGTTTGAAAGTGTCAATGCAGAATTGTTTCTCATGCATTTCTACCTTCCAAACTATCTAGGAAATAACATGTTGGCTACATGCAGATCGGAAGCCAGGTAAATACTTGCTACAATTGTCTCTAACAAAAACTATCTTTGTTGCCAGCTTCTGAAAAATAAATATGTGCCACCCCTTCACATTTGGAGGGCATTAAGTTTGGGAATGCTTACCTAAGCATTACCTGTTGCGTGAGTGAGTGAGTTACAGAACTCTTCTGTCTCGTGGATTTACAGCTTTATACCTACATCAACAATAGCTTGCTAGTTAATCTTCAGGGCAATGAGAAATGAAACAGCAATTATTTAAACCTTAAATAGGTCCAAGAAGACATATCTTTGGTTTCATAGCTGTTTAGTGCAATGTTCCAGGTAGAATCGGTGTTTCATTAGTAGATCTATCAGAGACAGGTTGTATTAATATCCTGCCAATTATTAGAAAGACTGTTTGACATATCACAATAGCTTTAAATATGAACATTATTTATTTATTTATTTGGTAGCTTTTCTATGCCGCCCTACTCCCTCAGGACTCAGGGCGGAGTACAACATTTTATACAAAAACTCCAAACAAATTATTAGGGACATTAGGGAAATAAATGTATTTATTTTTTCAGTATAGCAGTCGGGGTCCTAGCAGGTATTCAGAAGGTCAAGTCAAGAGACCCAACAAGACAGGCAGCACACCATAAAGTAGATGCAACCATGTTGGAATATTCATGACTGGGAGAGCCATGTGATTGAGTCAGCCAATCTGGCTGAAGTGTTATTTGAGCATGTCCAGAAACTTAGCAAGAAGAAGGGTGTGGTTTAGTCTGTCCACCATTATACTCCAGTATGAAAACATCTCAACATGTGATCTGAAACAAAGTGTGGTATTGTTAATGTTTTATTCTACTTATAAAGAAGTTATTTGAATCAGCAAAATGCAGTTATCTTCTGAAGCTTCTGATTTATTGCGTAACTCTGACAGGTTATGGGCCCAGGAATCGCTCAAGAAGTAAAGTTAAAACTGCATTGTAATTTAAAGCTGATAAGAAGCTGTCTGTGTTGTTAAAGGAACAGGCAGACAAGAAAAATAAAGCAGGATGGCTGCTGCTATGGAATTTAAAGACAGTCCAATACCTAAATTGGGGAAGAAAAATTATTTAATTTGGGCTGCAAAAATGGAATGTTTTTTGAAAGCAAAAGAATTATGGGACATCGTAGCAGACCCCCCACAAGTGCTTGGAGCAGCAGATCAAAAGGCTCATGACAAAGCTATGGCTTATCTTCTCTTAAGTCTGGGGGATGATCAATTCTTAAATGTAGCTGAATTAAAGTCTGCAAAAGAAATATGGCAAAAATTGAAAGCAGTACATGTCAATGTTTCTGCGTGTAATGTGGTCCAACTTTCAAGAAAGCTTTTCAGAATGAGTTTGCAGACAGGAGATTCTATGGAAGATCATTTAATGAAAATGCAGTCTAATTTTCTAGAATTGGAGCAACGTGGAGTAAAGTTTCCAGAGTCCCAGAAAGTTTTATTAATATTAAATAGTTTGGATCAGAGCTGGGAGACTGTATCAGCTATTTTTGAAAGTAAGCCAGAAGCAGATTTGAATTTGGAGGCTTTGAAATCGTGTTTATTGAATGAATATGAGAAAAGGCTTTTCAGCCATGCTGATGGAAAATTCCACAGGCGGGGGCTCAACAAGGAGTACAGTGGAAACTTACAGCAAGTCTCCAGCAAAATTTTCCACAGGCTGCCTATCTCTAGCAACAGCCGAGGTGTCTGCAGACAAGAGGAAAGCAGAGGCAGGAGAGATCAAGTTACACAGCAACAATTCTTCAAGCAAGTTAAAAAAGCATGTTTCATTTGTGGAGAGACAAATCATCTGCAGAAAAGCTGTGCACAGAGAAGAAATATGCAAGACAAGAGACATTATTTGCAAGGACAGATTGCAGTTGCAAAAGTTTGTTATAATAACAATAGAGACAAATGGTTGATTGACAGTGGGGCTAGTCAAACAATTGTTAATAATTTTGACTTATTTTCCAGATTTTTCCCAGGAAACAATGAAGAAGTGGCCTTAGCCAATGGTCAAAAGGCTAAAATCATTGGAAGAGGCGATGTGCAAATTCCATATTTGGACTCCAGGTTTACTGATGTGTTATGTGTACCTGAAATGGAGCATAATTTGTTAAGTGTGTCTAGTTTAGACAAGCAAGGTTATGAAACCACATTTGTTAATGGGAAGTGTATCATCCAAAGAAATGGGAATGTTTGTGCACAGGGCATAAAAGAGGATAATCTTTATGTATTGCAGGGACAAAAGGTCCCACATTGTTCCCAGATATTTAAAAATGTAGCAGAACATAATTCATGTGTTCATCTTCTGCACAGACGACTTGGTCATGCTAATTTTAAGGTTGTTCAACAAATGAAAGAATTTGCAGAAGGATTAGATTTGAAGGGATGTAAGGCATATTTGGATTGTGCAGTATGCAAAGCATCGAAATCTAAAGCATTCCCAGTGAGCAAGTTTAGCACAAGACAAACCACAAGAGCTCTAGAACTGGTTCATGCTGATTTAATTGGGCCTATGCAAGCCAGTTTGGGAGGAGCAAAGTATGCGCTGGTCATTGTGGATGACTACAGCAGGTTTGGGTTTTGCTACTTACTTAAGAGTAAAACAGAGGTGCTACAGCAATTTAAGCAATGGTTAAGTTTTGTAGAGAGAAGGTACAAACAACAGGTATGTCAGTTGCAAACTGACAGAGGTTCTGAATTTATGTCAACAAATTTTCAACAATGGTTGAGACAATTGGGAATAAGACACAGGCGCACAAATCCTTACACACCGGGGGAGAACGGAGTGGCTGAAAGGAGGAATGGTGTTTTGCAAACAATGAAAGACTCATTACTGGAGGATTCTGGTATGAGCAGGTCATATTGGGGTGAAGCCATACTGACTGCCAATTATTTAGTAAATAGGTTGTGGAGTTCATCCATCAATAATACTCCATATGCAATGCTATATGGGAGAAAGCCTTCTCTAGCACATTTAAAAATATTTGGAAGTACTGCCTGGGTACATATTCCAAAGGCAATCAGAAGAAAGGGACAACAAAAGGCTAGAAAGCTCAGATTTGTGGGCTATGAGCCAGGCTCAAAAGGGTATCGCTTTAGCGATGGAAGTAAAAGGATAGTGATTTCAAGATCTGCTAGTTTTGCAGAACAAAATTGGAACAGAATTGATGCAAATTCTGAAAATGTCTCACTTAGCGACAGTGATCTGCTTAGCGACGGTGATCCACTTAGTGACAATAACTCATTTAATGATGGTGAATCATTTACTGAAGGTGTCTATGTTCAGGGAGGAGAGTCTGAACAAGATATGAAGCCAGAAAAGCTTGAAACACAAGAACAGGCAATGCCACGTAGGTCAGAGCGTAGGAACAGAGGGGTTCCGCCAGACAGGTATTCTGCCAGTAAAGTTAAAGTGTGTAATGTGTGGTATGAGCCAAGAAACTATAAGGAAGTATTGGCATTAGCAAAAGTTGAACAAGAAAAGTGGAAGGAAGCCATGGATAAAGAGATGAAATCCATGGGCGATCATGAAGTGTTCACATCTATGACTTTGCCACAGGGTACGAAAGCTGTAGGATGTAAGTGGGTATATAAGAAAAAGGTATTACCCAATAATGAAGTACAGTATAAGGCAAGATTGGTGGCACAAGGTTTTTCTCAATTAAAGAATGTGCACTATGATGAGGTGTTCGCGCCAACTGTAAAAGCTGAGATCATAAGACTAGCACTGGCATTAGCATCAGCATACAGGCATAGAATTTGGCATTTTGATATAACCACTGCATTCCTCAATGCTGAATTAGAGGAAGAAATTTATATGGTTCAAGCGCCAGGGTATGAAAATAAAAAGCCTAACATGGTGTATAAATTGAACAAGGCTATTTATGGGCTGAAGCAGTCAGCCAGAAATTGGAATATCTGTCTTGATACTGCATTGAAAGGTCTTGGGTTCAAGAGTTGCAAAGCTGATGGTTGCATATACACTGGAAAGTTACAAGGTGGGAATTGTCTACTATTAGCATTTGTGGATGATCTTTGTTTCATTGCAAAGGATGCATCACAAGTTAAAGAATTTGCTAATAAGTTAGAAAAGAAATTTGAATTAAAGAATTTGGGAGAAATAAAGAATTATTTCGGTGTAGAGATACAAAAAACTGAAAAGGGTTATATTCTCAGTCAAAGGAGAAAAATTGAACAATTATTAGAGAAGTATAACATGAAAGATTGTAATATTGCTCCTACACCTATGAGCACAGATTTTTACAATAGTTTGGGTGAGGACAAAAGTGAAGCCTGTGATCAGGAGATATATCACTCTGCAATAGGGAGTCTGTTATATCTGTCACAGTGGTCCAGACCAGACATAGCTTGTGCAGTGAGCATCTTAAGTCGCTTTACTGCTACACCTACAAAGTTGCATTGGATGGGTGTGAAAAGAATTCTCAGGTATTTGAAGGGAACTGTGAATTTAGGTCTTCAAATACAGGTCACTGAAGAATTAAAATTGAAATGTTATGTTGATAGTGATTATGCAAATGATGTAAAAACCAGAAAGTCTAATTCTGGAATTGTAATATTGTTTGGAGGGGCTTTAATTGGTTGGAAGTCCAGAAAACAAACAACGGTTGCTATTTCAACTGCTGAAGCAGAGTTTATTGCATTGTCTGAGTTATGTTCTGAAGTAGTTTGGTATGTACAGTTGTTACAAGATTTAAATGTAAATGTAAATGAAGCTGTAACTGTTTATGAAGATAATGCTGCTTGTATAAAAATAGCAACAGGTGACAGAGTGAAGAACAGAAGTAAACATGTGGACATTAAGTATTGTAATGTCAGGGAAGCTGTAAAAGAAAAATTAATAAGTTTACATCATTGTTCTTCAGAGGATAATTTAGCAGACATGATGACCAAACCATTGGGTGGCGTCCATTATAGGAAATGTTTAAATCCAATAGGTTTGATGTCTCTCCCAGTAATGAAGGGAGGAGTGTTGGAATATTCATGACTGGGAGAGCCATGTGATTGAGTCAGCCAATCTGGCTGAAGTGTTATTTGAGCATGTCCAGAAACTTAGCAAGAAGAAGGGTGTGGTTTAGTCTGTCCACCATTATACTCCAGTATGAAAACATCTCAACATGTGATCTGAAACAAAGTGTGGTATTGTTAATGTTTTATTCTACTTATAAAGAAGTTATTTGAATCAGCAAAATGCAGTTATCTTCTGAAGCTTCTGATTTATTGCGTAACTCTGACAAACCATACAGTAAGAAGACTTGTGTATGATACAATGCAAATTAACATTTAAGCATAACATTTCAAAAGTAAAGACTCCTGCAGGCTGAACCTGATCTCTCGTGACTATATGCACATGTCCATGTAACTTGCTTGAAAACAGTGTAAACTGACTATGATTTCTTTCTCCTGGGATCAATGTAATCAAATGAAATGAAAAATGAAAACAAGTAGGTAGGTAGCAGCAACGAAGTCATTCAAAATCTAAAACAATGAGAAATTTTGGTGACAACTCTTGAAGGAATCCTGCATGATTCAGGGCTAGAAAAACTGGGAGCAATGTAGTCTTTGGGTACCAGTTTACTGTTGTCCATGTTATTTCCAGTGGCTTTCTTTTTTTCTAATGGAAAGATATTCAATTTTTTCATCTGCCTTTGTTTTCACATGTTCCTTACTGAAGAAGATTCAAATCTTGGACAAGATAAAAAAAAGACAAGAAATCCTTTTCAGAGCTTAATTTAGTATAAGCTTGTTTATTGGCACACAGTTTGTACTTAAAAATTACACACATTTCTTCTGTTGTTCTCTACCTCAGGCTCATTCCAAAAGGTGTTAGCATGCTTCTAGCTCACTTGCATCTCTCCCTTATGTGTGTTTAGCAAGAAGTGATTTCTAATTGAGTTCAATTGGATTTATGCCCAAGCAAACTTTCATATGATTGCTATCTTAAAGAAGTTAGCACTTCATTAAGTAAGTACTAATCTTCATTCTAGTGACCCTCATGGTTGTTTGGGTAAACAAGTGACAAGGATTGTGCAGCCCATGTCTTAGATATCTTTCTCTACTATTAAGCATCTTTTTCCTTTCTTTTCCTAAATAATGAATTTAATCCTTAACTTCAAACATTAAATTAATATAATTATTCACATGCATCTGTAGTTCACTACCTTACAGAAGAGGACTGTTAATTCTCCCCCTCTTTCAGAAATCCCACTTTTAGTGTAGGTAGTTTTACTGATGGCAGATGATCTTGGATACAAATTGATTTACTATCCCAAAAATGTTTCCTTTCTTTCACACGCTTATGTATAAATATGTACTTAAAAAAGAAGACAGCTTAGTTAAGATATCATAGGTTAGAGTTCAGCTAAGGAATTACAGAATAGACAAAACAAGTATTCATTATAATTGTTTAACAATAATAACATACCGTATTTTTCGGAGTATAAGACGCACTGGAGTATAAGACGCACCTTAGTTTTTGGGGAGGAAAATAGGGGAAAACAATCTGCCTACCAGGTATTCATCTGGCTAGCATCCTTAGTCTGGTCAGCTTCAGCACATTATTTTATCTCCTGGTTAGGACTTTAAAAAACCTTCTTCTGAGAGAATAACAATGAAAGAGCCTGCAAGCCAGTAAGAGCTGGGAAAATCGTCAGCACCTGGTTAGGGCTAGAAAAGAACTTCTTTGGAGCAAGTAGAGCAATGAAAAAAAAACCCTGCAAAGACTTAGGGCTGGAAAAACATTCTTCTGAGAGAGTAACAATGAAAGAGCCTGCAAGTTAAGAGCTGGGAAGATCTGTTAGCACCTAGTTAGGGCTGGGAAAAAAGCTACATTCGAAGTATAAGACGCACCCAAATTTTCAGCCACTTTTAGGGAGGAAAAAGGTGCGTCTTATACTCCCAAAAATACGGTATAATAAAACAAAATGGAATACGGAGTTTTTTTGCACACATTTAACCTAATTTGGAAGGGTAGGGTGGAGAATTTCCTTACCCAACAATTGATCGTTCCAGACAGCTGTAGAAGAAACTTCTACAGACCCAAGAAAGATGCACCACCATGCAATACAAAGGCAAACTTGAGAGACATCCTAAAAGCTGATAAAAAGGTGCGGAAAGAAAAAAGTGAGGAAGGGGAGCATGGAACAGAAATGTCATTCGTAGTACCTTCAGACAGAGCAGAGATTTTCTGGGAGATTGCATCCAAGAGTTACAGCCAGAAACATCAACATTATTCTAAGGATATTTAATGGCCAGTGGCTATCATAATCCTTAATCAGATTGCATGGCTTTCATCTGCCAAACAGATATGATTGGGTAACATGTGAGCGCTGAAAGTTTCAAACTACTTTACTGGTAGTTTTCAATCTACAATCACAATTGGGACCAGAATTTGTGTTGCTAAGCAAGGTCATTGTTAAGTGAATAATGCCCAATTTTATGACCTTATTTTTTTTGCCATGGTTGTTTAGCGAATCACCGCACTTGTTAAGTGAATCATGCAGTTGTTAAACAAATCTGGCTTTCCCCATGGACTTTGCTGGAAAGAAGCTGACTGGGAAAGTTGCAAATGCCAATCATATGAACCTGGGATGCTGCAGTATAAATGCATATCAGTTGCCGAGGATCCAGATTTTGATCACATGATCATGGGGATGCTGTGATGGTCATAAGGGCGAGGACCCAGTTGTAAGTCATTTTTTCCAACTGTCATTATAACTTCGAATGGTTGCTAAATTAACGGTTCTATGCCAAGGACTTCCTTCATTACGTGCGTTCTTATGCTTTGATTAAACTGCTATTACTCTACTGGGGAAAAGCCAATACAAAAGAAAAAGGCAGTATTCATGGAGAGATATTGTCATGATTCAGTCTTCAGGTTCACCAAAATACACCCCTTCTCATCTTTGTGTCCAGGTTTACCCTTAATAAATATCCCCTTGGAGCTGTGCCTTTAAACAAATTGGTCTGCAGCAGATTATGGAAAAGCAATGCCTTCATTTCACCTCCTGAAATTGCTACTCCACCAGCATTCTGAAAGTTTCATGGCTATGCTACAAAGGGCTGGTTGAAAAAGCAGCTACTCTGGTTCCTTGAAGAACTGATCACTTCAGAACAGAACCAAGTGGTCTCTATTGATGTAGATTAATAGAGTATAGGTAAAGAACAAAAGAGAACAGGAGGCAAATGTAGGCTCAGAGACAGTGCTAACCTGACATGTTTTGCATGAGGGGTAAGAGCTGATACAGAACCGTTTAAATCTTTGCCTGAAAAACAAATTTATTATTGACCTTATATTTCAACTTGAGTGAAATAAATACAGTGGTTTGCAACAATAAAAATGCAAAATATAAAACAATACACATCTAATACGATAGAAATCAATCACTGGGATAATTAACAAAAACTTGGGGAAAGAGATACGGTTTTACCATCTTCCTAAATGCTAGAAGAGAAAGGACCAATGGTAACTCCTTGGAGCAGAGGTTTTAATGGAAATTATTGACTAACCAACAATTTTCCCTGAACCCCTGATCTGGTAATAGAAAATTGTCTCTCGGAGAACCTCATAAGGTTCTCTCCGAACCTTCAGAACATCATTTTTGAAATCCTGTCTTGGGTATATTCCATAGGCTGAGAGCCATACAGAAAGCTCTTTCCTATTGTCCCCCATCTATAAATTGATATTCTGGAGCAGAGGCATATTCAGAATGGTCTCTCCTGTTGATTTAAGAAATTGGGCAGGTTTGTAGTAGAAGAAGTGGTCCTAGACTTAAAAGATCAACATGAAAACTAAAAATGTGCTTCGTAGCAATTGGCAATCAGTACAGCGTTTTCAATTCAGACATTCATCTTACCTTGGGCTGGTCAGAACCTGGCTTCTGCATTTTGCACCAGTTGCAATTTCTGGGTATTTTTCAAGAGTAGCCCAACCCCACATGAGCGGTGTTCCAATAGCCCAGAAGGGTTGTAATCAAGGCAGGAATAATTGTCACCATCTGACTGGCTTAGAAAAAAATTGCAGTTGCTCTTTGTCAGAGCTTCTACCTACAAATCCAGTAGCAGCTGGAGGTCAAAGCACTGTCTCAAACTGTGGTCATTCTGTGGAAATACAAGAACATGATTTGCCTCAGTCCCAGGGTTTAGCTTTTTCCTTACCAAGAACACTTCAGTCTTGTCTGGATTTCATTTCAGTTTGTTCTTCCTCATACAGATTAGTCTGTGTGCCAGAATACTGGTTGTTTCCTCGGAATCAGGCACAAACATCTGGATGCCATTATCTCACTCCAAAGCTCATGGCATTCTCCAATAGTTTCATATGCATGTTAAATAAAATATGAGACAAGATAGAACTTTGTGGAATTCCATAGGTTAATAATTTAGATGCTGAACAGCGCCACCTTCTGGATTCATAACAACAAAAAGGCCCAGAGCTACGTCTCTCAGGCCTCATCTTGCCAGATGGCCCAAAAAGATAATCTGGTATACTGAAAGTCACTAAGAAGCTGGAGAGAACCAGCAGGGCCACACTCCCCTCATCTATTTTCTAGTGCAGGTCATCCACTCAATTGAAATCTCAGTACCATATTCTGACAAAAATATGTACCGTAAGAAACTTCCTAACAAGTGAGGATAGTTAACCAGTGGAACAGCTTGCCTTCAGAAGTTGTAGGAGCTTCCTCCCTGGAGCTTTTTAAGAAAAGATTGGACAGCCACCTATCTGAAATGGTATAGGGCCGTGATGGCGAACCTATGGCATGCGTGCCACAGGTGGCACACGGAGCCATATCTGCCGGCATGCAAGCCATTGCCGTAGCTCAGCTGCAGCATTCATGTAGGCGCCCGGCAGCTGATTTTCAGCTTGCGCGGAGGCTCTGGGAGGGCGTTCTCGACCTCCAGATGGGTGGGGTGGGCGTTTTCACCCTCCCCAAGCTCCAAAAAAGCCTCTGGAGCCTGGAGAGGGCGAAAAATGGGCCTACCGGGCCCACCGGAAGTTGGAAAACGGCGGAGGGGGGCGTCATGCATGCATGTGCAGGGGTGGGGTGCATGGGAGGGCATTGAGTTATGGGTGTGGGTACGCCTGTGCGATAGCGCATGCGTGCACTATTTCGGCACCCAAGGAAAAAAGGTTTGCTATCATTGGTATAGGGTCTCCTGCTTGAGCAGGGGGTTGGACTAGAAGACCTCCAAAGTCCCTTCCAGTTCTATTCTGATTGATCAAAATAGGTACACCACATCCTCCAGGTGTGTCTGGAGCCTAGAATCCATTACTTTCTCAATCATCTTAGCTAAGTATTAAATAGTTGAGGTGAGCTGCAACCAGTTACCAGGGGTGATTTCACAGGATAACCCTGCACTGCTCCTGATGCCAGGATGGCAATGCTAAAGTGCTAATAAGTTAACAGACAAATGCTTAGCAAATGGAACCTGTAGTAATGTACGTCGGCAAAAAGGGGAAGTTCCAGATGCAAAGAGACATACCCCGAAGAAAGTGAAAACTAAACTTTTTAACACAAAGACTCCTTTGTGTTAAACTCACCTCCTGGTGACTATGTCTATGTCGTTTTCCTTGCAACAATATACAGAAATGATTTGCCAATGTCTAGTTCTAGGATTGTTTTTTCCAACTTTAGTTTACAAACCTGAGAAATTCTGCTGGCCTCCCATCCAAGTACTATCATTGTACTGTTAATTTGACAGTACTTGGCTTTTTCAAGCTCAGATTTGAGCTATCATCTGCTGGGGCCATCCTTTTAAAAAAAAAAAAATTAACATTTTTTAAAAAGTCATTTGGGTCAGGTTTAACCACTAAAGGAATTGCACTGAAGGTCCCACTGTTGCTGGATCACTAACATGTCGGTGAAACTAGAAGTTAGATGCCAGCAATCCTTGAACTTCATTTCTCCTGTAGCTGTTAGAAACCAAACATATCCTTGTTAGATCTGCCGATGGAAGAGACAGGACATGGAGCAACAGTAACAACAGCTCTTTATTTGTGTGAGATCTGTACATCCAGCAGTTGACCCGTCTGACAGCTTGCCCTTTTATAGAGAGCTGTCAGATGGCCTGGCCAATGAACATTTAGTATTCTTCCCGCCAGTTTGGCGGACCAGAGTGAAAACTATGCTTACTCTTAACCAGAACACAACACCCCTCCCCTCCTGGATAACATTGACCAATCGGTTAACTAGTTACAGATGTAGTCACGTGGGTAGGTGGGGCTTTTTCGAGCTCTAGTTGACCTGCATAGTTCATTTGGTTACTGGGCATCAGCCTCGGTGGTCGGGGTTGTTGTTGGCTCTTCCCTCGCCAATGGAACTGTCTGGATTTTGTTGTGAGGCGTGGCTGGAGTTTCTAGGCCCAGCCCTCCCGGGAGTCTGCTCTGGAGGCTCAGTTCTTCAGGTGGGTGTTCCCGCTGCACAATCGGGTTTGAGTTATCATTAGGAAATTGTTTGTTTTGTTGGTTAGTGTTTTCAGGGATTGGCCTCTTGTCAGTTTGAGCCCTTTCTGGTGGTCTTAGTGGTGAGCTTTCAAGACGGCCTCGGAGTTTGTCCAAGTGCCACTGCCACATTCTTTCCTCCTCTAGCTCAACTTTGTAGAAGTGAGGGCCTGATTGTTCCACCACCATGGCTGGAATCCAGAGGGCCCCCCCAGCATAGTTGTGCACGTAAACCCTATCCCCTATTTGGAATGACCAGATTTTCCCCGTTGAGTCAGGAGGTATGTCTGCAATGTAATTTGGGTACAAACGGTCTAATTGTGAGTGGAGTCTCCTTCCCATGAGGAGTTCCACAGGGCTTCTATTAGTTGTGGCGCAGGGTGTAATGTGCTGCACCAATAGAAATTTGTCAATCCGTGCTTGCCAGTCTCCTGTGCCCAGTCATGCTAATGCCTCTTTGGTGGATTTTACCATCCGTTCAACCAGTCCTTTGCTGGATGGATGGCAAGGGGCCACGAGGGCGTGCCTAATTCCCTGTTCGGCCAGGAATAGCTCAAATTGATTGGCCATAAATTGTGTCCCATTGTCCGAGATTAACACATCAGGAAGGCCGTGTGTGGAAAATAGTTTTCGGAGGACTCAGATGACTGCCTTGGCAGTGGTTGTAGTCATTAGGACTATCTCCAACCACTTTGAATATGCATCAACTATTATGAGGAACATTTGCCCCTTAACTGGGCTTGCGAAGTTGAGATGTGCCCAGCACCATGGTGCCTTAGGGGTTTCCCATTCCTTGGCCGGGGCAGATGGGGGTGCCGGTCTGGAATCCTGGCACGGTGAGCAGGTGGCGACCGATTCCACTATGTTGTGGTCCATGTTTGCCACCAGACATAGCTCTTGGCCAGGGCTTTCATCCGAACTATGCCAGTATGACCAACATGTAGTACTTCCAGTACCTCCCGCCTTAGTCTTGGGGGAACTCTCTCCCCCCACAACAAACATCCCTTCAGAACAGCAAGTTCATTTTGGTGCCTGAAATATGATTGCACGTTTCCCATAAATGGGGCTCCCGGCCACCCCTGCCAGACATAGTTCATGATTTGCAGTAAGTCTTTATCTTTAGCCACGTGTCTCACAATTTCAGCTACGGTAATGTAGCCGGTGGCAATGTCCTCAAGTAAGAGCACCTGGCATAAAGGGGCAGGGTCCACCACCAGAGTAGGCAGCGGGCAGTGGCTGAGCATGTCTGCGTGTCTCAAAGACTTTCTGGGGTGGTGGACTAGCCGGTAGCTATAGGCAGCCACGAAAATTGTCCACCTGATCATGCAAGGGGACAACATCGGTGGCGTGGGGCGGTCGCCCGCCAACAACCCTAATAGGGGCTTGTGGTCGGTGACAAGCACAAAGTCTCTGCCGTAAAGATAGTCGTGGAATCGGCGGACCCCGGCGACTGCAGCCAGCGCTTCCCTGTCCAGCTGGCTGTAGTTTCTCTCAGTTGCTGACAGGGTGCGAGAGTAATAGGCAATGGGCGCCTCCCTGCCATTCGGCATTCAGTGGCTGAGGACAGCTCTGACCCCAAACGGGGAGGCATTGCACATCAGGACTAAGGGAAGGGAATCACTGTAGTGCACTAGTACACTATCCAATGAGAGGAGGCTTTTCACAGCAGCAAATGTGACAGCCTCAGCTCAACCCCAGGTCCAGGAAGCCTTGTTTTCTAACAGCCTATGTAATGGTTCCACTACTGTTGCCTTTTGGGCAAGGAACATACTATAGAAATTGAGCAAGCCTAGGAATGCTTGCAATTCAATTTTATTCCTAGGGGTGGGAGCATCCCTAATTGCTGTGGCTTTGCTGTCTGTGGGATGGATTCCTGACCCATCGATCATGTAGCCTAGGAACTCTACCCGTGGCATGGCAATGGAACAGCTTGCCTTCAGAAGTTGTGGGAGCTTCATCACTGGAAGCTTTCAAGAAGAGACTGGACTGCCATCTGTCAGAAATGGTGTAGGGTCTCCTGCTTGGGTGTGGGGTTGGACTAGATGACCTACAAGGTCCCTTTTTACAGATTACAGATTAACAGAGTTGGAAGGGACCTTATAGGTCATGTAGGTCATCCCTTCCAACTCTGTTAATCTCCTAATCTGTTTTTAGAGTTGAAATTTTAAATTCATCCTGTTTGTGCTCATTGCTTTGGCTGAAGTAGCTTTCTCCAATCTAAAAATCCTCTAGGGACTTCATCCGCCATAGTCCTTCACCCAATATGGCCAGGGAAATAGAAGAATTTCAAGTTCGTCATGTCTGGATGGCAATAGTTTGGGGAAAGGTGCAGTGCACAATACTGAATTACCTTGGAAACAGATTGCTCTCAGCCAGGCAGCTCAAGTTATAATTATAGGTCAAAAGTCGCAAGGCCAGGCACATTTACTGACAGATATCTCACTAATCTTTAACCTCTCATGGCAAAGGATTTTCAATGAAAATCAAAAAACAAACAAAGGTTGGGCACTAAAGAGTAGTTATTCAAATGATTCTGGGATAGGTTCAGCCATTTATTTTGCAAAGTTTTTTTTAATGACCTTTGCATTTATTTTGCAAAGTTTTTTTTAATGACCTTTGCATTTATTTTGCAAAGTTTTTTTTAATGACAAGAAAGGAATACAGGTGCACTCTATCCCTTTCTTGTCCTGGCACATAGACAAATACAAAGATGTACTCACTGGTAATTACCATCCTGATGGCCCCATCTATAAAAGCCAATTAAGCCCTGCCACATTGATGTTCATAGGTCAATGCCATAAACCAGAAAGTCCATCCTGAGGCACCTTATTTGCACAGATTTACACAAGTGCAGAAACAGGCTTGTCGATAGGAGTCTTAAAGAGAGACTTAAGTCTTCGAAATGATGGCCAGGTGTATGTATGACCTGCAGTCATCTTCTGACTTGTGATAAGATCAAATTAAAAAGGCAATTGTATTACAGGTGATGGGGGGGGGTTGCAATGTTGTGAAATAGAAACAGAAAAGTTTTAGTCTTGTAATCAGAATCTGAAAGATGGTTCTATAACAAAATAACTGAGGAGGTTGTCATGAAAACAATTAGGTCTTCCATTGGTCAGACCTTAACTGTGGGGTCCTTGGTGCTCTCTGAGCTTGGTTGTTTTCTTGCAGAAGTTTCGTTACCTAGCCTAGCTCAGAGAGCACCAATGAGAGCTCTCATTTCAATCCTGAGCTTCAAATATTCTCCTTTATCAGACCTTATCTGTTTAGGGCAATAAAGATGACAAACAATGCCTTTTTTTCCCTAGCTCTGAAGTTTGATTGATTGAAAGTATGTATTCCAGATTCCAGTATAACCATACTTTTTCGCCTTCCAACCCCTTCTTTTTAGGGTAGAGTTTTTCATAAAGTTAAATATTTATGAGGCTCAGCATCAAAACCCAACCTATAACCTAACAGGACCTACATATGTCTGGCTGCTCACAAATCTGGGAATTAAATATCCTTTCTACTATTGTATGTATTCACCCCAGCCATTGCCAAGACCTTAATAGAAATATATTAAAAACTTTCCGGCAGAAGCCACAAAGGTTGATGTTCTACTAATATCACATGGATGTAATTAATAAAAGTATAAACCCAATTTTTTTTTAAAAAAAAAAACCTGGTAAATAAAAAAAAACAGATACTCAATAGATAATCGCTGCTTTGCTAAGGACATCCTAGATCCGTGGTGGCGAACCTATGGCACGCGTGCCAAAGGTGGCACGCGGAGCCATAGAAGCCGGCACGCGAGGGTTTCCCACTTTTCCGCACTTCCGGTTTGTCCGTTTTGTAGTTTTTTGCATTCCGGAGCTTCAGGGAGCTTCCCTGAACCGTCCGGAGTGCAAAAAACAGCATACCGGCAAACCGGAAGTGCGTTTTTTCGCACTTCCGGTTTGCCGGTTTCGTCGTCCCAGGCTCTGGTAAGCCTTTGCGCGGGGGTGGGAATGTGTGCGCATGCGCAGGGGGCAGCATGGGGGGTGTTGTACGCATGCGTGGGGGGGAGGGAATGGGTGTGGGCACGCGAGCGCGCCCCCCCTTTTTTTGGCACGCGAGCCGAAAAAGGTTCGCCACCACTGTCCTAGATGGTCTATTTTCCCATATATATTTTTCAATAATTTATTCATCCAAAAATATTCAAAATACATTTTTTTGAATAATATTTTTTATGTAGCCAAGGAGTTTATTAGGGCTTAAAATGTTAAACTGTGTTGCCAAACTTTGGAAACTGACTATTTTGAAGAGTTATGGTTGCATCAGAATTGGTAGTTGTTAAGAGAGTTATTTTGAGATTAGTAATATTCCTGACGTTAAGAACCGGATGCAAGAGATGCATGATTCATTTATTTTTGAAAAGACTATTTTATTTATTACTTTTTAAAAATCAATAAGTTTTTATCTGTCACAGATCTTTAATATTCTGTAATGTTTGAGAATTATTTTTGTATTTTTTCTGACGTATATTTATTGTTTAACATCGAGTAAGTAATTCATATAGTTTCTCCCTTTTCTATTTCTCTTTCCTTTTTTCTTTCTTTCTTTCTTTCTTTCTTTCTTGCTTGCTTGCTTTTATTATTAATAAAAAGATGAAGCTCTTCGAAGGACATTCAAGTAATCTCTTCAATCCCAATGACGCATTTTATGTATTGTTTTCTCTTTGTACTTGCTTCAGCCTTGCTAAACATAGTATTTTTTCTAGTCTACCATCTGCCTTCCTTGCATGCCCAAAGTATGTGAGCTCCTGTTCACTGATCATTGCCTTGGGGCAGAGGTGGGTTCCTCCCAGTTCGCACCAGTTCTATAGAACCAGTAGCAAACCGCTGGTGATGTCATGGAGCCAGTTATGTCGGTGCCGGTCCATGGACGCCACCATCTTTTTTGGGAATATTGTTTTTAAATTATTTTTGGGGAGGGAATTTTTGCTGATTTTTTTCTTCTGCGCACGTGCAGAAGCCAAGTTTCCAGCATTGCGCATACACCGCCATCTTGTTTTGGGCTTTTTTTTAAAAAAATGAATTTTTGGCACTGCACATGTGCCACGCGGCGTGGGAGGAAGCAAACCGGCGGCGAGGTAAGTTAGAACCCACCCCTGCCTTGGGGGGAGCAATCAGCTTCTATTTGATCCAGGATTGATTTTGTTCTTCTTGAATCTATGGTACTCTTAGTAATTGACCCTAGATCAGTGATGGCAAACCTATGGCACGCGTGCCACAGGTGGCACACAGAGCCATATCTGCCGGCACGCGAGCCGTTGCCTAGCTCAGCTCCAGCGCGCATGTGTGTGCCAGCCAGCTGATTTTTGGCTCGTACAGAGGCTCTGGGAGGGTGTTTTCGGCTTCCAGAGAGCCTCCGGGGGACAGGGGAGGGCGTTTTTGCCTTCTCCTGGCTCCAGGGAAGCCTCTGGAGCCTGAGGAGGGCGAAAAATGGGCCTACCGGGCCCACCAGAAGTTGGGAAATGGGCCATTTCCGGCCTCCAGAGGGCCTCCGTGGGGTAGTGGGAGGCCGTTTTTGCCCTCCCCAGGCATTGAATTATGGGTGTGGGCACTCGTGCCTGTGCAATAGCGCACGCGCATGCACTTTTGGCACCCGAAGAAAAAAAGGTTCACCATCACTGCCCTAGATACATAATTTGAAGGTGCCTATTTTCTTTTTCTTTCTCTTCACCTCTCTTCACCAAGCTGAACATTATGATTGGAAAGACTATTTCTTTAATTCAGGGTTTCCCAACCTAAGCATGTCAGCACACAGGCACACACACACACACACACACACACACACACACACACAGAGAGAGAGAGAGAGAGAGAGAGAGAGAGAGAGAGAGAGAGAGAGAGAGAGAGAGAGAGAGAGAGAGAGAGAGAGAGAGAGAGAGAGAGAGAGAGAGAAATCCAAAGTAGGGTCTTTAACTCCCAAAATTCTCCAGTCAGCATGATAAATTAGGAAACTAAAATCAGTGTTTTTGAAAACTGTCAAAGCTGGGAAACATTGTTTTAATTGTTTGAATATTTATGGCTCTTCATGTCCTCCATCATTTTTTCTAAGCTTCTCATTGCTGACTTCCCTAACGGTACCTTTTCTTTTCTTTTCAAGCATATCTAAACTGAATTCTAAGGAAATAAAATTAGCACTATTTTTTGCTATCGAATGTAAATTCACTAAAATGTTTCACTTTCCATTTTTTTACTTTCACAATAAATTTGTAAATCTTTATTTTCAGCTGTTCATTCTGTACCTTTCCAGGTCACTAAATAAGCCCACTCCAGATGCACTGTTTATTTCAACCATCACATTATCTAGCATTCACACTATGAAATATTATAGTTCTATCTAAACATTTTTGACAATAATACCGAGGTAGTTTATACAGTTATTATTTTCTTTTCAATTGTATTTTAGATGTCCTTTTCCTACATGTCAGCCATGGAAGGAAATTGGGGATGCTTTTTGAGAGAAGCCCTACATAGTTAAATAAATTGTGTTGGAACCAGGGCATGGATAATTATTGCCATATCAGACTGGTTTAGGAACAGTGATGGCTGGTATACAAAAATAATTTCTGTCATCCGAAGTGTTACAGCTAATGCAGGGTGAATGAGCACCCAAAACCACAAACTTTCAGGAAGAATAAACTTTCTCTGAACTTTCAACTGAATAATTGAATTTCTGTCTTGCCCAGGTTGAATCTCAAGATGTTTATAATTATCCCGTTCATTGCCAAACCAACAAAATGTTCAAGGCTGTTGACTATTTTTTAGGAAATAAATTGAGCTTCAAAGTGACTTCTATCAGCGGTTTCAAATAGATATTGCTATGTTTATTATGTTATCACACAGCATAGTTTTTAACTTATTTCATGGTTCATGAATATGTTCTAAACCACCAGGAATCCATTTGGAGTTTACAGTATAGAAATAGTCTGAATGAATGAAACAGAAATTATGGGATATCACAGAACACCAAGCATGGTGCCAAATAATAATACCATTGCACCACCTTCTGAACGTGATACTTTAATACAGTGTCCCCCAGTGGCCAAGTTGGTAAGAGTGATTGACAGGCCAAGAAAAAAATAGTATGATACTCCTCCCTCCAGTTCCTAGTCAAGGCCATCTACCAAGAAAAACAAAAGCAGTCTTCCATCTATATAATGCCTAAAATCTTGCGTTAAATTTGATAACTTGTTTTTAAATAAGTCTAATGGACCAGTATACTTGTAAGCTGGCCAGATCTCATTTGTACTTACTATGATGATATGATTGGCTAAACCACATTTTGCTGTGCCAGTAGAATCCCAATATAAATACACAGTAAGTTTATATTTTTGTTTTCAATTTATCCTCTACCGCATAAGAATGATATCATTTGTAGACTTTTTTTAAAAAATGCTTTTGCTAAACACCATTCCAAAGGGAACTCGCAGACTCTTAATGTCTTCAAAAGAATATATATGCTGTGGAGGAGATATGCTGCTCCTATTGTCCCCTGTTGTGAAATGACTTGCCTACATAACTGAAGCTGTGCCCTGTAGGATTGATAGATACTACAGTACAAACTGAATTTATCCTGTATCAGATAGATAGATAGATAGATAGATAGATAGATAGATAGATAGATAGATAGATAGATAGATAGATAGATAGATAGATAGATAGATAGATAGATAGATGATAGATAGATAGAGGCGTGCATAAGCGCACACTCGTGCCTACCGTTCCTGTCCTAATGTACCCATATATTCATACTTCTTGTACTCATAATCATGCTTGTACTCATGTTTATACTTTGTTTATACTTTGCTTGTAATTATATATGCTTGACAAATAAAAATAAATAAAATAAAAATAGATAGATGCATAGGCAGCTAGAACCTGGTTGTTGAATATTTGGTTTCCATTTAAGATTCCATTGTAGAGCAGATAAACCACATTCTGGAAAAAGATTTTAGGTACGGTAATTTACTTGATGCATTGTGTTTTAGGAGGTGGTATTAATTCAAAATATTATATATTTTGTATTTTGGGATCAAATCACTGCATTGAAATCTGAACCAGCCGCCAAATCCTGGCTGTATAGGATCTCTTCTATGTTTATTTCTTTAAGTGGTGCACCAAAATTGAAGCAATATTTTTGGCTATATAATGGGAACCATAGCTTCATCCAAAAAGCTCTTAGCACACCTGCATAGCCTCAGGTGGCTATAACTGTGGTTTATAAAGCTGATTTTATTTCACCATTATAAATTATAACAATGGATGCATGCAGATTGCAAGCATGAATTTAACAAGGGTCCTAGCTTTTTTTCCTTGACGAGCTGAAGATGTTCAAAAAGGAAGTGATGTGGTACAAGGTAATCCATACAACAGTAAATACTTCGATGTTGTATGTTTGCTGCTTTATATATGAATACATTGGCTGCTAGAATGAACTGGAGAAGCCCTCATTGTACCTTAAGTAGAATAAAGTTTCTGTTTAGTTCCTCCTAATTTTAGAAGACTTGATTTGTAAAAACACAATAAGACACCCTTTTTTATTCTTACTATAGAAAACTCAAAATAGCTGAAATAAATATCTTAAAGGCAATTTTACATACAATCATGCTACAACCTGCTTAATTTTAGCAATTTATATTAAACAAATATAATTTAACTTAAAGTAACCACATATCAAAAATAATACTATGAAAACTGACTTCTGCTGAGTCAGATGACTGATCCAATCTAATCCAATACTTACCTGAATTTACTTACTGGCTGAAATTTATGTTAAATTGAGTAAGCCAGGCTAGAAGCTGAAATCAGATAAAACATGTGTATGCTATCCAACTCCCCCCCCCCCTCCGCCCCATGTTATGTCTTTACCACAAGGGGTCAGACCTCAGCTTACATTAAAAACTAAACTTTCCTCTTTGTGCATATTTTTTCCCAGAGTTTCAGTCATGATTTCATTAATGTATCTTAATCTCATATTTAAACCTTTTGCTGAAAATATTCTGACAGAATATCATCTTTGAATACAATCTTTCTGCTATCACAAATTATTATTTCACTGGAATCCAGCCACTTCAGGACTCGTTTGGCTTAATTTTTGTTTTGTTTTGTTTTTGGTCATATCAAGGTCTAAAATGGAAGGTATATTTTTTGTCCCTTGAAGATCTAGGTAGAAAGTGTCATTTCAGCAGGTGCAGACTTGCCTGCTGCTCTGGCAGAGTACCCACATTGGGTATAGCTGCCAAAATAACTTCCTTTAGCAACAACTTAGAAAATTTAAGAGCCTTATGCTGGCATGGACCTGGTCATCCCACTGAGTCTTGGCCCAGATAATTATTCATGACCTGAGGTCTGGAATTCCTGGGCTCCAATAAAAACACTCCAGTGTGAAGCAGGCAAGCGATACCGTCAACAGTACCAGTTCTGTAGAGACCCTCTACTAAAAAAAAAAAAGAATTCAAATTGCCAATGTAGTATAAAAATTATGTTGGTTACAGTTAAGGCTTACTAAGGAGCTGGGATCCTAAGTGAGCCCTAAATCCTGGTTCTGTGACACAGATCTAAAAAGTAGCTGTGAAACATAGAAAAGTGAGGAGAAAGAACCAACTCTTTTTATTTTTCAAGGCAGAACTGTTATTGTTTCCATGTACTTTAGTTCATCCAGGACAAAATATGCAATACAGTGGTATATTTATTCAGAAGATTTCTCATTGATTTCAATAGTGGGTTAAAATATGCATTGATTTCAAGGAATCACTGAATTATATAGTTAGAAAACACCTTAGGGATAATCTAGACCCGTGGTGGCGAACCAATGGCACGCATGCCAGAGGTGGCACGTGGAGCCATAGAAGCCGGCACGCGAGGGTTGCCCACCGGCAAACCGGAAGTGCGAAAAAACGCACTTCCGGTTTGCCGGTGTGCTGTTTTTTGCACTCCGGAGGGTTCAGGGAAGCTCCCTGAAGCTCCGGAATGCAAAAAACTACAAAACGGACAAACCGGAAGTGCACTTTTCCGCACTTCCGGTTTGTCCGTTTTGTAGTTTTTTGCATTCCGGAGCTTCAGGGAGCTTCCCTGAACCCTCCGGAGTGCAAAAAACAGCATACCGGCAAACCGGAAGTGCGTTTTTTCGCACTTCCGGTTTGCCGGTTTCGTCGTCCCAGGCTCCGATAAGCCTTTGCGCGGGGGTGGGGGAGTGTGCGCATGCGCAGGGGGCAGCATGGGGGGGTGTTGTGCGCATGCGTGGGGGGGAGGGAATGGGTGTGGGCATGCGAGGCGCGTGAGCGCGCCCCCCCCTTTTTTGGCACGCGAGCCTAAAAAGGTTCGCCACCACTGATCTAGACCAACCTCTTTCTCAGTGTAGGATCATTTAAACATCTCTAACAGATGACCATTCAGCTTTTGTTTAAAGACCTCCAGCAAAGGAGAACTCATCATTTCACTTTCACTTCAAAGGAGAACACATCACCATTTCACTGAGTGACAAATTATATAGGCAGAACATAACTTTCTAATATCCAGCTTGAATCTCTTCCCTTGTCGTGTAAACCTGTTTGTTTTGGTCCTGCCCTGTAGGACGAAAGAGAAAAGGTTCTTCCCTTTCTGGTTGAAGGCTCTTGATCTATTTGAACTTGCTATTATGTCTTCTTTCAGTTGTCTTTTATGTAGATCAAACACCTAGTTTCATACCTATCATAGGCCTGGTTTCCAGACCCCTCACATTCTAAAATAATCCTCCTGCACTTCCATCACGATGCGAACCGGTGGGGAAGGTAAGTAGAACCCACCCCTGCCTTCTTGGTATAGACTTCCACTTGTGTGCTATATAGGTTTTGGCAATTTTATTTCTGCGGGGCTTCTAGTTCAGTGAATAACGGAAGAATACATGAACCGGACTCATCATCACAATCCTCATTTGTTGTGTGCCTGAGGGACAAGCTTTTTAGTAGGCCAGAGAGAGAGAGAGAGAGAGAGACAGACAGACAGACAGACAGACAGACAGACAGACAGACAGACAGACAGCAAAAGAGATCTTGCTACTGCTGCTCTTTGGTTTGTTTGTTTGTTTGTTTCTCAGAGGCCAATGTGATTGCTTTTTTTTCTGTCAGGATAGAAGCTTTGTCTCCTGCAAACCCAGGAGACATTATAAATAATTAGAATATGCTGCTGAAACATGAAAATGATAGCTTTCCTTCCTTATTTATTTGTCCCCTGTTTTGCTATTAACCTGAAGAGCTAACTCTTGTCTTGGCATCTTCCCAGGAAGAGATTGTGCTGTGCTTATTGCCCAGACTTCAGAAAGCAGCTTCTTGGTTGGTTGATTAAGGAAGTTTAGCCCCACTTGGGAATTGGATTTCCACCTGCTCAAGCAGTTTGCTCTCTGCTGAGATATCATCTTCCCTTATTTAGCCAGTTTTTTTTTAAAAAGGAAAGCAAACACATATCTATTAAGTGTTTGTTTTCAAGGCTGATCATTTTGACTTTATCAATGTTTTATGTGATAAACAGGTCACTAAAATCATTTTTAGAAACAGCTTGTTGTAATGGTGCTGGCAAGGGATACAGATTTTATCTTGGATGAGAAGCGAAATATTTTCATAGAAAAACAACAACAAGAAAATCCAGTTGCCTTTTGAAAAAGCACCTTTGGGACAACCATGACCTGGATGATTGAGAATCTCCATAGATATTCCCAGTGGGGAAATCTTTTCATTCTGATATTTGGGCATTAGGTGTTCTAAGAGCATAAGAGCTTGTGTTATTTTCCTGATCATTTTTGTACCCCTAATTTGTTTTCTTCTCAGACAATAACTGTGTGAAGAAAGAACCCTATCTTAGCATTTATAGAATAGTCATGGTCTCAACATCTAGCATCTTGAAAGCAAGGTTTGGGAAGGTTCTTATTTGAAATAGAAATAGCACTTAGACTTATGTACCACTTCACAGTGCTTTACAGCCCTCTCTAAGTGGTTTACAGAGTCAGCATATTGCCCCCAACAATCTGGGTCCACATTTTACCAACCTTGGAAGGATGGAAGGCAGCGGTGGGTTGCTCCCAGTTTGGCCCAATTCTCCGAACCGGTAGCAACGGGTTTTAGAACCCACTACTGATGGAAGGCTGAGTCAACCTTGAGCCGGTGAGGATTGTACTGCTGGCAGTCAGCTTGCAATCAGCAGAGTTAGCCTGCAATACTGCATTTTAACCACCGCACCACCACGGAAATCTTAAATGGTTAACATGAATGTATGGCAGAGTGATCAGGGTAATTAGACTGAGCAAGAAAAATATTCAACATTACTCTAAGCCATGGAAGCTCACAAATGACTTTAGATCAATCACTATCTTTCCCTACATGGTGGAGAGAATTTAGAGGAAGGATTATTATGTACTCCTTTTTGAGCTCAAAGAAAAATTGGTTATAAAGCATCAACTAAATAAAAGTGTGATTGCGAATCAGTGTAAACAGTACTGATCTATGTAGACCCATGGTTGGTTATAGTATAAATCAGCTACTTGTGTTAGTTTGATGGGCTCTGGAACCTCCAGCATTTTACTTTTCTTTAGAGTAATGCTCAACATTAAGACATTAATTTTAATGACATTGTATTCTTAAGATAGGACATATTGGATGCTACTTCAATTTTAGTCGATGAGGAAGGAAAAAACTGGCCTGGTGGGTTTGGGCTTCTCCTCTTACTTTTTTTAACATATGGCTGAAATTACTGGCTGAGATCTTCCATTGGTTTAAGGTGAGGTATACTGAGACAGAGGGGTGTGATGGTTCAGCGGTTAAAGATGCTGAGTTCATCATCTGGAAAATTGACAGCCTGGGTTTGAGACCCAATGCTACATGATGGGGTGAGCTCCCATCACTTGCTTTATCTCCTGCCCATCTAGCAGGTTCAAAAGCAGAGAATATCTATCTGAATATAGTCACCCTGAGCCCAGTCAGAGATGTCAATGAACTCTTAGACCTGATGCTTGGAGGCTGTTGGATCAGGGTATAAAAATATGGGTATAAAATTGAACCTACACAAACAATGCTTGTTCATTGCAATTCTTTATCTGCTTGGCCTCCCAAGGGGGAAGTGATATCCTGAAAGATCAATTCCACAACTTGAGTGTCCTCCTGGATTCACAGTTACAGGTAGGTAGGCAGACACTATGGCTAGGAAACTGTGGTTGGTGTGACAGTTATGACTTCTCTGAAACAGGACTTTGATGATTCATGCTTTTATTTTTATACAAGTGACTACTACAATATACTCTCTATAAGGCTTCCTTTGAAGACCACTCAAAAACTGCCATTGGTTAAAAATGCAATGGCTTGCTCATAAGTTGGCACTATGCACCATAAATTAATCATTCATTAATTCATTTGTTCATTCTTTCATTCATTTTTTAAATTTATGTAGTCACCCATCTCATAGGTATGATCCTGAGTAGCTTACAAACAATGAAAGCAAATATAAAAACAAAAACAACGCATCACAACACAACAATTGAAAAAGAAAAATCAATATAAAAGTGTGTATAAACCATAGTAAAATATATAAAATTTACAAGCTGTAATTCCCTTATCCAAACAATCAGTACAGCCATTGCACCAGTCAGACCACACTCCCATGCCCCCATGTCTATTGGCAAACCAAATCAAACCCCGGGGCCTTGTAAAAAGCCGGTAGGGTCAGGGCAATCTGATCTCTGGAGGAGAGCCGAGGTTAAAGTGCAGCACTGCAGTTCAGCAGTTCAGCTGTTCAAATCTCACTGGCTCAAGGTTGACTCAGCCTTCCATCCTTCCGAGGTGGGTAAAATGAGGACCCAGATTGTTGGAGGCAATATGCTGACTTTGTAAACCGCTTAGAGAGGGCTGTAAAGCACTATGAAGCGGTATATAAGTCTAAGTGCTATTGCTATTGCTATGATATTCCACAGGGCAGGTGCCATGGCAGAAAAGGGTCTCTTCCTGGGTTTTGCCAGACAACTTCTGATGTCTGATCTTTGATCATACCTTCAACACCAAGTACTAATAAAATGAAGTTTTTCTCACTGGGCAAATCTTAAGAGCCAAGTTCATTTCTGAAGGAGATGGCTATATCAGCTCCTCTCTTTTGAGGATTTTCAGAGGGTCAAAGTTAACAAATCCAGTAAGGAAAACATCTCTATGTTTTGAAAAGATCACCTCCCCTGCCAGCAAGGCAATATGAAAGATGTTTAGGTTGTATAGAAGGATCCCAACATCTCATTTTATGTACAGGAGAAACAGCCCTCCCCCCAGAAAAGTAGGCATTTAAAAAAAAACAGGAGTAGGCAATTTTCTCTGCCAAGAATGATATTTTCACAAGAATGATCTGTTGAGGACTACACCATATATCAGCAGTGGCTGGAGTGAAGTAAACAGGGCCTTGACTAATAAGGGTGGGGCCAAAACAAGCAAGGATAATAGCTAAACATTTTTAAATGAATAAAATTATAATTCAGTAACATTCTAAAAACATGTTTATTTTTTAAAAAATGTGTAATCCGCTCAACAACCTTACTCCCTTGTCTCTGGAAAAGCAGGGGAGAGGGGAAGTGCTTTCATACTTCCATGATTCTGTTACTATAATCTTACAAGACAGATAGTATTTAGTACTCACGGTTTTGGTTTCCTGTCTGGAGTACCTTGAAGGTCTGACATTAGGTAACCCAGTATCATAGTAGTGTTTTGTAAAGATATTCCTTTGCCTTTAGTCTTGTATTTGTTAAAGTCTTTCTCAACATTAGTTTGATTTCGAGTTCTACATCAGGGGTATCAAACTGGTGGCCCGCGGGCCGGATGCATCACGCCCATCCCAGCTCCCTTGAATGGGAAAAACGTCGCGAAACATCACGTGACGGCAACGTGACGCTGCGAGTTTGACATCCGTGTTCTACATGAACAATCCATGTTCTTTTCTTGGCAACAATATGATTTACTGTTGTCTTTGTTTCTTGGTTTGCTTACTATCTGATTCTTGGAGTTGCAAATGCACTTCCAAACGTCTAATAATTAGGTCCAAGCATAATTATCTTTTGGGGATCAGTTGTGGTCATCTAGAAACTGCCACCTCCTTAATCAAAAGAAAGGGGAAGATATTTCTTTAAGGAAAGGTAGAAAATACATTCTTAAATAAGTATCACTGGCATTAAATAGATGGTAACTAACAACTTTCTGCTGTGCAGAAAAACAATAGGAAAGCACAGCAAATTATTTATTTTAAATGGCAATTTAAACATTATTATGAATTCCAAAGCTTCAGCAAAGGAGGAACTTGATTTCTTAACAGTTCAAACATCATTTGTAGATTATGCAAATTCTCTGTTAGCAAATATATAACATTCATACTCCTAACATATTCCACTATGCTCAACAGAGATTGCGTTGTAGAAGCCAACATTATGATATTCAACATTATGGACTGTAGTGTAGAAATAATCTGAACTAATATGGTATAGACTGGAATTAGAATTGAGGTGAAAAAAATAAAATTATTTATTTGGAAAAACATCAGAGATTACTTGGTACTAGAAAGTTAACATTAAGAGAAAGAATGCTTTATTGCCTTCAAAATGTTTGATTTTGTGAGTGGTGAGTGGCTTTTGTTTTTATCATGGAAGAAATTCCAAAATGGTATCATCCATTAATTTGGAATTAAAATCTACCACTTTATCTGCTGTGTATGTAAATCCATTCCTGCATATTGCTTTCAAGACAACTCCATGGATAATCAGAATCTTTAGAGAAGAGAAAAAAATTTCTTCTGTTGTCTTTTCACATTATAGATAGTCTTCAATTTATGACCAACAATTCAGACCAGAACTTAATTAAGTGATATAGCCATTAAGTGAATTGCATCTGTTTTATGACCTTTTTTGCTGTAGTCTTTAAGTTAATTCAGCTTACCTATTGATTTTGCTTGTCAGAAGAAACATGGGAAGGTCTCAAATGGTGATCATGTGACCCTGGGATGCTTTAACCATAGTAAATACATGCTGCAGGAATATTGCAATGGTTGTAAGTCACTTTTTTCAGCACTGGCATAATTTTGAATGGTCATAAAATGAATGGTTGCAAGTCAAGCACTACCTATACATTTGTGCTCCTTACCAATGCATTTTCATTTAGAGTTTTACACCCACTTGGTTCATTGAGAATAGGACTTTCATGTGTCTATGGAGATTCTCAGTCAACCAGCACATGGTTGTCCCAAAGGTGCTTTTTCAAGAGGCAACTGAAAGTCCAGTTGCCTCTTGAAAAAGCACCTTTGGGACAACTTTCATGTGCTTTACTGTGATTATGTATCACACAAATGTGCTTCTGGTGCTTGATATATAGCATGAGCATAGCACCAGTCAGGCTTCATAATAATGATGCATTACAGTGGTATAGAGTGCAGTACTGCAGGCTACTTCTGCTGCCTGCTGGCTGCTTGCAGTTCAGCTGTTCAAATCTCACCAGGCTCAAGGTTGACTCAGCCTTCCATCTACTGAGGTGGGTAAAATGAGGACCCAGATTGTTGTGGGCAATATGCTGACTCTGTAAAAAAAAAAAAAACCACTTAGCGAGGGCTGTAGAGCACTGTGAAGCGGTGTATAAGTCTAAGTGCTAGTGCTAGTGCTATTGCTATTACAGTAATATGCATTCAAGATGAAAAATATAGTTATGGAGCCAGTAGAAAAATGAAATAGTGGAAAGAAACAGGTACCAAGCAAAATTTGAGTAAATTCTCAAATGTACACCTTCTGGTTCTCTCTGATCTTAATAAAATTTGCTAATGAGGACTCTGATGTTCAAGCTTGGGTAAAAGGTTTACTTTCAGTTTAGCATCTACCAACAGCCTGATCCTTGTCCCCATTATCAGCAATAAATATTTTTAATTTGTTGGTACTAAGAGCAATGTTCTAATTTGATATCAAGTTTCAAATCTCTACTAATGTTCACTAATACTTCTTTGTTCCTACAGGAAGCATAATCATTGAAAGGACCTGCTCAGTTTATGTTATATAGAGAACAGGCCCATTGCAGAAAATCTCAAGAATCAAACACATGTATGCAGAAAATTACATTTTACATTTTACAGATTCTTCAGTATGCTGGGACTGCAACTCCCAGAACTTTTCTTTGGGCCATACTAAAGTACAGTATGTCTGGTTGAAGACTGATTTATTAGTTAATTGTCATATGAGAGAATGAAGAAAAAACTTGTAATAACCCATTTCAACCCTTTAAAAAAAATTGGTATTAGTGTCTTTTTCCACCAGGTGGAACTTATAACCTGCCAGGTGTGACTGAGCTGGAGTAGTCCTCAGCTTCAGTTAGCACAGGAAATGGTGAAAGATTATGGTAGTTGTAATTTAACAACAGCTAGATGGTCATACATTTCCATTCTGTTCTAAATGACACCTGTATTGAAGTATTGTCAAAATACAAGTTCACGGTAATTTAATTATTATAAATTAGCTAAATGTTTGTAAGCGCAGTTCTTAAATTGATTGTATTTTAACTTATTTTAAGTAGGTTGGATTCTTAGAAACAAAAGGGATATAAATGAATGAATAAATGTTAATGCTGTGTCCTGTTCTCTGCATTAAACTTGTATTTATGTTGACTAGAACTGCATCAAAGTGGGAGATGCATGAGCACCATCAGTTAAACCAATACATATATATATCAAAGAGATTTTTTTTAGCAAGTACACCTGCAGAAATTAAAATAACCATTTATATAAGGAAAGGAGACACCCTCAACATTAGGAGATGGTTTCAGTTATTTCCAGACTTTCCCCCAAGATAAGTGTAGGTATTGTCATACCAGTATTACTTTTTCTTTTAATAGATGTCCTTCAAAACACCTGGTCTGAGTTTTGCAAAGGAAAACTAGACCTTAAGTGTAATAAAAAAAGAAAGAAAGTAGTATTCATTCCTGTCAAAATCATGTGTCAGACAAGCTTATCATTTCTGTTTCTTTGACAGAGGCCATATTATCAAAATGAAAATAATGTATCTTTCTTCCTCACATCTATACAACTTAATACAATCTTCAATCAATGGCTGTATTTTACTCTTTCTCTAACTAGCTCATGTATAACTTATCCTATTTCCCCACTATTTCTCATGACCTTCGAGCCAGGCAAATATCCTGATTAATTAACATACTAAGCTAGTTTCCTGGTTCATATGCAATGAGAGAGAAACTGTAGTTCAAAACAGAAGTATTAAAGAATTAAGTACAAAGAGAGAAATGGACCAAAAGTGTGTCATACAGGCAAAAATCCTGTTCATGAGTCTGTTTCAAGTAGTTATTAATATTATTTAGGCATCCCATATTTGCAGGAGAGAAACAAATACATTTATTTGTTTATTTATTTATTTATTTGTCAGACTTAGCAAACTGAGTGCAGTTTGCTAAAATGCTCTTACGGTATTCTCAAACACCCCAGGAACCCCCCAAAATGCACTTTTTCTTCTTTAATAGCCATGCAACACATGGCAAAGTATGATCCAGGAGCATATGTATTATTGTTTAGAAAGATCATATTTCAAATACTATATATGGATACAATCTACACAGGCAGATTTTATGACCATAAAATCCTATTGAGGCAAATGTCTTGGAATGGGCTAAAATTTCATCTAGGCAAAACTGGCCTAGATGAAACTAATGATCAGGGCAAAAACATAATCTAGAGACAGTTCAAGAATCAGATCAGACCAGATAATCAGAGTTCTAATCTAGAAAATACAAGAACATGTCAAAATATGTCCTAAGTAAAGTTCCAAGAAATCAGAGCAAGGTCCAAGACAAGGTTCAAGGTAGCAGCCTACAGAGGGATAGAAAACACAGATATTGTTTCCAGTAGTGAGTTACTCCCAAATACAAAACATTTATATGAGAGGTTTCAAATCTCTCCCCATAACATCACTGGCAGGTAGATTACTCAAAACACTGGGCATCTCAGAAGCTACAATAACTCCTAGTAGGCTTAGAGGTGATTCCAAGGAAATTGGACAGTATTTACAAGGTCCACCTCTTTCATGCTTGCCATTCTGAGTCCAAGATCTCCGAATTACTTGACTTCAAGTCTTCTCTGGCTCATTTCATCTTTGAAGAATGAGATCTCCAGAGTAAGCAAAGCATTATTCTTCTGTGTTTTGTGAAGGGGAAGTAAAGATGATGGCTGCTTAAAGATGGAACTGGCCTATACATTCTGCGCTATTATTCAAACTATCCTTCAGTCAATCTGTCAATCTAGAATTATTATGCTTCCGTTTCATTTTTACAGTTCTTCTTATTTTTTATACAATTCTTCTAATATTTTTCCTGAATGTGGAGAATGGAAGTAATTTGTTTTTACTTTTTAAAAGAAAACTTGCTTTTCCAATAACAAAAGAGCAGTGCTAATATTTTTATTTAGATGCATGTAAAATAAATCTGGAGTGTCACAAACCACAAATAAGATAAAATAAAATATTCGAATTCTGGCAGACTAGACAAGACTATAGGTGGGCATTGTGAATACTCTTAAAAATACTCTTAGGAAAGTAAATAAATTCTCACATGTAGAAAATTAGCAGCGGAATGTTTGATCTGTGTAATAAAACAGAAAGATAGATGCACCTGGGAAATAATTACCGGTGATCTGAAATTCATGTGATACATTTTACTATGCTACCCTATAACAAAAGCTATTTTTAGGTGGCACACAAATCAGGAACAAAGCAGCACCCAGTACAATATATAGCGGGGAAAACAAAGTGATCTGGGGGGAAAATATGACAAAAAAAATTGTCAAATAGCACAGAGAAAACTAATTAGGAAACTAATTATTAAAAAGTTTGAGATTTAAAAAACAGAATGTTTGCCTGGTTGTTTGTCTTGTGTATAGCATAACCCAACCCATCTTGCATTGTTTCTTTGACCACTGCACTTCTCCATAGTGAGCAGAAGTTATTCATCCTTGAGCAACATAAATTCTAAAGGAACCAAATTAGCTCCTACAGGTATTTGCAACTGAGCCCAACTGAAGACACTGCTAGTCACCTAAGCAGCTTGGATACCCGATGGAGTACCTTCCCAAAAATCACCATGATTAATTAATTGATGGTGTGCAATCAGGTTTATATCAACTCTTAGAAACTACTTAGACAGATATTCTCCCTGATTATCTGTCTCTAATCTGGTCCTTCTGCTCTTCCAACAGTGATCCTATCACCAATGTAACTGAGTCTATCCACTTTGCTGCTGGTCATTCTCTTCTTCATCCTCTTCTTCTTCTCTTTCCTTCCATCTTTCCCAACATTGGTGCCTTCTCCAGAGAGCTAGTAAAAAAGCAGCATGTAAAAAATGTAGCATGTAAAAAAGTTGATTTTGACAGAGATAATCTATGGTGTGGATTGGCAGTGACAAAGCAAGAAGAAAAACTCAAGCCCAAAACAATATTTTTTTATTTTTTTTTAAATTTATTTAATTTGTCAAACATGTACAGGATAGTAGTTGTTTGTATAAACATAACATAAGAAAAAGTTCCAATAAAATAGGACAGTAGGACAGGGACGGTAGGCACAGTGGTGCGCTTATGCACGCCCCTTACAGACCTCTTAGAAATGGGGAGAGGTCGACTGTAGACAGTCTAAGGTTAAAGTATTGGGGGTTTGGGGAAGAAACCACAGAGTCAGGTAGTGCATTCCAGGCATTGATCACTCTGTTGCTGAAGTCGTATTTTCTGCAGTCGAGTTTGGAGCGGTTTACATTAAGTTTGAATCTATTATGTGCTCGTATATTGTTGGAGTTGAAGCTGAAGAAGTCATTGACAGGACTTGATATATGATTTTATGAACTACATTTAGATCAGATCAGAGGTAACGTAGTTGTAAATTGTCTAATCCCAATATTTCAAGTCTGGTGGAATAAGGTATTCTGTTGCGAGCAGTGGAGTGGAGGACTCTTCTTATGAAATATTTCTGGACTCTTTCGATTGTATTAATGTCTGATATGCAGTGTGGGTTCCAGACAGGTGAGCTTATTCCAGAAATGGTCTAACAAATGTTTTGTATGCTCTGATTAGCAGTCTAATATTGCCAGCGAAGAAGCTACGCAAGATTAGATTAACAACTCTCAGAGCCTTTTTGGCAATGTTGTTACAGTGGGCTCTAGCACTTAGGTCGTTGGATATGAGTACTCCAAGGTCTCTGACAGAGTGAGGGTCTTCTAAGGAGGAAATGGCTTGGTCACCCACCCACCCACCCAGTTTTATAGTGGGTGGAAAAGTAAAGCACGCTCATAAGTGCAAGATTCTGTTACTGAAGCCAATATAATCAAGTGATTTTAAGCTTGGTTGGAGTTACTTTCATAGCCTTGTATACAGCAGAGCTGCCATTGATCTTATTGCTGCTTCTTGTCCCTTGTAATCTTTTTCAATTAAAAAAAACCTTATTTGTACCATATTTAGTTTGTGTACGAACAGTTTAATAATGAAGTAAAGACAAAAACATACACATGTTGGATAAAATATAAATCTAGTGACCTCGTCTGTTGTTGTCCTCCAACTCGAAAAGCATCTCTGAAGAATGTCCCAAAGGAGCTTTTTCCAAAAGGCAACTGAACTTCCTTGTTTTTTTTCCATTGAAAATGTTTGGCTTCTCATCCAAGACGCTTCTTCAGTTCTGAGACAACCGTTGGGACAATCATGACCTGGATGATTGAAAGTCTCCAGAGATATCTCTGAAGAAGAATGCATGGTCAAGCACACATTTTCTTTCCTTTTATACATCTCTTTCAGAGTCATATAGCTATTTATTGAAGGCTTTGAATATATTGTATATATTTTTGACATTTTGAATATATTTTTCAATATATAGATTTGATATATACAGATATATATTTCAAAGCCTTATTATCTATTTATTATTTTATATCTATAGCCTGATAGCTACAGTATATACCACTATTTTTTCCTCCCCTTCTTTTTTTCCTTTTACAGAAGCTAAAATAAAGCATGGCATTCCTGATATTTTGATCCATTCCTTCCATCTTTTTTATTCTGTAAGATATTAGTTTCCTTGTAATAATGTGTGTTTAAATAGGCTCCTCAACCCGTTCCTTCTGAAATGTTGTACTTGTCACATCTTTGGAAGGGTGAGGTTCTTCCTCCCTATGTGCCCATGACTTTATTTGTGTCCCCATCTTTCTGCACATGTATTTCTTCTTTTCCTTTATAGGATCCACTTACAAGTGATACCAACTTGTCTACATATGTCACTTGCTGCCTGCAGAGCAATGGTGGGATTCAATTTTTTTACTACCGGTTCTGTGGGTGTAGCTGGGTAGTCATTTGAGTGGGTGGGCATTGCCAACTCAATGTCATTCCCACCCAGTCACATGAAAAAAAAACCCAGCTATACCTACCCAGGTTTTGTGGCTCCCGGGCTTTTCTGTGGGAAATGGGTCATGTGACTGGGTGGGCATGACCAACTTGATTGGTCTCATCCTTAGGAAATTTTTCCTTAGTCCAACTCACAATAAAATAGCACTGTTCCAATATTTAGAATAGAATAACAGAGTTGGAAAGGACCTTCGAGGTCTTCTAGTCCAACCCCCTGCTTAGGCAGGAATACCTACACCACTTCAGACAAATGATTTTCCAATCTCTTCTTAAAAACTTCCAGTGTTGGGGCATTTACAACTTCTGGAGGCAAGTTGTTCCACTGATTAATTGTTCTGTCAGGAAATTTGAGGGGCTCCTACAAAAATGAGGGAGTCAATCTATTTTCCAAAGCACCAAAAGGCACAACAAGAAACAATGGATGGAAACTAACCAAAGAGAGAAGCAACCTAGGACTAAGGAGAAATTTACTAAGGGTGAGACCAATCAACCAGTGGAATAGCTTGCCTTCAGAAGTTGTGGGTGCTCCATCACTAGAGGCTTTCAAAAAAAGTGAGGGAAGTACCACCCAAAAGGATAGTGCCAGGAACCACTAAAACAATGCAAAAAACTTAAAACAGCCATTCCCCTTTTTAAAAAAAGTCAACCCCAAAGCAAACGCAGCAGCTAAGAGGGAAATTAAGAGCAGCTGCTAGGGCTAATTGAAAGCCTGGGTGTGCTGCCCAAAGCCATTAACCCTTCCAACTCTATTATTCTATGTTCTCTATGTTCTAAATTGGGTGCTTCACAGCAGAAGCAATACAGCTGGCTGAACCACACATGCATTAAATTAACTGTCTGTATGATCAAGCTGCATCATTGTCCCCTCCTGTATCTTTTCCCCCAGGGAGAAACAAGAAGTAGCCAACACTGTAGCAGCTATAAAAGGAGTATAAAATGATACTCCTCCAGGGAGTATCAACTGATCACAAAAGTGTTACTTAATACTCTTTATAATGAAAATGTTTGTAATCTTGTCCGTCTTCCTGAAGAGAAGAGGTTAATCCCATGCCTAGATGGGTGATTGATGGGTTTCCCTGCCCTAATCCTGTCAGTTTCTGTTGTTTATTGACTTGATTCAGCATGTATCAGCTGCATTCCAGCTGCAACTGTTAAGTGGAGCTATTAATTGAAGGGAGAGAGAGAAAACCCCCCCTTGCACTTTATTTTTAACTGGTTCTCCGAACTGCATAAGCAATTTACTAACGATTCGGGCGAACTGGTGAGAACCAGTTGAATCCCACCTGTGCTGCAGAGCCATTTATCAAGTGTCTGTGTCTGAGTGCAAACTTCCACATTTCCTTGCTCAAGTTTCTCCTAACTACAACGTCTTGTATACAAGTATTGTATACAAACTCAAGGTAAACGGCTCCAAACTCAATTGCAGAAAATACAACTTCAGCAACAGAGTGGTCAATGCCTGGAATGCTCTACCCAACTCCGTTGTTACATCCTCAAACCAGGGGTGGGTTCCTCCCAGTTCGGACCAGTTCGCCCGAACCAGTAGCAACCTGCTGGTGATGTCACTGAACTGAACCGGTCCATGGGCACTGGCATATTTTTTTAATTTTTTTAAAATTTATTTATTAGTCGTTTTTATATGCTGCCCAACTCCTGCGGGACTCAGGGCGGCGTACAACATAATAAAAGAACAGTTTATAAAAACAATACTAATAGTTAAAAACTTACAAAAATTAAAATTTGATTTTTTTGTGAATTTTTTACTTTTTGGAAGGTTTTTCCTGTTCTACCGCTTGAAAGAGGGTCCTCTCTCCCACCCACCCCGGTTTATACTGACCTTTATTCCTTCTTCCGAAGCCCAGCTGATCAGCTCCTCAGCAAAATTGCACGTGGGGACGTGCGTGCGAATGCGAGCAGAGTGAGCACATGCGTGCAAAACATGCACTTCCGTTGTGATGCGAACCGGTGGGGAAGGTAAGTAGAATCCACCCCTGCCTCAAACCCTCACAGCTTCAACCTTAAACTTGTCTACCATGGACCTCACCCCATTCCTAAGAGGTCCGTAAAGGGGGCGTGCATAAGCACACCAGCATGCCTACCGTCCCTGTCCAACTGTCCCCATTTATTTGTATTCATTTCCTTCATCCATGTTCATACTTATACCTGCTATCTTGTACATGTTTGACAAACTAATAAATAAATAAATAAAACTGGGGGAAGATGTATGCATGAGTCAGATTGAGAGAGGAAAGAATTAGAAAGGGAGACAAGGGTAGCCTTAACCTTTCCTGTTCATGGAAAATAGAATGGAACATTACAGAGAATGCATCTGAAAAGATACAATTATAATTGTAACTGATGGTTCCTTCTCTCCTCCTACTCCTCTGTCTCCATAGATATTTAGGGGGTATGGTAGCCAATACTGGACATGCTGTATTAGGAATACCTGAGCCATTTTTGTGAAGCAGAAGTATCCAGCTCCCTTCACAATAGCATTCCCACTTCAGATCATAAACATGGTGCTCAAGAACCCTGAAGCAAAATTTTTTATAAAATTTGAAGACAACATTTATCAAGCCCTATTGAATAAAATAATTATCACTTTGTGCAAAAGAGCTTCATTTGCATCTGTGAATATTTAACTATTATCAATAGGACTTTAATCTTGGAATAAAAATAGGTGCATTACATAATCATAACTTACGACATTTGAGATCTATTATTTCTGTCTCCCCACTTTCCCTTTTGACTTGAAGTTCTATTAGTCATCTTGAAGTTTGGAATTCTTTCTGTGGAATAGCTTCCCCAAGGTTGTTCATTGAGAGTGTGTATGTGTGTCTTTTTTTGCTAGTGTCAGTCCTAGCTACCATCTCTAGTAAATACCATCAGCTCCTTACCGGTTGCCCCAAAGATCTGATTTTTTTATTTCTCCCACCACTAGATTAACCAATCAGCGGCGGCTATGCAAATTCATACTCCATATGTCAGTACGTAACAGATGATGTTACCTAGCCTGGTAATGAAATGTCAACAGGAAAACCATCAAATTCAGAGAACACCAAAAACCCAACATGTTGAATAGATGGTCTTCCAATTTTGATCTCAAAGACCAGGAGTGCAGTTCCATTCTGATTCAAAGGGGGGCCTTTCTTTTGTAAAAGTATGATATGTCCCAACAGTGATTACTAAACCCAACCCTTTCCCCTGTACATTATCATTTAGATCCCTTAGCTCTGTATGAAATGGGCAACAGTGCAAAAAAAAAAAGCCAAAAAAAAGAGCCTTGTTTGAGTTTTTGGTTTCCAATCTACTACCAGTACCTAGAAGAATATATTTGGTTTCCAACTCCCAACTACAGTACACTTCCTAATGTCCTTAGTACCAACCAGTGGTGGGTTCCTACCGGTGCGGTCCACTCTATAGCACCGGTAGCAGCCCGCTGGTGATGTCACAGTACCGGTGCGGTCGGTTGCCGGCGCCTGGGTGCTGCCATTTTTTTAAAAAAAAAATTTACTTTTTTTTTAAATTTTCTTCTGCGCATGCCCAGAAGCCAAGCTTCCGGCACTGCACATGCGCTGCCTTACTACCCCACAGTGAATCCAAGCAGGGGAGGATGGCTGAGGGAGCATGTGAGACGCTGAAAGAACGGGCGGCAGGAGCTATCTCCATTCCCCTCCCTTTAGCAGTCCGAGAAGCCACGAACGTACGGTGATGATCCTAGGTATTTTCGCATGTTTGAGGCTTCTCGAGCTGCTGAGGGGAGGGGGAATGGGCGGCAGAACCTATCTCAGTTCCCCTCCCTTCAGCAGTCCGAGAAGCCATGCCCACCCAGTCACATGGCTGGCAAGCCACACCCACAAAATAAGCCACGCCTACAGAGTGGCAGTAAAAATATTAGGAACCCACCCCTGGTACCAACATATAATATGATTAATAATACAGTGCCAGCTGTATTTCCCAAAATATCTAGATAATACATGATAGCCACAAACCTTAACTTGGGAAGCAAGTCATTACTTAATCTGTGTGTCTATCCCAGATTCTTCTTTTAGATTTTAAAAATCAAATTGTTCACTACTAGAAGGTTTCAACCTCTTTCCTGGGGACAGAATCTTGGGACACATAGGAATTTCATTTCAATCCATAAGAAATGGTTCTTTTCCTCTTTTTTTTCTTTCTTCCAATCCAAATGAGTTTTGGAAAGGAATTGTGTTGAATGGGTTCTGACTTGATTCATCCATCTGTGTGTACTTCATCAGGATAACTCTCCTAAAACTGAACACAGCACATCTAAATGTGCTGTGTGGGTGGGTGGGTGGGTGGGTGAATGAGGGAGAAGCCAGCAAAAGAAATATCTTTAAGAATAAGCTGGATCAGACCAGAGAAAAATATCCTCACTATTTTCTTAATGCAACCCTTTTTGAGAAAGTTGTGCATTGGCTTGAAATGGGATCCACTGTTCCATTTGAAGCCCTTCAGATCATGTGATCCAGAGCAGAGCTTGCGTTATCTGTCTGGACAGACATATACACCCTCATGGAACACAAGAGGAGAGAAGGCACTTTGCTTATCAGAAAGTTGCAAAAAGTGACCACATGACCAGAGGTGGGATTCAGCAGGTTCTGACCAGTTCTGGAGAACCGGTAGCGGAAATTTTGAGTAGTTTGGAGAACCGGTAAATACCACCTCTGACTGGCCCTGCCCCCATCTATTCTCTGCCTCCCGAGTCTCAGCTGATCAGGAGGAAATGGGGATTTTGCAGTAACCTTCCACTGGAGTGGGGAAGGAATGAAGATTTTACAGTATCCTTCCCCTGCCACACCCACCAAGCCATGCCCACCAAGCCACACCACACCCACCAAGCCACGCCCACAGAACCGGTAGTAAAAAAATTTGAATCCCACCACTGCAACATGACCCTGAGTCACAGCAACCGTCATGAGTCAGTTGCCAAGCATCTATTTATCATGTGACACGGGAATGCTACAACAGTTTGAAAAATGGTAATAAGTCCCCTTTTTAAATGCCGTTGTAACCTTGAATGGTCACTAAATGAATGGTTGTAAGTTGAAGATTAGCTGTACACTAAGAAAATGCAGGTACCTACATCGGGGGGGTGGGAATTCCAGAAGTCTCTTGTGTTTTCTATTCCTCTTTTCCTACTTCCTTGAAATATATTTATCTGTTGTATTTCTATGCCTCCGTACAGCCAAAGTTCTCGTAAGCCATTACTTTTCCGTTGCTCAGTTTCCATAACAGCAGGTAGGTTTTCACCCAAGGACAGAATACTGATAACCTTCATTCCACAAATTCTCTGACTTTTTCAGCCACTTCTATTCAGCTCCCTTTCCATTTATTTCTTGAGACCTAGAATCTTATTTCAGGCATATAGTTATGGGATCACTGAAAGGAAATATCCTGGACACTCCTCCATTCACAGGACAAACCATCTCTTCCCTTCTGTTTTCTGGCTATGTCTGCTTATCTGGAAGATTTTTATTTATTTTATTTTTATTTATTTATTTTTGTCAAGTATGTGTTGGTAATATAGATAGATATAACATTGTTTATATACATAAGATGGGTACTGATAAGAAGGAACATTAGGACACGGACGGTAGGCACGCTGGTGCACTTATGCACGCCCCTTACTAACCTCTTAGGAATCGGGTGAGGTCAACAGTGGACAGTCTAAGGGTAAAGTTTTGGGGGTTTGGTGACAAAACCACAATGTCAGGTAGTGAGTTTCAGGCATTTACCACTCTGTTGCTAAAGTCGTATTTTCTACAGTCAAGTTTGGAGCGGTTCACTTTGAGTTTGTATCTGTTGTGTGCTCGTGTATTGTTGTGGTTGAAGCTGAAGTAGTCGTTGACAGGAAGGACGTTGTAGCAGATAATTTTATGAGCTATGCTTAGGTCGTGCTGAAGGTGACGTAGTTCTAAGCTTTCTAAGCCCAGGATTTCAAGTCTGGTTGCGTAAGGTATTCTGTTGCGAGTAGAGGAGTGGAGGACTCTTCTTGTAAAGTATCTCTGGACACTTTCTAATGTATTTATGTCCGATATGCGGTGTGGGTTCCAGACAGATGAGCTGTATTCAAGGATTGGTCTGGCGAATGTTTTGTATGCTCTGGTTAGTAGTGTGATATTACCGGAGAAGAAGCTACGTAAGATTAGGTTAACAGTTCTTGAACCCTTTTTGGTGATGTTGTTGCAGTGGACTTTGGCACTTAGGTCATTTGATATGAGTATTCCAAGGTCTTTGACAGGGTGAGGATCTGCAAGGTCTTGTCTGTTCAGCTTGTATTTGGTGTTCTGATTTTTTTTTTGCCAATGTGTAGGACAGAGCATTTGTTGGTTGAGATTTGGAGTTGCAAGACGTTTGACCATTCTGACACAAAGTCTAGGTCTTTTTGGAGGATAGCAGTGTTGTCAGTGATGTTGAAGAGTTTTACATCATCGGCGAAGAGAACGCAGTCGCTTGTAATGTGATCACAAAGGTCATTTATATAAAGTATAAAGAGTGTTGGTCCTAGTATGCTGCCTTGGGGAACACCGCTGTTAACAGGTACAGGATTTGATAGTTATCCAGTCATGAAGGGGTCCAGAGATGCCGTAGGATTTCAGTTTTAGAAGTAGTTTATTGTGAACCACTGAGTCAAAGGCTTTACAGAAGTCTATGTAAATTGCGTCTATTGTTTTGCCCTGGTCAAGTTTTGAGGTCCATATGTTTTTGCAGTGTAGTAGTTGTAGATTGCAGGATATTTTTTTTCTGAAACCGAATTGCTTGTTTGAGAGTAGGTTGTTAGTTTCTAGGTGGTGGGTAATGGATTGGTTTATGATTGATTCCATGACTTTGCATGTGACGCAGCATAGAGAGATTGGTCTGTAGTTTTCTACTAGACTGGGATCTCCCTTTTTGAAGATGAGGATGACCGTGGCTAGTGACCATAGTTTTGGTAGGGAACTGGTCCTGAAGGATTTTTCAAAGATTATGCTTAGTGGTTCAGCTATGGCTGTGGAGACCTTTTTTAGGAAGTATGCACATAGTCCATCAGGTCCGATTGACTGGGAAGGTTTTTGGCTGTGTAGTGTTTTTTCAACGTTTATTTATTTATTTATTAGTGACATTTAACCACTCTCTAAGCGGTTTACACCAGTAAGCAATGTATATTTATATTGCCCCCAACAATCTGGGTCCTCATTTTACCTACCTCGGAAGGATGGAAGGCTGAGCCAACCTTGAGCTGGTGAGATTTGAACCACTGACCTGCAGATCACAGTCAGCTAAAGTGGCCTGCAGTACCCGCTCTAACCGCTGCGCCACCTCGGCTCACATTGTCTTCAGTGAAGTCTATTTGTATTATTTGCGGTACGACTGGGGAATTTTGGGCATGAGCCATTGCTGTTTACAAAGACTGAGCCAAAGAATGTGTTGAAGAGGTTTGCTTTGACTGTTTCATCATAGCATTCTTTGTTGTTGGGTCCTTTTAGTGGTGGGAGGGGTCTCGAGTCCTTGAGTTTGTTATTTACGAAGTCATAGAAGGCGCGGTTGGATTTTTTGCGCAGGAGGTTTTCCTCTTGTCTGCTGTGATAGTTGGAGCATTCCATCTTTATTTGGTGGCATATATTTTTGTAGCGGTTTTTGAAGTTAGCTGTATAGCCTGTTTTGTTTTTTCACCAGAGGGATTTTTTTTGTTTGTAACTTCCTTATTGATATGGGTAGTTTGTTTTTCTTGGTTATGGTGGTTATTAGTGGTACATGTAATCTGATAGTTCTTTTGATTTCGAGCAAGAAGATGTTATAGAGGTCATCGGCAGTGTTACAGTTAGAGAATAGAGTTTGCCAGTCAAGAGTTGAGAGGTCGGCATCTATGAGTTCATAGTTGGCTTTTTTAAAGTTATATTTGGGTGTCCCATTATTAATGTGATTCTCACAGTGGTGTAGATTGAGGCTAAAGTCTATCATGCTGTGGTCGCTGTTGGAAAAGGGTTCTTTTATTTGAAGTCCATAAATTACTTTTATGAATTACTTCCAAATAAGGGGAAGTATGTATGCATTGTGGGCCCACTTGACTTACTGCTAAAAGTATTGCTGTCTATTTATCTTATCTTTCACTCTGACCCTTTGTAATCCAGGCTTGCTTCTTATTCTTGAAGCCCTGGGCTGCTAAACAATCCAGAAGAATTTTATTTTTCTGCAAACTCCCTGGAATTGGGTGGCTATTTACAGATCAACTGTCCCTTCCATCTGACCCTCATGATTCCTTTGAAACAGCAGAAGTGCTCACTTCTCAAATCAGCTGCTACAGAAACTAAAACAGATAAGAAGCTGGAACTCTTAAATAAAGGCATAATCCAGTGGTGGGTTGCTACCGGTATGATACGGTATGGTTCTACAAACCTGTAGCGGTGGTGGTGGGAGGCTCCGCCCACCTGCCCCAAACGCTCCTGTGCATGCGCGCACGTAAACCGATAGCGATGGGATTTAGAACCCATCACTGGCACAATCCCCCCCTTACAAGTAGGGAAGTCCAGTTACCTGAACTCTATCTGCCTCAAATAAAACAATCTGTTATTTGCTTGTTCTTCACCCATCAATGTGCAGAAAACTAAAACACTATTTTTTTTTCTGGAAAAAGCATTCAAATATCACTTCTTCTGACACAATCGTGGCAAAATTTCTGAAATTTCTATTCCAACATCTTTATTGTATTACAGAGAACATCTTAGAATTGCTCTCTGATCCCAAATGTAATAGCTGTTTCTTTTTCTTCTCCCCTCTCCCTCTCTTGCCCCATTCAAAGATTTTGGGACAGGCATTACCCCCAAATACAAATTACAAACTCTGTTGCTCACTCTGTATTGTGTGTTTGTGTGTGTGTGTGTGTGTGTGTGTATTCCAGTTCAACTTGTGAAAGGTAGTCATTGAACACTTACAAAAGGGAAATTTTAATGAGGACTGATTCACCTGCACAGGCATCACTTATCTCATCTCTTTATTACTCAACACTTAATGACTCATAGCTGAATGTGTGAACAGACTCCATTAAAAGTGTTGCATTTGAGATGATGTGAATGTAACCTTTCTGTCTTGTCCCTGGCAGCAAAAGAGAACAAATCTTAGTGACTTCATGTGATAATAAGGCAAATGTTTCCCACTCACAAGCCTAAATTGTTTCAAAATAATGTTTTCATTTAAAGGAGGGAAATGAGCTGATAAACTTAGGCTGTGTCCAGATGTGACCTTCATTCAATTCATAGCATTGCATTCTGGTTGGAGAATGGAGGAATGATACAGTTTTCGGATCTACAAGATTTGCTAAGTCATCTATAGAGGTGGGAAAATCACGATCAGATGTTCTTAAAAGTCCACATGTTTGCTTTATTCACCTCTCTGTCATTCCCCTCCTATTTCTTCCCCACAGTAATCGAGATCATACAAACAGGTGCTCAATAATTTGTGCACGTATAGAGATTTCTGGCTTGCTGTTATGCACATGCCATGCCATGCACAATGCACATTTAAGAAGGATGCAGGGAAGCAGTTTTAGATCCTTGTGGAAATTCTAGGCAGATCACATTGAATAAATAGTATATCTCAGGGGTAGGTTCTGGTTTTCTTTGCTGCTGGTTCGCTCCTTGACGCGTCATGCGGGTGCGTGGGCATTGCGCATGTGCAGTGCTAAAAAAACCAGCTTCTGCATATACACAGAAGCAAAAAACAAGATGAGTCAGTTCAGGGGCGTGGCAGGCCTGGGTCGCTGCCGGTTCCAGTGATCCAGGCTGCCAAGTTACTACCGGTTCCATAGAACCAGTCCGAACCGGGAGGAACCCACCTCTGGTACATCTATTCAACATGTTGGGTTTTTGGTGTTCTCTGAGTTTGATGATTTTCCTGTTGACATTTCATTACCAGGCTAGGTAACATCATCCATTTAAGGCATACTAGCTTCTTACATACTGACGTACGGAGTACAAATTTGCATAGCTGCCGCTGATTGGTTAATCTAGCGGCGGGATAAATAAACTACTGTCAGTGGCTAGCAGGTTTCAGGGAAGCCCTCAAAAGCGGCTTCCCTGCAACCTGCCGGCAGTCCATATTAGTTCTAGCTAATAGACAATAAAGGTGCTGAACTGTTCCTGAGCCGAGCCTCTTCATTTACGCATGAATCTAACACTAGCCATGTATGATATGGGCCTGGTAGTGAAATGTTTGTGTGAAAACAACCAAGCTTAGAGATAAATAAGAATCCAACACACTTCTATAGATGGCATCTTGATCCAAAAAAACTAGCTTGTATGTATCCAAATTTACAACCTAAATGTTGGAGATGTGAATGTGAAGATGCAACTTATTTTCATATTTGGTGGTCTTGTAAGAAAATTAAGACTTTTTGGATAAAAATATGGTGGATTATTCAGAATATTTTGAAGAAAAAAATTAAGTTTACACCACAGTTTTTCTTGCTGGGAATAACTACAGACTGTACTGTAATAGAGACTAAGCTGATCTTGAACTTGATAACGGCTGCCAGATTGTTGGTAGCACAATATTGGAAGAAAGAGGATATACCTACTACTGAGGAATGGACATCTAAAGTTACACACCTGGCGGAGATGGCAAGAATTTCATCATATTTAAAAGATCATTCAAATGAAAGATACAAGTTGGAGTGGAGTAGATGGACTGATTATATTCAAAAAAAGTATCAGATTAAGAAGATATATATAGTTTAACAATGATATATGGTTAGAATTTTAGAATGGTTTAATAGATTTTAGATAAAGTGGAGTTTTCTTAGGGGGGGGAATATAACATATAACAGAAATTAATGTTTTTTTTAAGTATATTTTAGCTTATGGTTATTTGAAGATTATATCCTGTGTTCTTTCTGGGAAGTCAGGGTGGGTGAGGGAGGGGGATGGGGGGAAGGGGGGGGAAATGTAAAAAATTTTTGTACTTTGTACTAATAAAACTTTTTCAATTAAAAAAAAAGAATCCAACACACTTCAAACCTGAATTGGATATATTCTTTACTATTTAATTAGTGTATAGCATATTTAATATATATGTGCAAATTAGTTGAGTCATAAGCAGCCGAGATGGTACCCCAAGCTGCTTTTTTAATGTGCATTGTTAATATTTCATCAAGATAATTTCATGTGGCATTGTAATGTCATCGTTGTCCTTTATATATCCTATTTTACTTACTCTCAGCCATTTCCCTTCCAATATAATTAATCCGTTTATATAGCAGGATCAGAATGCTTTGAATATGAATTGTTTCCTTTTTATTTATTTTATTAATTTATATCCTATCTTTATTTTGCAGAACTCAAGATGATGCATACAGTATTCCTTTATCTTATTTTCTCCATAATAACTAATCCCTGTTAGTAGGTTGGACTGGCCCCAAGTCACTCATTTGCTTTTGTAACTAAGGAAAAGCTAGAGCTTGTGGCTTCCACTCTCTGGCCCAGCACCTTGATCGGTGCACCAACATGGCTCTCCAATTTGCGTGATTCTTCAAGCTGGTACTCGGAGAGCATCAAGGACTCCCACTTTTCTTAAATGCAGATAGTCCTCAACTAACAACCACAATTGAGCCCAAAATTTATGTTGCTAAGCATGGCAGTTGTTAAGTGAGTTCCCCCTCCCCATTTTATGACCTTTTTGCCACTGTTGTTAAATGAACCACTGCAGTTGTTAAGTGAACCCAACTGTTAAGGCTCCGAGTAACGAACTATAAGCAAATCAGAACCCTGAGACTTGGCTCCTTCTCAAAAGTCTTCTTTAATGAGTACATCATATTGGCACAGCTTCAATGGAAAACCAAATCTAAATCTTTTCCCTGGTTTCAGCATAATTAAGCTAGGAAATAACCCCATCCCCAAGTGTCACAGGTCATGTTGGCCAATTGAGTTAATTGGCAGGCTGATCAGGCACTCCTTTCCCAACCTTATCTGTTGCCAGTGGAGATAACCTTGGTTCTCATGAGAAAACTCTTTGTTGTGTCTAGTAATGCATTCCAACCTCCTTCCCCCCTTCCCCGCTGTGTGGCAACTGAGGAACAAAGAGATGGCTGTTCAGTTTGAAGTTGACACCAGCTTTCTCCATTGACTTTGCTGATTGGAAGTTGGCTGGGAAGGTTACAAATGGTGGTCACATACGGGGTGGGTTCCACTTACCTTCGCCACCGGTTCGCATCGTGACGTTTTGCGTGCGCGTTCCCCCCATGCAATTTCACTTCCGTGCATGCTCAGTAGCAGGATTCAGCCCGAAACACAGCTGAGGAGCTGATCAGCTGTGCTTTGGGTGAAGAAATAAAGGTGACTATTAACCCGGGGGCGGGCGGGAAGGCTCTTTTTCAAGCCGGGGAAGAGGGGAAGCCATCCAAACACGGAAAAATTCACCAAAAATTCCCCCAAAAAGATGCCAGAGCCCACGGACCAGCACTGACCAAACCAGATCCATGACGTCATCGTTGCATCACCAGTGGGTTGCTAATGGTTCAGGCGATCTGGTCCGAACTGGGAGAAACCCATCCCTGATCACATGACCCTAGGACAGTACACCTGTCATAAATACATGCCAGTTGCCAAGCATCCAACTTTTGACCATGAGACACTAGGAATGCTGCAATGGTCGTAAGTGTGAAATCTGGTCATAAGATACTTTTGTCAGTGCTGTTGTAACTTCGAACAGTCAGTAAATGAATGGTTGTAAGTCAAGAACGTACCTGTATATTTCTTGTTATGAGAACATGACGGAATAAGAATTTACGGTTAGAGGTGATAAGATCTTTTTCCCTTGAATCTAATCCTTGTCAAAATAAAGCCTGACAGTAAGTCTAAGTAATAAAATATTTATTTCAGTAGAAAAGAATATAAAACCTAATAATCTTAATAGCTACATCTCTGCAATCTAAAAAACATGTCCTCCTTCGGAGAGGACCGGAGCAGAAGAGAGAGAAAGAATGCAAATGGAATGTCATACATGTGCAGATCACTCATCACGTGTCTGCTTTTCTAGGAATCTCTGAATATCATAGAGTGTGGCATATGAGCACAGCTGACAATCAAAATTCACATCGTGACAGAACATGCATAATCTTTGTACACTTTCACGTATAAGATGCTAAGTTTTAAATCACACAAGTATCCTGAAAGTTCATTATTTTGAATGTGGATGCTCATCTACTTTTCTGATCACCTTTTTTCTGAGAATAGAGAGAATAACTGTCTGCTTTTGCAACTCTATTCCGCTTTGGGGATGTTTATTTCTCATGCTGAAATTACATGTAGGCTTACAGCTTGCTGTTCTTAACAATAAACAAAGAAATTTTTTATGTCTGAAACTGAGAAGGTGGCATCAGATGAGTCATCTGATTGTCCGTGCTACGCCAAATTCCATTTCAATAAATACACCTGCCATTTCCAAGTTAAAGAATGATGCTACCATATGTTGAAGAATAATTAACTAATTGTTAATACTGATTCTGAGGAAAATAAAGTATATCATTGCTTTCTAGGCACAATTTCCTTATACATTAATTTACCTTCACATAAACTTGTTAATCTTGTCATTATTTTTTCCATTGCAAGTAACAGTCACTTTCATTACAATGTAATCCTTGTAAAATACTCGGAAGCTTTAGCTGGTACAGAATTTGACCATGCAAGCAATTTGGGGTGCTCCAAAAAGGCACATGCAACATCTTTGTTTGGTGAACTGTACTGGGTGCTGGTTTGCTTCCAAGGGCAATTCAAGCTGTTGGTTATGATTTACAAATTCCTACATGACCTGGGCCCAGGCTACCTACAGAACAATCTTTGTCTGGTTACATCCACCTGTTCCACTTGGTCAGGCAGGGAAGGCATGTTATAGACCTGTCAGTTAAAGAACTTTTCAGGAGGCAACTGTCAGAGCTGAAGAAGCTTTTTGGATGAGAAACAAAATATCTTCAAAGAAAAAACAAGGAAGTCCAATTGCCTCCTGAAAAGGCACCTTTGGGACAACCATGACTTGGATGACTGAGAATCTCTACAGACTTTTATGCAAATAAATGGTATGTCCACACTAAGCATATTACATGAGTTTCCAATCACCATATGGTAAAAGAACTGGAGAAAGATTAGAGAGATGTGCCAGAAAGGACAAAGAAACTGACTCATCCAGTTAAACAAACTAGCCTGGAAATACATGGAGGCATATAACATTTTTCCAGATTTGAAAAAAATTTTAGAGTGCAATTTGTTTCTTCCTTTTTGGTACAGAATAATCCAGTAAAGCTGAGGGGGAGGAAATTCAGAATAAAGAATGCACTCCTTCATTAACCTCCTTATGCATTGTACAGCTTAAGATGTTGGATTAAATCAAGAAGACTCAAGTTCAAGTCCATCTTCACTCTTACTACCTAGCCAGGAAAGGGACTATTTTTCAAGCCAACTTATCTCATTGAGTTGGTTTTGTGCTTCCCAAATAGGGAAGGCAGTGGTGTGGAAAGAAGTTGGAGAGACTACATGAAAGGCGGGATATAAATTGAAC